>CM022950.1:15821971-16375329 GCA_012931725.1 Litsea cubeba | reverse complement strand
AATCGAGAAAAGAAATATAAGCATAGAGCAAAATATATGATATGCAAATATTCATTTCTAGCATCGTGTTCTCAAATAAACGAGTCCCACCGGGTGGAGCCAGCTTGATGGACCGCGCTCCTGCTCGGTTCTACCGAGGTCGGCGGACGTGGGAGTCCGTTGGGTCCGACCCTTTCGTAACCCGGGGGCAGATGCGCGCATCAACATTTTTGTTGTGTGGGTGTGCCAGATTTTCTATTTTACTTGGAATTGCAAGTGGTGATCCGGAGATCAACCTTCGCAAGTAAAAAGGAAATCAACTTCTTTCAAGTTTTCCATTGCACATATATTTAAGAAAAGAGACATTTTCTTAGTTTGCCGTGAAAGGCGATTTTTTGGCATTTATAACCGATTTTGGCGTTTATAGCCGGTTTTTGGCGTTTATAGCCGATTTTGGCGTTTATAGCCGATTTACAATCCTTATCAATAATGAAAGACAAGAGTTGTGATTTTTGTCTCTTTTGAAAAAATACAAACTACAATGAAAAGCAAGAAAAGGAGGATCTAACTTCTCAGGAGATTGTGGGGGACCCATTTAGATTGACGGTCGCAAGCCATATGTGGGCTTCGCCATCATCCATGCAGATGAGAACAGAGGATGCTATTGATTCGCTTGGCTTGGCTATAACCTCAGGTTTTTAGAGGACAAAGACCAAAAGGAGGTCCTATGTCCAATAAAAAACCGAGTAGATGGGCTGAAAAGCCACATCTAAGCCATTGGAGGCTGGAGGAGAAGGCAAGGACCTTGGGGGGGTACCCCCAAGGGACTTTTGTCACCTTGTAATGGTGGTCGGTGTAGAACTTCCGCAGAGTTTTCTCTCTTTTCCTTCTCTGAATTTCTGTGCTTTGTCTGTGTCTCTGTCTGTGATTTTTCTTCGATCTCTTTCTTCTTGGAGAGCTCTCCTATTTATAGGCTTTTAGGTAGCCATTTAGGAGGGTTTATGGGCTTTTATTGTCATTAAGCCGCATAATGGGAGGAGTTACAGGATTTAAATCTTTATTTTGTAACTCCTTTTTCTTGGCTTCTGATTGGCCGGAGGAGATTGAGGGCATTTAATCGCCTTTAATCGCCATGATGGGAGGAGTTTCATGGGTTAAATGCCATGAATCTCTTGACTTGTAACTCTCGGATGCTTGCTTCTGATTGGTCCATCCAAAGAAATGGATTAATGACTGTAATAAAGCTAGTCAATTAATCGCATTAAGTGGTCGCCGAGCAGTTGAAGAGTCGCGGGCCGTGCCGCGTCTTTTAGGATTCTTCTGGTAATGATCATCGATGGATCTTCATGTAGATCGACATCGGATGAACATGTAATTTCAGGTGTTTGTTGCCAACAGCGGGTCGGTGCCATCTGTCCTGTCGATTTCTCGATCGGTCGGGTAGAAAGCACACTTTTTTGGTTGACTGGGGTGGCGATCAATGTTGTTTTCGATACTTTTTGATGATTGACCCGTGTTTTTTGACGGATGTCAGAGGATTTGGTGTCTCAAAAGTATGAGTTTTGGAAACTACCAGAGGCTGGACGCTTCGAATCGCGAAAAAAACGGCGAAAACCGGGGTTTCCGGGGCGATCCCGGGCTCTAGGGTCGCCGGCGACCCTGGGGGGGTTTTCCCCCTTTTTGTCCCGTTTTGTGTAGTACTCTACTTTAATTTCAACCTACTTCTCTTCACTCCACTTCACATGTGAAATCCACTTCATTTTACTCCACCCCTCATTTATCCAAATAGGCCCTAAACTATTACTGGCGGTGATGACATCCAATGATGATGGAGAACGAAAAACGCAATGAGGGGTCCATCTAGATATTGGTAACATGAATTTTTTTTCATGCCCATAGCAGAGTACATGTGTATATATATTCAAATCCAATGAAAATTATTGACTTTGTGTTTGATATATATTTTGGTTTGTTATGCACAGATTTCTTAATAAAATATGTATAAAGAATTTGTTCAACTCTGAGGGTAACTAATATACGTATACAGGTGAAATATCATAAGTTATTGCAGGATGATCAATATTGATTTAAGGTCATGCTTGTGGAATCTATATGCAAGTTGCTTAAGTGCAATCAACAACTAATGTCACTGTAAGATATCTCTTACATCCAAGGTACACATTGTATTGAGCATGCTAATTTGTTAGTATCGAAAAATCAATAGAGTTTGAAAAGCAGAGTAAAATAAAGTTGTGATAATTAGTAAAATGATAATAAAACTACTTTCAATGGAAATGGCACATCAAAATAGGACTTTGGTTATGTAATAAGAAAATTTTTGCAGACATTTTCTTACTGCGAAAAATATTTCTTTTGTTTTCTCATTTACTTGTTCTCCATAAAAAATTCCAAATAACAAATAGAATGATACAAAGCTAGTTGTTCAGGTGGAACATATTTTCTTCTCCTTTGGGCATTACTAATATATCGTAATCTAGCTAGCTTTGCTAAAGAGTTTAATGAGTAATGATACCTCACTGTCCTTAGTCAGGCTAAACCTATCTACCCAGACTCCAATTTATTTGAGACACAGTGACAAAAATCCACTTGTATTTTGGCAGGTCTGATATGAAAGGAGGGGAAAAGAAAAGAAAAGAAAATCAAGCAACAATATAACTAACAGCACTAAATACAAATGAAGTAAGAACTGGGCATAGACAATATTGGGACAGTAAGCAACATCATTAGCTTGTTGAATCATCACAACATATTGGAGTTTATGTAATTAAAAAATTCGAATACATAGGTCGAACTTGTAATCTCACAAGTATAGCAATTAAAAAGTTTAAACATATAGGTTGACCTTCTAATCTCACAGGAAAAACCTTACCAGTATCAAGAACTCTTCATGTCATGTCCCCGAAAGTGAAACCGGGGTTATGCGTGACATTAGGACTAATTAAAAATTTTTTAACATAAGTCAAATGTAACTTAGCCCCAATCATGTCCCAAATGGATCGAAGACCGCTGTGAGATGTAAATATTTCCTCAAATATAAATAACAATAGTGGAAGCTTTATAATTGCAAGTGGTATCTAAAAGATGCATAGTTTGTAGCAATACTGAATATCATAACTAGTGTTCAAGTTTAACAGTTTAACCAAAATATTAATTACAATGAAAGGCGATGATAAAACTTGGGCCTAACCAAAAGATAAAAAAAACAAACAAACAAACAAACAAAAGATGAATCTATCTGTATAAGCATGAAGGCTCTCGTGTACGGGGTCCATACAGCTATACAGCACCGTCCGTACAATAGTCTAGGACTTCATCAGACTGATCCGTCTGAATCTCCTCCGTCGTCTCCTCCTCGGGGTAGAAGGGCTTGATACCTATGCACCAAGGGTAGCATCATCCACATGACGGTTGGCAAGCAATCTATATATAAATGACAACAAGATATGCATATCGAATCAGAGTAGACAAGAGACAAGATCAATAGAAATATATGCATTTCAGACATAAGAATTGCATAACATTCAAATCATAAACAATCTAGCAAATAGGCAAATCACATAAGCTAATGCACCACGGATAGTTTCACATGACCCTCCATGCTCAACATGAAAGCTGTGGTAGAGTGGCACGGGATGAAACCCGGCAAGCAAGCAAACAAGAGGGATACCAATGGCCAATAGTCATCAAGATCAAGAATGCAAGATGTATCCGATGGTGTACAATCCATCAAAAGTGTAAAAAGTAGTACTGTACATACTTTCAAACCAATGCCCTAACACAGGTGGTGCCCCACCCTGTGTTGGGCGTTAACAACTGAGTGATGCCTGACACAAGATTCCTAGACAAGCAATAGTGAGGGACTAGGCGTTAACAACCGAGTGATGCCTGACACAAGATTCCTAGACAAGCAATAGTGAGGGACTAGGCTTTCTTGCGTGAGCAAGATTCAAGTAACCAAGGATGAACTACTTTTAATTTATCAAATCAAGATCAAGACAAGACAAGCAAGTTCCATTCGATATCAATATCATAGTAGTCATCATCAAGCTTTTACAATCAAAGCCACCTAGTCTCAACACTTTCATCAATCATCAAGACAATCGAAACATCAATAGGAATCCTAGGTTCATCATCCAGGTTCAACAAGTGATAACAAACCAAAGCAAGTAAAACAATCTAAAGAACATGAACATTTCATGTAGAAAGTACCAAACAATACCATTTGAATCTGGAACAACAAACAATCCAATTTAGGTACAATGTTATTACCATAATCTCATACAACTCTACTCCGTCAACGAAAGGAATAAGGTTTGCGATACCCGAACAAACAATCTTCGTGCATAGATATAAAAGAGGGTATCCCGTTGTCCCGTACTGTTCAAGATTGATGTAAGTTGAAAATCCGAGAAAAACCGGAATAACAACGAGAAAATGTCTGCCCAAAACATCCCTCGTATCAAGTCAAATGAATCCAAAAAGGTAGCCAAGGTTCCATACAAGTCCAACCGAAAAAGTGGTCAAAAGGCCATTCAAAAAGGTACCCAACAGTTTCCCCTGTCGACCGTACCCATACCCGGTCGACCCCATCCAAAGGTTGGTCGACCCCCTTCATTCCCGGTCGACCGAGCCCAAGGCCGGTCTACCGGCAGTTGTAGCCATAAATCAGGAACAGTAAAATGGTCAGGTGCTGGTGTCTTCGGTCGACCGAGCCACATGGCCGGTCGACCGCATACACTGTGAAACAAAATTATGGATTCTGTTCTGTAGTGAAACGGGTCTAATCCATTCCCATAAGTCCCTAAACCTGAATCACAGTAATTCAAGGATAAAAACACATCATTTCAAGTCCAATAAATTCCATCAGTCTATCCATTTAATTTCCAATCCAATTCATTAAACCATTAAACAAGATTATCATGTTTTCAAGTAAAATCAATCTAGTTTAGAGCATAGGTTCATCCAGACATATTCAAACATCAACTCAAGGAAGAAACAGCATATCAAAGCATAAATATATAGATTAACTTGCCTTAATAAAGAGCTAATCCAAAATCAAGAGAATTAAGAAAAATCTCTCTTTTTGAGCTCAAACTTGTGTAAAAAGCTTCTCAACCCAAAATAATCTACAAAATGAATGCAAAGGGATGTAGTGAGCTATCCTAATCCATTTCTAAACTAAAGGAAGAAGATTAGCTAAGTTTAAAAGCTTTGGAAGCCTACCTTTCAATGGGTTGTCAATGAAAAGCTTAGAAGAGTAGATGGTTGGGTTCCTGGAGCTTAAGGATGATGAAGTGAAGTTTAGCGGGCGAGAATGGAGGTCCGGTGACTATCGGCGATGAAGGGAAGAAGAGAGTGAATAGTAATGAAGTGAAGGAGATAGAGATGGATGAAGGGAATGAGTCATACGTATGAGGTGTTATATTAGGTTGGATAAGTGTGAAAATATGGGTTTAGTCATTGGTTTGCTTAAGTGATTATTTGGGCCTCTTCCTCACGTCGAATCAAAACGCGATAGAAGACTAAAGTTCATGAAATGATGAGACCTATTCGATGCACTCAAACTCACAAAACTCACAATCTCAATTAAACCCTTGAAAACTTCCCGAAATTGCATACCACCCCCTACTATACCCAAACGCACTCCGAACCACGTGAGATTTCACACACATGATTCATTCGTCAAACCCAACTCGCTAAGACTCTAAACACACTTACTTATTAATCAAGCAATTAGCTGTAATTAATATAGGCTAAGGGTTGGGATGTTACATCCTCCCCCCCGCTTTGGACTATTTGGTCCTCCAAATCTCTAGTACACCTCTGGTAGAAGCTCTGGATACTTCTCCTTGATCTGATCCCTGAGTTCCCAAGTTGCTTCGCTCGGACTGTTGTGCTCCCACTGTACTTTGACCCAATGAATAGTCCTTATCCTCAGCTCCTTGGTATCTAAGATCTTCTTCGGTCTCTCAACAAGCGTAACATCTGGCTGGACATCTAACAGCTCATGATGTAGCACATGGATAGGGTCTGGTACATATCTCCTTAACATGGAAACATGAAAAACCCTGTGGACTCCTGATAATTATGGTGGCAAGATCAATCTGTAAGCCATTTCTCCCATGCGCTTATCAATCTCAAATGGTTTGATAAATCTCCGAGCCAATTTTCCTTTCTATCCAAACCTCATAGTTCCTCTAGTCGGTGAGACTTTGAGAAACACCTTGTTTCCAACCTTGAACTCTAAATCTCTCCTCTTGAGGTCTGCATAATTCTTTTGGCGATTCCTTGCAATCTTCAGCCTGTCAACAACCTGCTTCACCTTCTCACTGGTATCGCTGATGATCGAAGGTCCATGAAAACTCCGAACACCAATCTCTTCCCAACAAATCGGGGTCCTGCACTTCCGTCCGTACAATGCCTCGAACGGTGCCATCCCAATACTGGAGTGATAGCTATTGTTGTAGGCAAATTCACACAACAGGCGACTCTTCTCCTAGTCTTTCCTGAAGTCCAAAACACATGCCCGCAGCATATTCTCCATAGTCTGGTTCATCCTCTCAGTTTGTCCATCGGTTTGAGGGTAATACGCAGTGCTGAAATTCAATGTAATACCCAAGGCTGATTGCAAACTAACCAAAATTCTGCCCACAAATCTCATGTCTCTATCTGATACAATCGACTCTGGAACTCCATGTAATCTGACTATGTCATCATGGTACTTGTGTGCCAAAACATCCATGGATCCTCTCATCTTCATCGGAATGAAGTGTGCTGACTTGGTAAGTCTGTCAACAATCACTCAAATGCTGTCATGGTCCTTCGTAGGTGGTAATCCTACAACGAAGTCCATGGTGATGTGTTCCTACTTCCATTCTGGTGTCTTTAATGGTTGAAGTAACCCTGGAGGTTTCTGATATTCAACCTTCACTTGCTGACACACTAAACATCTTGAGACAAACCTTGCAATGTCCTTCTTCATGTTGTTCCACCAGTAAAAACTCTTTAAGTTCATATACATTTTGGTGCTCCCTGGGTGAATAGCATAACGAGAATGGTGTGCCTCTACCATACTCTCGTTCCCCAAATCATAAACACCCGGTACACACAATCTGTCTTGGCAATAAAACACTCCATCCACGAGTCTGAACTCTTGTCTGTCTACTATGTTGTCGATCACTCTAACTAACTCAGGATCCTTTGCGTGACTATTCTTGATTCTGTCCAAAATCTTTGGCTCCCAAGTGTGCATGCTAGCAATCATCACCTTCTCAGTCTGAAGCTGGAACTCTATATCCAAATCCCTGAATACTTCTATCAAAGACCACTCTACTTGCAAACATCCGGTAGTTGCTGACTTCCTACTCAATGCATCTGCAACCACATTTGCTTTCCCAGAATGATATTTAATCAGAAAGTCATAGTCCTTGATGTATTACATCCATCTGGTCTGCCTCATATTCAAATCCTTCTACCCAAACAAGTATTGCAAACTCCAGTGATCCGAGTGAACCTCGAATTTCTCTCCGTACAGATAGTGTCTCCACAACTTCAATGCCATAACCACTACTGCTAGCTCCAAATCATGGGCAGCGTATCTTTTCTCATGCTCTTTCAACTGTCTGGACCCGTAAGCCACTACTTTTCCCTCCTGCATGAGTACGCATCCCAAGCAAATGCCTGAAGAGTCTATAAAAATCATAAACCCTCTAGTTCCCATAGGTAAAGTAAGAATAGGAGCTGTGGTCAATCTGGTCTTCAATTCTTAAAAGTTAGCCTCACACTGTTTTGTCTGAACAAAAGGAACATCCTTCCTTGTCAATTTGGTCAGTGGAGTTGCTATGCTAGAAAATCCTTTCACAAACCTTCTAAAATACCCTGCCAAACCTAGAAAACTCCTGATTTGTACCACTGTCTTCAGACTCTGCCAACTAACAACTGCTCCAATCTTTGCTAGATCCACTGCCAAACCTTCCCTAGAGATGATGTGTCCAAGAAAAGACACTTGCTCAAGCCAAAAATCACACTTATTTAGCTTGGCATAGAGCTGATTCTCTCTCAAGATCTGCAATGAAGTTCTCAAATGCTCTGCATGATCATCTCTAGACCTCGAATAGACTAAAACATCGTCTATAAACACCACTGTGAACTGATCTAAGCATGGTGCAAAGATCTTGTTCATCAAGGCCATGAATACACTCGGTGCATTGGTTAACCCAAATGGCATCAACAAGAATTCATAATGGCCATATCTGGTCCTGAAGGCTGTCTTTTGCACATCTTGGTCTGTAACTAGCAACTGATGGTAGCCTGATCTCAAATCAATCTTTGAAGAGTACTGTGCTCCTTGCAACTGATCAAACAACTCATCTATCATGGGTAAAGGATACTCGTTCTTGATCGTAACCTTGTTCAGTTGTCTGTAGTCTATGCACATACACATCGTACCACCCTTCTTCTTCACAAACAAAACTGGTGCACCTCAAGGTGATACACTCGGTCTCACAAATCCTTTGTCCAAGAGATCTTTTAACTGAGTTTTCAGCTCTCTTAGCTCTACTAGAGCCATACGATAAGGAGCTTTTGATATCGGTGCCGTCCCTAGCATAAGCTCAATCGTAAAGTCTATCTCTCGAACCGGTGGTAATCCAGGTATCTCCTCCGGAAAGACACTTGCAATCTGATGGTCTTGTTGAAACAATCCATTAGTGCTCGATAGGTGGATAACCAATCCATACCCAATATCACATCAAAGTCCTTCATCCCAAGGATGATCAAGTCTACAGAGAGGATGAAATTCCCTACTTGCACTTTGCATGCTTGAAAATAGGACTCACACTGCACAGCTCTCCCTATGGGGGTACTAACAAGCAAGATATAATGCAATGGAGCTATGTCTCCCACCAAGCATGCATCAAAAATAGGTGACACAAAAGAGTGTGTAGAACCAGGATCAAATAAGACTCTAGCAGGTACATCTGAAATAAAGAGTGTACCTTCCACCACTCCTCCAATGCCTCTCCCTCCTGCATATCTAAGGCATTAAGCCTACCATGCTGTTGAGGCCTCTGCTGATACCTCTGCTACTGTCCCTGCTGAATCCCTGGGGCCTCTGCTGTCCTTAGGACATCAGTTGCCCCCTGTTCTGTGGTGGTGCTGGTAATCTAAGCTGCTGCTGCTATGGTTCCTGCCTCAAAGGCTGTGCTGCCACAGGAGGTCTAGGAGCTGCATTTCTCACACCCTGCCCTTGCCCGCCTTTGCTTCTTAGGGCAATCTTTCACTTGGTGACCCTGCAAGCCACACTCAAAGCATGCTCCTAACATCACCGGACATTCTACTGACGTGAACATAATGTGCTCTCTATGGTTGATCAAACCTAGGCCTCTTGGTTTGCTGCTGAAACTGCTGCTGTGAACGCTGGTGGTATTGCTGCTGTGGACATTGCTGCTTTTGCTGCTGAAACGATACAGCATTAAGTGCCTTACCCTGAGTCTGAATCTGTCTGAGGTTCTGATTGTAAAAGACCTTCTCCCTAATGGTCTCCTCAGCCTAATAAGCCCGTTCGAGGTTCTCTTCGTAGGTGGCCAAAGTAACACCGGTCACCTTCCCTTTGATCTTGGGATTAAGTCGCTTGATAAACCTCGTAACCTTGTCCACTTCGGTTTTCACCAGAGATGGTGCAAACCGGGATAGGTTAGTGAACTGCTGATCGTAAATCTGAACTGAGTTCTCTCCCTGCTGAAGGGTCTCAAACTCTGCAATCTTCAATGCTGTGATATGAGGTGGAATAAACTTAGTACGAAACAACGTACTAAAAGATGTCCATGCAGTCTTATCCTCAACAGTATCAAAAGGAGTCTTGAGTGACTTGCACCACGTCTCTGTTGTACCTCTAAGCATATAGGCTACCAACTATATCCACTCCTTCCCCGTGCATTAGAAGACATCAAGTATCTTCTCCACTTGCACAACCCACTCATCAGCATCGAGTGGATCCTCATTCTCGTAGAGCTCTGGCGGATTCTTCTTCTTAAATTTGTCAAACACATCATTAGGGTATGTCACCCTAGTTGGCATAATGACCTGTGCAACCGAAACTGGCCTCTATAATACTGCCATCATCTGAGTCTAAAATGTAGCCTGATCCTCTCGCTGCTTACTCTGATTCTGGGTCTGTGCTTCTTGTGAAGTTAACAAGGCTTGCATCAGCTTATTAAATCGGCCCTCGATGGAATCACTGTCAGTAGCATTAGCATTGTTACTTTATGGGTTACCACTGCTATGAGAACGCATATTTCGGCCAGCCATCCTGAAACATAATAAACGTTAGTCCTATGGGACTCGATCTAACAAACAAACTATACAATCTACAAAAGCTAAGATACCCAAAATAAAAACCATTCCTCACACGTCTTATTTTCTACTTGTTTTTAAATCCAGAAACCAGAAATGCTCTGATACCAACTTGTCACGCCCCCAAAAGTGAAACCGGGGTTATGCGTGAGATTATGGCTAATTAAAACTTTTTCAGCATAAATCAAATGTAACTTAGCCCAATCATGTCCCAAATGGATCGAAGACCGCTGTGAGGTGTAAACATTTTCTCAAATATAAATAACAATAACGGAAGCTTTATAATTGCAAGTGGTATCTAAAAGGTGCATAGCTTGTAGCAATACTGAATATCATAACTAGTGTTCAAGAGTTTAACCAATACAATGAATGGCCACGATAAAAACTTGGCCTAACCAAAAGATAAACAAAAGAAACAAAAAGATGAATCTATCCGTATAGGCATGAAGGCACTTGTGTACGGGGTCCATATGGCTATACAGCACCATTCATACAATAGTCTAGGAGTTCATCAGACTGGTCCGTCTGAATCTCCTCCGTCATCTTGTTGACACCAAAAATGTCACTTTGCCTCTTCAAGATCTAAAGAGCTACATGAAGTCGCAACCTGCCATAAATAGGCAATGCTACTTCCAAAAAAATCAAATCTTGTCAGAATCAAACAAAAACTGCAAGATCCTTCAAGACAGCCAAAAGAGGAGTACACAAGAAGTTTCAGGCCATTTCAAAATCATTTGGCCTAACTTCACTTCTCCGACAGCTGAAAAGGTGCTCCCGGCGGCGAAAGCAACGAAGACACCAAATCTTCGATCAGAGCCGATGGATGGTCTCAAAATACATCCAAAAGGCTCCACGCCAAGTTCCGAGTCAAACCGACAACGTTTAACCCTACATCAGCCCTCGAATAGCTAAATCAAGCCTCTCGGCGGTGAGAACTACCGAGGTCATCACTCATCAGATAGATCACATGGACGGCTTCAAAATACTTACAAAGGGCTACACGTCAAACTTCACATCATTTCGACAACATTTGACCATACTTTGACGCTCGGAAGCCAAATCAGGCCTCTCGGTGGCGAAGCTCCCCGGGACCATGGTTTCTAAGTTTCCAATTTTCTGAGAAAGCGGAAGATTTTGTTGCGCAGAGCTGCCGATTTTCTGTCAGAAGCTGAAACTAGGTCAAACGATGTCGAAATGACCTGAAATTTGAGGTGAAGCCTCCTGAGCAATAAATAAGACCAACCATGGGCTTTTGATTGAGTTTTGAAGCCGTTTGGGGTCCTATCACCAGTACACTTGCTTTTGTGGCGAAGCTCCCCGGGACCATGGTTTCTAACATTTGACCATGGGGCCCTTACCATAAAGGACGTAGACAGTATCCTCGCCAAAGCAAAAGAAGAGGATATACTCAAGGAGCATGGGATCAAGCCACCATATCCCTTATGGATGGACTCGGTCCCGTTCCCCACCAAATTCAAGCATCCTACTCTCCAAACATATACGGGGAAAGGATCAGCCAGACAGCACGTCATCCACTTCAAGATCCTGACGGTAGCTATCGCGGATCAAGATGCACTCAAGATCCGCCTCTTTGCAAGTACCCTAAAAGGTACGGCCTTCGATTGGTACTCCACTCTGCCGGAGGACTCGATCCAAAACTGGGCCATGCTAGAAACACGCTTCCTGACTCACTTCAAAGGTGAGGATCATCCCGCTACTATGGCTCAGCTGTGCAGCATAAAATAGGGGGAAAATGAGTCAACATATGACTTCATTCACAAGTGGAAAGCAATGGCATACAAATGCTTTGATGTATTACCACAAGCGTCGCTAGTCGACATCTACCGAAACAACATGAGAGCTAGAATCTGCTCCATGATCATCGGCAACAAATCAAAAAACCTGGGAGAACTCCTAGAAGCTTCCATGGAAGCTGAAACGGTGATTAAAGACCTCAACAGTCAGAAATCATCAAGAAAAGAGCCAACCATCGTTGCAACCTCCAAACCAAAGAAGAAAGAGGTCCTCCATGTGCAGACCAAGTCAGCTCCTTAGCCACCAAAGAAAGCTGAAAACAAAGCTGATGGTAAGAGACCTGAACTCTCAGATGCCTTCAAAGAATGAATAGAGAAGAAATACCCGTTTGATGAAGATGTTGATGAAATCTTCGGGGCTCTTGTGGAAAACGGCAAGCTCACCTTGCCTGAACCAAAAAGACCGGGTGATGTTGGCAAAACGAACGATCCTTGGTACTGTCCATACCACCAGATGATCTCGCATCCTCTCAATCAATGCTTTGTTGTGAGAGAGAAAATAAACGAGATGTGGAAAAACGGAGTCATCACCTTTGACAAAAACTATGGGTCTGCCTCCGTCAACATGGTGACATGTGGACAAACATCAAAATCACCGAAGAAAAAGATCACTACATCCTTCAAGGTGATAAACTCAATCCAAGCATCCGAGGAACTGGTTCCTTACCCGACACCAGACGGACAACCCATATGGGTACATCCCGATCTCCTGGAAGATGAAAATTGGGAGGTCATGAAAACAAAGCCTACAACTCAATAGCGAAGGCAGGCTAGGAAATATCTCCTCAAGCTCAAATGGCAAGAGAAGATCCAGCCAAAACAAGAAGTCAAAAAAAACGCAGAGGCTTCCTCTACCACTTCACTGGAGGCAACAAAAACATCCCTTCCAGAGACTTCAAAGCGGGTAAGAAAATTCACACTCAGTGATTTCATGCCACCTCAATTCAAAAAGCCACGTAGGAGATATCATACTCTTGTAATTTGGTAGTTGGATTCTCCATTGATGGATACGAGTCCAGCGACATCGATGATTGATTCGAATCCAACTACACAGACGAGTGGGAGGAGTCCTTTGAAACAAGAGAATACCTCTCCGATGAAGAATGGGTTCCTGAGACTCATCTAATGCCAGTAATCTGGTATAACCCCCTACAGCCACAAGGATCCTGGTCTGATGATGAAGAAGACCAAGAGGCTGTACAAGAAAATGCTGTTGAACCAGCACCCGTCATTGCTCCAGTGGAAATCAACCATGTTGAGCCACAAAGAGTTGATGAAGAAGAAGATCCCGCTCCCATGCCTGATCTTGAAGAATATGCAAGGATCTTGGAGCGTCTCGCTCTAGAACAAGAGCAGGACCGCGTCAACGAGCTTCCTTGCAATCCAGAGCCTGAAGTCCCTGAAGACCATTAGGTACATCCTCCCTTAACTCCTGAAAATGGAGAAAATTGCTGGATAGACGATCCTCTTACATTCGAGGATGAGTCTGACTCCCATCAGGCAACGTCTCCCGTCAGAGCTTCCTGTAATGTGATAATTCGGGATTATAGCTCTTCCGAAGCATCATCTGATGAGAGCACTTACACTCCGGCGACACCTAGCAATGCATCTTCTGGAGCCACCTCATCTCACGTGACTTTCACTGAGATGACACCCTCTCAGGTTTCTTCTCCTGAGACTGTGACTTCAAAGTTCACACCCTTCCTGACTGAAGAATTCCCAGCTATTGATGCTTAGGATGATGAATTGGTCAATGAAGAAGAAAGGTTGCTGGATGCTGTTCAGGACTTTTTCCTGGAAAATGCTCCGTGCAACACAATCACTGAGGATGGCAACTCTGCTGCTGATACATCCTCAGCAAACGAAAAATGACAGCCGCTTGATCCTGAAGACAATCTTCCAAATGAAGACCCTTCTCAAGAAGCTCTCAAAGTTGGTAGAGGCACCCGCTCTGGCCGGGACTACCACAAAAATTACAACCAAGCTTCCTTTACATATGTAAATCCTTCGGGAAAAGATGTTGTAAGCGCCCCTAGTGGCAACAATGATGAACATGCAGGCCCTAAGGAGGCTTTCATGTATGACTTGATTGAACACTTCAAGCACATACCTACATGTCTGCACATCCTAGATTTGTTGCGAATGTCTCCGCACACTCGTGATAATCTCATTTCAGAATTACAAAAGCTGAATGAGGATGTTGACAAAACATGCTCTGCAAGTCCTCCAAATTGAAATGGATTACCGGGTCAAAAACTTAGAAGCCTCCTCAAAGGGAGAAAAGAAGAAAACTGTGGGATCGTGCATTGAATGCCTCTCGGTTAAAAAAGCAGCCAGTGCAACCATCGCCTTCACAAAGGACGACCTTCTACTTAGTGAAACAAGGCATAACCGACCCCTGTACTTCACAGGGTACATCAAGGAAATGCCTATGCATAGAGTTCAGATCGATCCAGGTTTTGCACTCAACCTCATCTCCACATCGGCTCTCGAAGAGTTGGGCATCCCACCCAGCAAACTGAGCCACACATCTGTATCTATCTTTGGATATGATGGGAGTACTCAAAGGCCTATCGGCAAAATCAGGTTCAAGTTGCAGATCAGTGATCTTATGTCTAAGGTCACAGTGTATGCAATAAAAACCTCTTCATGCTACAACATCCTTCTCGGACGCCCTTGGATCCACGAGAATGGTGTTGTCCCTTCAACTTTACATCAATGCATCAAGTTTGTTGGTGACGATGGCATGATACATCGAGTCTTTGCGGACAGAAAACACTTCAAAGGTAAAGAAGTCCACTTTGCAGACTCACAAATGTATGAAGGCGAAAAAGAAGAAGAGGAGAAGCACACAGCACCCTTTGCCAAAAATCCCCAGAAAGATAAAGGCAAGGCTCCTCAACAATCACCGAGAAAGAACAAACCATCCGGTAAATGTGAAGAGAGCATTCAAACTCCCTTCATCATCTCCCTCAAACCTTCAAAGCCTTTGGTCATCACAACTAAAGTGAAGAAGGCAAAGCAAAAGCCTAGGGGCAAATTTGTTGTCTCTTTCGTTTCTATCATGTAAGACACGGATTCGGATTCAGAGCCAGAAGACGACACATTGTCAAGCCAAGCTGACACTCAGTAAGTTCAGCCTGCTCTTACTCCAATGAAGACAACTTCTGACATAGAAGATCCTACGTCAGCTTCCTTCGTTGTTCGAGCAACTTCAGCAAAGGAAAAGCCGATCTTCTTCCATAGATCGGATGCTTCTTCATCAAACTCCATGCTTGAACCTTTCCAAAATGAAGGTATGCCTCAACTATCCTTATTTAGTTCTGTGGCACAAGCTATTATGAAGAAAATGGGCTATGACGCTCAAAACCCAGTCGGTTTGGGAGAAGGATGTGGTATTCTCACGCCATTGGGGCCCGTCTTGACCAAAGCCAGTTGGAAGATTGGAGACTCTACGGCTATGTAGAAAAGTCTTCACACGGGTTAGGGTATAATCCCGATACTCCCCTGAGACAGTTGACACAAAGGCTTAAAAGTCAATATACCGACCAAGCCTCAACATCTCAAGTCCATGAAGACATCGATCTCCCTGGATATCGCTTTGATAAGTCACCTGACAAAGATCCAGGAAGCTCATCCAATTGGCATGATTTCTCCAAAAAATGAAGAGGAGTTATCCGATGGCACAGACGTATGGTCTTCTGACCCAGAAGAACCCTCATCTCCAAAAGAAGCAGCCTACTTCGACCCGGTTTCAAGAGGCGATTGGGATCATCTCATAGCAAGCCTTGGGAAAATCACCGATCAAGAAGACCCATGGAAAGGAACAAAGCCTTAGTCTGGAAATGCCTTTGAAACCCTAGAATGTTTCGTTGAGTTGGAAGCCTCCGAAAATATTGTGGAGGAACCACCTTCAAACCTTCCAACAGAAGATCCTGTTCAAAAGATAGACTTGGGAACACCAGATAACCCACGTCCTGTATTCATAAGCAAGAATATAAAGGATGATGAGTTACCCGAGTATATCGCCTTTCTTCGTGAGTTCGTTGATTGCTTTGCATGGTCTTATGCTGAAATGCCTGGCTTAGACCCCCAAAATAGCGGTTCACAAACTCAATCTTCAAGAAGACATCAAGCCTATAAAGCAAGACCATAGAAGATTCCATCCAGATGTGATGGATAAAATTGAACAAGAAGTTCAAAAACTCAAAAGCGTCGGCTTCATCCGTGAGGAACAACATCCTGAATGGTTGGCCAACATTGTCCCTGTGACAAAGAAAAACGGGCAGATCAGGGTCTGTATTGACTATAGAGGCCTGAATGGCGCCTGCCGAAAAGATGAATTTCTGCTCCCCATACCAAAGGTAATGATTAATAATACCTGTGGATTCGAGTGAATGACATTCATGGATGATTTCTCTGGCTACAATCAGATAAAGATGCATCCTGAAGATGAAAAACATACATCTTTTCGGACCCCATTTGGCGTGTATTGTTACACTGTCATGCCATTTGGTCTGAAAAATGCTGGTGCCACATATCAGAGGGCTATGATGAAAATATTCCAAGATATGCAGCATGAGACGGTTGAATGTTACGTTGATGACCTCGCCGTCAAAAGCAAAAGAAAAGAAGATCATCTCGAAAACCTTCAAGAAGTCTTCCTCCGGCTTCGCAAACACAAACTGCGAATGAATCCTTTGAAATGCTTCTTCGGCGTCTCGTCGGGTAAATTCCTCGGATTCTTAGTTCGGAAAGCTGGAATAGAGCTTGACCCTATAAAAGTCAAAGCCATTCTAGAAATGCCCTCTCCAAGAACCTTGAGAGAACTCAAAGGGCTTCAAAGTAGATTGGCCTACATCAGACGGTTCATCTCCAATCTTTCGGGGAAATGCCGTCCATTCTCCCGATTGATGAAAAAAGGTGTAAACTTTGTCTGGGATGCTGACTGTGAAGCTGCTTTCCAAGACATCAAGTCATACCTGACAAAACCTCCAGTGTTCGCTGCTCCTACCACTGGAAAAACCATTCTTCTTATACACAAGAGTCCTTGATCACTCTTTGGGAGCTCTGCTTGCGCAAGAAAATGATCAAAGAAAAGAAGGTGCTCTATATTACCTCAGCCGCATGCTAGTAGGTGCAGAGCATCACTACTCTCCAGTCGAAAAAGAATGTCTTGCAGTAATGTTCGCTGTACAAAAGCTGCGTCACTACTTGCTTCCAACACAGTCTACCTGGTCTCGAGGGTCAACCTTGTTGACACCAAAAATGTCACTTTGCCTCTTCAAGATCCAAAGAGCTACATGAAGTCGCAACCTGCCATAAATAGGCAATGCTACTTCCAAAAAATCAAATCTTGTCAGAATCAAACAAAAACTACAAGATCCTTCAAGACAGCCAAAAGAGGAGTACACAAGAAGTTTCGGGCCATTTCAAAATCATTTGGCCTAACTTCGCTTCTCCGACAGCCGAAAAGGAGCTCTCGGCGGCGAAAGCATCAGAGACACCAAATCTTCGATCAGAGCCGATGGATGGTCTCAAAATACTTCCAAAAGGCTCCACGTCAAGTTCCGAGTCAAACCGACAACGTTTGACCCTACATCAACCCTCGAACAGCTAAATCAAGCCTCTCGGCGGCGAGAACCACCGAGGCCATTACTCATCAGATAGAGCACATGGACGGCGTCAAAATGCTTATAAAGGGCTACACGTCAAATTTCAGGTCATTTCGACAACATTTGACCATAGTTTGACGCTCGGAAGCCAAATCAGGCCTCTCGGCGGCAGAGCTCTCCGGGACCATGGTTTCCAAGACAGAGCCTATGGATCATCTTAAAATGACTCCAATAGGTTCCCTGTCAAATTTCAAGTCAATCGGACATCCGTTGACCGCACATCAAACCGCGACATCTTCATCGCGACAAAAGCGAGTCTACCGGTGATAGGACCCTAAACGGCTTCAAAACTCAAACAAAATCCTATGTTGGTCTTATTTATTGCTCAAGAGGCTTCACACCAAATTTCAGGTCATTCCGACATCGTTTGACCCAGTTTCAGCTTCTGACGGAAAATCGGCAGCTCTGCGCGACAAAGTCTTCGGCTTTCTCAAGAAATTGGAAACTTTACAAAATAAAATGCAAGGATTCTCATCAGGTTTCCTATAGGGAAATCAAGCTAATAAATGGTCAAAATGTCAAGGAAAAATACAGAGGAAAAAAGAATCGAAAAACAGCAAAAACGGACACAAAACGGGAAAAAAAGGGGGAAAACCCCCCAGGGTCGCAGGCCCCTGCGACCCTGGAGCCCGGGGTCGCCGGGAAGGCCCCGAAAACCCCGGTTTTCGCCTTTTTTTCGCTATTTGAAGTGCCCAGCCTCTGGTATTTTCCAAAATTCATACTTTTGAGACACCAAATCCTCTAACATCCATCCAAAACACGGGTCAATCATCAAGATTATCGAAAACAATATTGATCGCCACCCGGTCAACCAAAAAAAGTGTGCTTTCTACCCAACCGATCGAGAAATCGACAGGACAGATGGCACCGACCTGCTGTTGGCAACAAACACCTGAAATTACATGGTCATCCGACGTCGATCTACATGAAAATCCATCGATGATCATCGCCAGAAGAATCCCAAAAGACACGGCATGGCCCGCGACTCTTCAGATGCTCGGCGACCACTTAATGCGATTAATTGACTAGCTTTATTACAGTCATTAATCCATTTCTTTGGACGGACCAATCTGAAGCAAGTATCCGAGAGTTACAAGTCAAGAGATTCATGGCATTTAACCCATGAAACTCCTCCCATCATGGCGATTAAAGGCGATTAAATGCCCTTAATCTCCTCCGGCCAATCAGAAGTCAAGAAAAAGGAGTTACAAAATAAAGAATTCAATTTTGTAACTCCTCCCTTTATGTAGCTTTATGACAATCAAGGCTCATAAACCCTCCTAAATGGCTACCTAAAAGCCTATAAATAGGAGAGCTCTCCAAGAAGAAAAGACAGCAGACACACAGACAATAGACTGCAGAAAATCCGGAAACTCAGACAGAAAGAGGCATCAGAAATCTAAGAGAGAAAACTCTGCGGAAATCCTACACCGACCACCGCTACAAGGTGACAAAAGTCCCTTGGGGGGTACCCCCCCCCCCCCCAAGGTCCTTGCCTTCTCCTTCTGCTGCCAATGGCTTAGACATGGCTTTTCAAGCCCGTCTACTCGGCTTTTTATTGGACATAGGACCTTCATAGGACCTTCTTTTGGTCTTTGTTCTCTAAAAACCTGAGGTTATAGCCAAGCGAAGAGAATCAATAGCATTCTCTGTTCTCATCTGCATGGATGATGGCGAAGCCCACATATGGCTTGCGACCATCAATCTAAACGGGTCCCCCACAATCTCCTGAGAAGTTAGATCCTCCTTTTCTTGCTTTTCATTATAGTTTGTATTTTTTCAAAAGAGACAAAAATCACAACTCTTGTCTTTCATTATTGATAAGGATTGAAAATCGGCTATAAACGCCAAAAATCGGCTATAAACGCCAAAATCGGCTATAAATGCCAAAAAAATCGCCTTTCACGGCAAACCAAGAAAATGTCTCTTTTCTTAAATATATGTGCAATGGAAAACTTGAAAGAAGTTGATTTCCTTTTTACTTGCGAAGGTTGATCTCCGGATCACCACTTGCAATTCCAAGTAAAATAGAAAATCTGGCACACCCACACAAAAAAAGAAATGTTGATGCACGCCCTTGCCCCCCAGTTACGAAAGGGTCGGACCCGACGGACTCCCACGTCCGCCGACCTCGGTAGAACCGAGCAGGAGCGCGGTCCATCAAGCTGGCACACCCGGTGGGACACGTTTATTTGAGAACACGATGCTAGAAATGAAATATTTGCATATCATATATTTTGCTCTATGCTTATATTTCTTTTCTCGATTCCTTGGCTACTTTATAATTGGTGGCCTATGTTGGATTCCGCATCTAAAAAAAATGAGATGAGATTTTTTGGAAATTTCTAATTCTTTGAATTTATTTCCACTCTTTCTCTTTTCAAAAAGAAAAATAAAAAAAAATTTGATTTCTCATTTTGGATTCAAAATTGAGAAACCTTGATCCGTTCCTATCGTTCATCGAGCTTGCAGAAATGTGGAGACAGCTTGACTGTTCTAGGCAAGGGTCCTCCAAACGGGTTCATTAAGTAATCCTACCCTTACCTGGGGGCAATTCTATCAATCAAGATTTCATAAGACCGGGTTAGGAGGCCTATGTGTACTCTCTCGTCTTTTAAATAAATTTTTTAAAAAAAAAAATTTTTTTTTAAAAATAAAAATTTTAAAATAGAAAATAAAAAATAAAAAAAAATTTCAAAAAAAATCTTAAAAAAAATAAATAAAAAATAAAAAATAAAAAAAATAAAGATTTAAAAAAAATCTTCAAAATCTTCAAAAAATAAAAAACTTCCGTCATTTTGGGTTTAGATTTGAGAAATCTTGGTCTTCTCCTTTCTGAGCACTGGCGCTCGCGGAAATCGCTGAGCCCGTGTTCAGATTGGAGTGCCTTTTGCTCTCTTTGATGAACCTGATATTGGCCTTTCAAAAAAAAAAACTCGTCATTTTTAGAATCAGATTTGAGAAATTATGGTTCATTTCTTTCTGAGCACTGGCGCTCGTGGAAATCGCTGAGCCCGTGTTCAGATTGGAATACCATCTGCTCTCTTTGATGAATCCAATCTTGACCTTTCAAAACAGAGAATCTCATCTCATGGATGTGGTCTCAAAACATTTGTGTCTAGCGGTACTAGTACGCCCTTTCAGGGTCTACTGTATTGCGACCGGCACATCTGTAACTCCAAACTTTATATTCTTCTTATCTCGAGCAAGCTTTGCTTCTCGATAACTTTACAATTGCTTCTAGCAGTCACTGGGACGCTCATTCTGGGCTTACCATACCTACGATCAGAACAATTGTACCCTCTATGGCATTTTGCCTTCCTCATATTGCTTGGGTCATCTCCCTCGAGCAATTTGAAAAGACGAAACCATAGAACTTCCCATTTATGATCATTATATTCTTGTGATTACTAATGGATGTGGTCTTGTTTCAGAAACTTTTCGAAAACTAACAATGGCAGCTTCACTAACCATTACTTTCGATGAAAACAAGCACCAACTCATGCTTCAACAGAAGCAAACTGCGTGCACCTACAAGCGCCCCATCAGCTGCCGAAGTGTCAACTCCCTCGGCAACTCTCTGAACTCCGGGTCGACCTCGACTCCCCGGACTATCGTCTTTGGGACGCTGGGACCATTCCCACTTCCCGAGGAACAAACTGCTCCCTCCAAGAAGCAGAAACTTGCCTCTCAACGTGTCACTACCGTGACACCAAAGGCGAGCACCAGAAGGCCTGAAGCCCGTGGCACCCCCACGAAGCCTCGACTAGCAAACGACCAGGTCTATCCCAAGACTTGGTCCCCAAGACCTTCACCAAAACAAAGAAGGTCCCAAACATCCACTAAGCCAGCATTCCTGGCCCCACTCAAGGAGAACCAGTTCTACCCTCTTGCTTACATGAAAGAGGAGAGACCCATCTCCAACCTGACTTCCAAGTCATCCCAGCATGAGCCGGCTTGTTCCTACAAGCCCAAAATCAGATCATGCATCACAAGGCCTCTACAAGCACCTGCTAAGGCCTACAAACCTGCAGTTCGACCCTTCATCTCAACAGGGGTCGAAATCCAAAAATTCAAAGCTTCACTGCAACAGGCGAAGGACAGGGTTCGCATCCTGTCCTTGCCCAGCTGCAAAGAAGACAGGCTCAGCTGCTGCGCCAGAGGGAGCACATCCTTCATCGTCAAAGCCCAGCCAGAGCTGACCGAAGCTCAAATTGCTCGTCGTATACGCCGCCGCACGTCATACCGGCAAAAAAGACTAGAGAAGCAAAGGACCCATCCTCCTACACTTCAAGTCTTTCCCAAATGGGTCGAAAAAGAAAGACCCAACCAAGTTGCTGCCGTCCATATGGTTGGAAAAACCAGAAGGCGCCAAAAATCAGCAACAAAAATTCATGTCCGACGTCCGATGACCCGCAGCGTCTCTAGGACAAGAAGACATTTAGAAGAATCCCCTGCTCCTTCAAGCAAAGGACAACAGAGTGATCCTTCCTCAAGCTCTTCTTCAAAAAGAATGAGCCCCAGCTTAGTCACCAGGATAGTTTCTTCGTTCGAATCACGAAGGATGAATGTCTTGGCTACAAATTCTGAGCCACCACCCAGCAATCCCCCTCCAGAAGACGCGATCACCCGCATCCAGCAGTTGGAACAGGGCCAGCAGAGGATTGAAACTCTGATGGAAAACCTTCTCCTCGCCTTCCAAAATCAGGCGCTCCTCCGAATCATCAAAACGACGAGGTAAATGGAGAAGAAAATGAGTCACGCACCCTTACCAAAAAGGACGTAGACAGTATCCTCGCCAAAGCAAAAGAAGAGGATATACTCAAGGAGCATGGGATCAAGCCACCATATCCCTTATGGATGGACTCGGTCCCGTTCCCCACCAAATTCAAGCATCCTACTCTCCAAACATACGCGGGGAAAGGATCAACCAGACAGCACGTCATCCACTTCAAGATCCTGACGGGAGCTATCGCGGATCAAGATGCACTCAAGATCCGCCTCTTTGCAAGTACCCTAAAAGGTATGGCCTTCGATTGGTACTCCACTCTGCCAGAAGACTCAATCCAAAACTGGGCCATACTAGAGACACGATTCCTGACTCACTTCAAAGATGAGGATCATCCCGCTACTATGGCTCAGCTGTGCAGCCTAAAACAGGGGGAGAATGAATCAACATATGACTTCATTCACAAGTGGAAAGCAATGGCATACAAATGCTCTGATGTATTACCACAAGCATCGCTAGTCGACATCTGCCGAAACAACATGAGAGCCAGAATCCACTCCATGATCATCGGCAACAAATCAAAAAACCTAGGAGAACTCCTAGAAGCTTCCATGGAAGCTGAAACGGTGATTAAGGACCTCAACAGTCAGAAATCATCAAGAAAAGAGCCAACCGCCATTGCAACCCTAAACCAAAGAAAAAAGAGGTCCTCAATGTGCAGACCAAGTCAGCTCCTCAGCCACCAAAGAAAGCTGAAAATAAAGTTGCTGGTAAGAGACCTGAACTCTCAGATGCCTTCAAAGAACGAGTAGAGAAGAAATACCCGGTTGATGAAGACGTTGATGAAATCTTCGGGGCTCTTGTGGCAAACGGCAAGCTCACCTTTCCTGAACCAAAAAGACCGGGTGATGTTGGCAAAACCAACGATCCTCGGTACTGTCCATACCACCAGATGATCTCGCATCCTCTCAATCAATGCTTCGTTGTGAGAGAGAAAATAAATGAGATGTGGAAAAACGGAGTCATCACCTTTGACAAAAACTATGGGTCTGCCTCCGTCAACATGGTGACATGTGGACAAACATCAAAATCACCGAAGAAGAAGATCATTACTTCCTTCAAGGTGATAAACTCAATCCAAGCGTCTGAGGAACTGGTTCCTTACCCAACACCAGACGGACAACCCATATGGGTACATCCCTATCTCCTGGAAGATGAAAATTGGGAGGTCGTGAAAACAAAGCCTACAGCTCAACAGCGAAGGCAGGCTAGGAAACATCTCCTCAAGCTCAAACGGCAAGAGAAGACCCAGCCCAAAACTAGAGGTCAAAGAAAAGGCAGAGGCTTCCTCTACCGCTTCACTGGAGGCAACAAAAACATCCCTTCCAGAGACTTCAAAGGGGGTAAGGAAATTCACTCTCAGTGATTTCATGCCACCTCAATTCAAAGAAGCCATGCAGGAGGCATCAGACTCTTGCAATTCGGTAGTTGGATTCTCCATTGATGGATACGAGTCCAGCGACACCGATGATGGATTCGAATCCAACTACACAGACGAGTGGGAGGAGTCCCTTGAAACAGGAGAATACCTCTCCGATGAAGAAAGGGTTCCTGAGACTCATCTTATGCCAGTAATCTGGTATAACACTCTACAGCCACAAGGATCCTGGTCTGATGATGAAGAAGACCAAGAAGCTGTACAAGAAAATGCTGCTGACCCAGCACCTCTCAGTACTCCAGTGGAAATCAACCATGTTGAGCCACAAAGAGTTGATCAAGAAGAAGATCCGGCTCCTGTGCCTGATCTTGAAGAATATGCAAGGATCTTGCAGCGACCCGCTCTAGAACAAGAGCAAGAACGCGTCAACGAGCCACCTCGCAATCCAGAGCCTGAAGTCCCTGAAGACCATCAGGTACATCCTCCCTTAACTCCCGAAAATGGAGAAAATTGCTGGATAGACGATCCTCTTACATCCGAGGATGAGTCTGACTCCGATCAGGCAACGTCTCCCATCAGAGCTTCCTGTAATGAGATAATTCGGGATTATAGCTCTCCCGAAGCATCGTCTGATGAGAGCACTTACACTCCGGCGACGCCTAGCAATGTATCTTATGGAGCCACCTCGTCTCACGTGACTTTCACTGAGATGACACCCTCTCAGGTTCTTCTCCTGAGACTGTGACTTCAAAGTTCACACCCTTCCTGGCTGAAGAATTCCTAGCTATTGATGCTTGGGACGAGGAATTGGTCAACGAAGAAGAAAGGTTGCTGGATGCTGTTCAGGACTTGTTCCCGGAAAATGCTCCGTGCAACACAGTCACTATGGATGGCAACTCTGCTGCTGATACATCCTCAGTAAATGAAAAACGACGACCTCTTGATCCTGAAGACAATCTTCCAAACGAAGACCCTTCTCAAGAAGCTCTCGAAGTTGGTAGAGGCAGCCGCTCTGGCTGGGACTACCACAATAATTACAACCAATCTTCCTTTACATATGTAAATCCTTCGGGAAAAGATGTTGTAAGCGCCCCTAGTGGCAACAATGATGAACATGCAGACCCTAAGGAGGCATTCAAGTATGACTTGATTGAACACTTCAAGCACATACCTGCATGTCTGCACATCCTGGATTTATTGTAATGTCTCCGCACACTCGTGATAATCTCATTTCAGAATTACAAAAGCTGAATGAGGATGTCGACAAACATGCCCCGTAAGTCCTCTAAATTGAAATGGATTACCGGGTCAATAACTCAGAAGCCTCCTCAAAGGGAGAAAAGAAGAAAACTGAGGGATCATGCATTGAATACCTCTCGGTTAAAAAAACAGCCAGTGCAACCATCGCCTTCACAAAGGACGACCTCCTACTTGGCAAAACTAGGCACAACCGACCCCTGTACTTCACAGGGTACATCAAGGAAATGCTTATGCACAGAGTTCAGATCGACCCAGGTTCTGCACTCAACCTCATCTCCACAACGGCTCTCGAAGAGTTGGGCATCCCACCCAGCAAGCTGAGCCACACATCTGTATCTATCTTTGGATACGATGGGAGTACTCAAAGGCCTATCGGCAAAATCAGATTCAAATTACAGATCGGTGATCTTATCGCTGAGGTCACAGTGTATGCAACAAAAACCCCTTCATGCTACAACATCCTTCTCGGATGCCCTTGGATCCACGAGAATGGTGTTGTCCCTTCAACTCTACATCAATGCATCAAGTTTGTTGGCGACGACGGCATGATACATCGAGTCTTTGCGGACAGAAAACCCTTCAAAGGTAAATAAGTCCACTTCGCAGACTCACAGATGTATGAAGGTGAAAAAGAAGAAGAGGAGAAGCACACAGCATCCTTTGCCGAAAATCTCCAGAAAGATAAAGGCAAAGCTCCTCAACAATCACTGGAAGAAAACAAACCATCCGGTAAATCTGAAGAGAGCATTCAAACTCCCTTCATCATCTCCCTCAAACCTTCAAAGCCTTTGGTCATCACAACTAAAGTGAAGAAGGCAAAGCAAAAGCCTGGGGGCAAATTTGTTGTCTCTTTCGTGTCTATCATGCAAGACACGGACTCGGATTCAGAGCCGGAAGACGACACATCGTTAAGCCAAGCTGACACTCAGCAAGTTCAGCCTGCTCTCACTCCAATGGAGATAACTTCTGACATAGAAGATCCTACGTCAGCTTCCTTCATTGTTCCAGCAACATCAGCAAAGGAAAAACCGATCTTCTTCCATAGATCGGATGCTTCTTCATCAAACTCCATGCTTGAACCTTTCCAAAATGAAGGTATGCCTCAACTATCCTTATATAGTTCTGTGGCACAAGCTATTATGAAGAAAATGGGCTATGACGCTCAAAACCCAGTCGGTTTGGGAGAAGGACGCGGTATTCTCACGCCATTGGGACCCGTCTTGACCAAAAGCCAGCTGGAAGATTGGAGACTCTACAGCTATGTAGAAAAGTCTTCACACGGGTTAGGGTATGATCCCGACACTCCCTTGAGACAGTTGACACAAAGGCTTAAAAGTCAATATACTGACCAAGCCTCAACTTCTCAAGTCCATGAAGACATCGATCTCCCTGGATATCTCTTTAATGAGTCACCTGACAAAGATCCAGGAAGCTTATCCAATTAGCACGATTTTTCCGAAAATGAAGAGGAGTTGTCCGATGGAACAGACGTGTGGTCTTCTGACCCAGAAGAACCCTCATCTCCAAAAGAAGTAGCCTACTTCGACCCGGTTTCAACAGGCGATTGGGATCATCTCATAACAAGCCTTGGGAAAATTACCGATCAAGAAGACCCGTGCAAAGGAACAAAACCTTGGTCTGGAAATGCTTTTCAAAACCCAGAAGGTTTCGTTGAGCTGGAAGCCTCCGAAAATATTGTGGAGGAACCACCTCCGAACCTTCCAACAGAAGATCCTGTTCAAAAGATAGACTTGGGAACACCAGATAACCTACGTCCTGTATTCATAAGCAAGAATATAAAGGATGATGAGTTACCCGAGTATATCACCTTTCTTCGTGAGTTCGTTGATTGCTTTGCATGGTCTTACGCTGAAATGCCTGGCTTAGACCCCAAAATAGCGGTCCATAAACTCAATCTTCAAGAAGACATCAAGCCTGTTAAGCAAGGCCAAAGAAGATTCCGTCCAGATGTGATGGATAAAATTGAACAAGAAGTTCAAAAACTCAAAAGCGTCGGCTTCATCCGTGAGGAACAACATCCTGAATGGTTGGCCAACATTGTCCCCGTGACAAAGAAAAACGGGCAGATCAGGGTCTGTATTGACTATAGAGACCTGAATGGCGCATGCCCAAAAGATGAATTTCCGCTCCCCATACCAGAGGTAATGATTGATAATACCTGTGGATTCGAGCGAATGACATTCATGGATGGTTTCTCTGGCTACAACTAGAAAAAGATGCATCCTGAAGATGAAAAACATACATCTTTTCGGACCCCATTTGGCGTGTATTGCTACACTGTCATGCCATTTGGTCTGAAAAATGCTAGTGCCACATATCAGAGGGCTATGATGAAAATATTCCAAGATATGCAGCACAAGACGGTTGAATGTTACGTTGATGACCTCGCCGTCAAAAGCAAAAGAAAAGAAGATCATCTCGAAAACCTTCGAGAAGTCTTCCTACGGCTTCGCAAACACAAACTGCGAATGAATCCTTTGAAATGCTTCTTCGGCGTCTCGTCGGGTAAGTTCCTCGGATTATTAGTTCGGAAAGCTGGAATAGAGCTTGACCCCATAAAAGTCAAAGCCATTCTAGAAATCCCCTCTCCAAGAACCTTGAGAGAACTCAAAGGGCTTCAAGGGAGATTGGCCTACATCAGACGGTTCATCTCCAATCTTTCGGGGAAATGCCGTCCATTCTCTCGGTTGATGAAAAAAGGTGTAAACTTTGTCTGGGATGCTGATTGTGAAGCTGCTTTCCAAGACATCGAGTCATACCTGACAAAACCTCTAGTGTTAGCTGCTCCTACCACTGGAAAACCATTCATCTTGTACATAAGAGCCCTTGATCACTCTTTGGGAGCTCTGCTTGCGCAAGAAAATGATCAAAGAAAAGAAGCTGCTCTATATTACCTCAGCCCCATGCTAGTAGGTGCAGAGCATCGCTACTCTCCAGTCGAAAAAGAATGTCTTGCAGTGATGTTCGCCGTACAAAAGCTGCGTCACTACTTGCTTTCCAACACAGTATACCTAGTCTCGAGGGTCAACCTCTTAAAGGTCCTTGTCACAAAGGCAGGTACTCTTAATGCTCGACTGGCAAAATGGTCCATCCTTCTGTCACAATTTGATATTAGGTATGTACCACAAAAGGCAATCAAAGGGCAAGCTCTAGCGGACTTCCTTGCAGAGCATCCATCGCCCAAAGATTCTCCACTCAGAGATGATCTCCCAGACGAACCAGTCTACAATGTGGAGACTTTCTCACAAGTTGCCTCCTGGGACATGTAATTTGACGGTGCAACCAGGACAAATGAAAAAAGACAGCTGATCTCGGGAGTTGGCATCCTCTTTGTTAGCCCCGACAAATACATGATTCCACACGCTTTCTCGCTACTGGAACCATGCACAACAATGCAGCTGAATATCAAGCTCTGATCCTAGGATTGGAACTCGCCATCGAATCCGGTATCACCATGCTGGAAGTCTTTGTAGATTCCCAACTGATCGTCAATGAGATGAATCAAAAATTTGAAGTTAGGAAGCCAGATCTGCTGCCTTACTACAACAAGGCACAATCACTTCTGCAAAAGTTTGACATCTGTCATATCACCCACATTCGTAGAGGTGAAAACATACGCGCAGATGCCCTAGCGGGACTTGCCGCATCCATGGCAATCCAGGAAGGGGAAAACATGCAAATCACAGTGTGCGTAAAAAGAATCCTTCCTCCTCTTAACACACACCAAGCAGTTGCTGAATGCCACCAAGTGTTTGGAAGTCGGATTTCAATCCTTCAAACTTCAATCGGCGACTGAAGGGATCCGTTCATTGATTACATTATGTTCGGAATCCTACTTGAAGATCCAAAAGAATGGGTAAGCATCCAAAGGCGAACCCCAAGCTTTCATTTGGATATTCCTTCAAAATTCCTTTACAGGAAATCCTTTAACGGAGTACTTCTACGCTGATTGTCACAACAAGAGGCTGAAGAAACACTCAAAGAAGTTCATGCTGGTCTTTGTATAGCTCATCAGGCTGGTCCCAAGCTCTATGATCAGATATAAAGGTTAGGTTATTATTGGCCTACCATGGTAGCTGACGCAATGCAATTTGCTAAGCGCTACCAACAATGCCAAATTCATGGAGATTACATTCACATGCCTCTAGAATGGCTGCATCCTACAGTGATTTCATGGCCTTTCGAAGCTTGGGGTATGGACATCATAGGTCCTATTTCTCCCCCTTCGAGCAAAGGTCATCGCTTCATCTTCGCCGCTACGGATTATTTCTCCAAGTGGTCAGAAGCATACGAACCCAAAATTCATGGTTTGAAACAAAATCCGGATTTAGGGATTTCCACCCTAGTCCACCCTGCCTTTTACCGCCAAAATGGTTTTAGGTCAAAACTTATGACCCTCGTGTCTTTAAAAAAAATGGTTTTCAAAAAAAAAAACCGCAGGGAAGCGACGCTTAGTCGATACTCGCACAAATCAGAAGCATACGAACCACTTTCGACACTTCCAAAATTGCAGGGAAGCGACATTTCATCGATACTTGCAAAATCCAAAACCGTGGAGATGCAACATTTCAGTTGATATCCACAACCCAAATTTCAAAGGTTCAAAAAAAAAAAAGCTAAAAAAAAACCGTGGAGACGCAACATTTTAGTTGATATCCACAAACCAAATTTCAAAGGTTCGAAAAAAACCTAAAAAACCATGGAGACGCAACATTTTGAGTTGATATCCATAACCCAAAGGTTCGAGAAAACCACAAATTTCAAAAAAAATCATGGGGAAACGACATCAAGTCAATACCCGCAAAACCAAAATTTTTGAAAAGCAAGGATGCGACATTCCATCGATACTTGCAAGAACATTCAGCAGGGAGGCGACTTTTAGTCAATACTTGCAGTTTTGAAAATCAAACCGGCTATAAATGCCACAAAAATGGCTATAAATGCCACCAAAACAGGCTATAAATGCCACAAACCGGCTATAGATGCCACCAAAATAAATCGGCTATCAATGCCACAAAACAAAAATTGGCTTTCAAAAAAACCCGACTATTAATGCCACAAACCCAGCTATAGATGCCACAAAACAAACTCGGCTATCAATGCCACAAAAAAAAAAAGAGCTGGCTCTCATGCCAAAAATCGGCTTCCATGCCACAAACAAAAATTTGGCTTCCATGCCAAAACAATCATTTGACAAAAGATTTTCAGAAAATGACAAGCTTTTGATCAGATCCCATTTAGCAATTACTTTCATCACAAAAAGATTTAAGTGAGCGTAGGGAAAAAAAAAAAAGATTACCAAAAAAATACATGTGGTACCAAAAAAAAAGAAAGTGTTCACAAGCACTAAAACAAAAAAAAGAGTACCAAAAAAATACATGTGGTACCAAAAAAGAGAGAAGGATGGTTTCTGTTAAAAAAAAAATAGGAGCTCAATAAAAAATGGTCTCCAGCCAAGAGTTCAGCTCCTCAAGCAAACTTTTGGCCTCAGCCGTCAAGGATTCCAGGGCACGATTCTTCAAGAACTTGCCATGAGATGCTGGGGTTGGGTTGAAACCCTTCTTTCGCACCGGGAAGCTTATCCGGAGTAGTTTGCCATCGTTCGCTCTCTTGAGATTTCCTTTCAAGAACTCGATTGGCATCTGCAACCCGGCGAATCAGAGCACTCTCCCTATCACGAGCCTCTGTTATTGCAGTCCACTTGGCAGCGACTTGTGCCTGCAGATGCTCAAGACGTTTCTTGGCCTCATCGACCTCCCTATCAAGGATGTTAAGGTCATGTGTCAGCCCAATGATGGTTAGCTCCTCTAAGTTCTTCTCTCGGACTATCTACTACCTGCTTTGTGTAGCCTCATCCAGGTTAGACTGAGCCTTATCCGCAGGGTCCAGGAACATCTCCTTGAAGAACTGGCCGTCAGGAAAACCCATGGTCTCAAACTACCTGTCACCCAGCTCAATGATCCTATCAACGGTCGCCCTGACACTTGTGACATCCAGACCAGCCTCTTCGGCATCACTGAGAATCTAACGCACATGCTGGATCATCCCAAATCCGGCATCTAAGTGCCCAGAAAGCAGAGTCTCAGTCCAAGAGCTCAAAACCCGCACCACCACCTTCTTCGCAAAAAGAAGAGATGGCCCAGCTGAAGATTCGCCCAACTCCGTTGGTTGACTGCTCATGTCATCACTCATTGGAAGAGTAACAAAAGAACTCTTTCCAGTTAAAGCTGCTCCTACTCGGAAAGGACTCTCAGCATGAGGTGTCTCCTCAACAGTGTCAGAACTGGTCCCAGGAGTCTCTACCTCTGGATCAACCTCTGGCATCCCTTGCTCTGGTTTTGAAGGAAGCGACGGACTCTCCTCTGTCACTTCAAAACCTGCCAAAGAAACACAAAAAGGTATGAATATAATCCTGTCTGAAAATCATTATCAGGGTTATTACTACAAAATACCTTCTTCGACGACTGGCGGAAGACTCTCTTCCTCCATGAACGCATCGGAAGCATCATCAACATTTGCGTCCATCGATGGCTCAAAGTCACCGGAATCCTGTGGCATGTCAGCTGGCAAGAAAAATGTTAGCAAACCAAGTCACAGACAAAAAAAAAATGCATTATCACGATGAGCAAAAAAAAAAAGAAAAGAAACTTTCTCAAAAAAAAGGAGAAAGGAGAAAGAAAAAGAACAAAAAAAAGAATAGAAACTTTCTCAAAAAAAAAAGAGAGAAAGAAAAGGGGCTGGCCCACAGGCCACGTGGCCGTACGGCCAGATCCGTATGGATCTGTCCCTACGGCCCACAAAAAGAAAAAAAAAGAAAGTGCAAAAAAAAAAAAGAGAAAGCACGAAAAAGAAAAGGAGGGAAAACACGTGTAAAAAAAAAGAGAAAACACGTGGAGAAAAAAAAAAAAAGAAAAGAAAGAAACAAAAAAAAAGAACTTTTTATTTTTCCTACAATGGAGTTTTCTTGAAAAAGGGAACTTACTTGAAGCCATTGATGGAGAAGAAGAAGAAAAGTCTTGAAGATCTTGAAGAAGAAAAACTCTTGGTCTTGAAGCCCTCTTGGGATTGTTGCAAAAGAAAGTAATAAGAGCAAGAGATCAAACCTCCTCCTTGCTTTTATAGAAGAAAGCAAACCAAAGAAGGAAAGAAGAAAGTGGTAAGTGTTACTAATTAGTAACCTTACCAAAAGAAAGATATTTGAAAGATTCTTTTCCAAAAGAAAGATATCTTGAGGGATTCTCTCCCAAAAAGAAATCAATGAGAGATTTTCTCCCAAAAGATAGGATCAATGAAGGATTCTTTCCCAAAAGAAAGATATCTTGAGATATCCTATCCAAAATAAAGGGAACATGAGAGATTCTCTCCAAGTAAAGATATTCTTAGATATTCTCTATCCAAAAGAGATATTTTTGGATATTCTTTATAAAAATGACACCATATGTGATCTAAGCCATTTCAAAAGCTTAAGGTCCCATGGGTTAGCCCATATGAGCCAGGTTTGACCACCTAGGCAGTTAAAAAAAAAACTTAAAAAAAATTTGGGCTTTTAGTCAAAGAGAAATCCCTCTTACCAAGAGTATACAAAAATGGTTCCATGCCTCTTTTGAGTTGATTGGACCATACTGATGGACCACGCTCCTGCCTGGTCCTACCAAGGTTAGCGGACGTGGGAGTCCATTGGGTCCGACCCTTTCGTAACCGGGGGGCAAAGGCGTGCATCAACATTTTTTCTATGTGGGTGTGCCAGATTTTCTATTTTTACTTGGAATTACAAGTGGTGATCCAGAGATCAACCTTCGCAAGTAAAAAGGAAATCAACTTCTTTCAAGTTTTCGATTGCACATATATTTAAGAAAAGAGACATTTTCTTGATTTGCCGTGAAAGGCGATTTTTTTGGCGTTTATAGCCGATTTTTGGCATTTATAACCGATTTACAATTCTTATCAATAATGAAAGACAAGAGTTGTGATTTTTGTCTCTTTAAAAAAAATACAAACTACAATGAAAAGCAAGAAAAGGAGGATCTAACTTCTTAGGAGATTGTGGGGGACCCGTTCAGATTGACGGTCGCAAGCCATATGTGGACTTCGCCATCGTCCATGCAGATGAGAACAGATGATGCTATTGATTCGCTTGGCTTGGCTATAACCACAGTTTTTTAGAGGATAAAGACCAAAAGGAGGTCCTATGTCTAATAAAAAGCCGAGTAGACGGGCTGAAAAGCCACGTCTAAGCCATTGGAGGCAGAAGGAGAAGGCAAGGACCTTGGGGGGGGGGGATACCCCCCAAGGGACTTTTGTCACCTTGTAGCGGTGGTCGGTGTAGGATTTCCGCAGAGTTTTCTCTCTTAGATTTCTGATGCCTTTTTCTATCCGAGTTTCCGGATTTTCTGTAGTCTGTTGTCTGTGTGTTTTTTGTGATTCTTTTCTTCTTGGAGAGCTCTCCTATTTATAGGCTTTTAGGTAGCCATTTAGGAGGGTTTATGAGCCTTAACTGTCATAAAGCTACATAAAGGGAGGAGTTACAAGATTGAATTCTTTATTTTGTAACTCCTTTTTCTTGGCTTCTGATTGGCCGAAGGAGATTGAGGGCATTTAATCGCCTTTAATCGCCATGATGGGAGGAGTTTCATGGGTTAAATGCCATGAATCTCTTGACTTGTAACTCCTGGATGCTTGCTTCTGATTGGTCCGTCCAAAGAAATGGATTAATGACTGTAATAAAGCTAGTCAATTAATCGCATGAAGTGGTCGCCGAGCAGTTAAAGAGTCGCGGGCCGTGCCGCGTCTTTTTGAATTCTTCTGGCGATGATCATCGATGGATCTTTATGTAGATCGACATCGGATGATCATGTAACTTCACGTGTTCGTTGCCAACAGCGGGTCGGTGCCATCTGTCTTGTCGATTTCTCGATCGGTCGGGTAGAAAGCACACTTTTTTTGGTTGACCAGTTGGCGATCAATGTTGATTTCGATACTCTTGATGATTAACCCGTGTTTTTGACAGATATTAGAGGATTTGGTGCCTCAAAAGTATGAATTTTGGAAAATACCAGAGGCTGGACAATTCGAATTGCGAAAAAACGGCGAAAAACGGATTTTCCGGGGCCCACCGACCCTGGGGGGGTGGGGGGTTTCCCCCTTTTGTCCCGTTTTGTGTCCGTTTTTGCTGTTTTTAGATTCTTTTTTCTTCTGTATTTTTCCTTGAAATTTTTGATCATTTATTGGCCTGATTTCCCTATAGAAAATCTAAATAGAATCCTGGCATTTTATTTTGCAAAGTTTCCAATTTTCCGAGAAAGCCGAAGACTTTGTCGCGCAGAGCTGCCGATTTTCCGTCAGAAGCTGAAACTGGGCCAAACGATGTCGGAATGACCTGAAATTTGAGGTGAAGCCTCCTGAGCAGTAAATAAGCCATAGGCGTTTATTTGAGTTTTGAAGCCGTTTGGGGTCCTATCACTAGTAGACTTGCTTTTGTCGCGATGAAGATTTCGCGGTTTGATGTGCGGTCAACCGATGTCCGATCGACTTGAAATTCGACAGGGACCCTATTGGAGTCATTTTAAGATGATCCATTGGCTCTGTCAGGGAAACCATGGTCCCAGGGAGCTTCGCCACCGAGAGGCCCGATTTGCTTCCGAGCGTCAAACTATGGTCAAATGTCGTCGAAATGACCTGAAATTTGACGTGTAGCCCTTTGTAAGCATTTTGAAGCCGTCCATGTCCTCTATCTGATGAGTGATGGCCTCGGTGGTTCTCGCCGCCGAGAGGCTTGATTTAGCTGTTCGAGGGTTGATGTAGGGTCAAATGTTGTCGGTTTGACTCGGAACTTGACGTGGAGCCTTTTGGATGTATTTTGAGACCATCCATCGGCTCTGATCGAAGATTTGATGTCTCCGATGCTTTCGCCGCCAGGAGCTCCTTTTCAGCTGTCGGAGAAGCGAAGTTGGGCCAAATGATTTCTTTTTTTTTTTTTTTTGCTCATCATGATAATGCATTTTTTTTTTTGCAAACCAAGATGTTCATGCATGTATATTTTTTGTAAATTGAATTGTAGCATGATCTGATAGCATACCTGAAAGTTTTTGCAAATTTGGGAATTTGGAGCTCGCAGTGATGTTGAGCCCTTCCAAATTTTGCGGAGACTTTGAGGTTTTGAAAGTTTGGAGTTTCGGAGCTCGCAGTAATGTTGAGCCCATCTTCAAGCTTTGTATTTCTTTCGGGATAGTTCCTTTTCTTCGGAATTGCCCCGTCATCATGTTAAAATTTCGCCAGACTTTTTTTTTAGCAAGATTCTGTCATTTTTATGTTTGATCTTTTTCTTTTCCATCCTTTGAAGGTGGTTCCTCTAGAACGAACAAGGGTAAAGAGCCTGCTGCAATCGTACCTCGTCGATCTGCTAGATCTTCTAATCCAGCCGTTCAGCAGGCCTTTGAGAAGGTCCAGTATCTTGAGAAAAATTTGGAAGAATGCGACTCCCTAAATAAAGATGAGATGAGGCAACGACTAATCACTCTCAAGGGAGAGGAACTCTATAAGATCATGGTAAGCAGTCGTCCATGGGTGATGGAAGATCATAGGGTTTTGCCCAAGCCTACCTTCTTCTTTGGTGATGCCGTCCCTGATGACATGACATACCAGAGGAGATGTTTTCAGTTCTCTTTCACAGTATATGGTGAGAAGAAGACTGTTGCTACCCGGTCGACGTTTGATCGCACCGTCTCGATCATGAGCCTTGCCCCCACGTGCTCTAAGAGGGAAGATCCTCCAAGCTGGGTGAGAAGGACAAATGTAATCAAGACCGGGGCTTTTGTTGGCGGTTCTCCCAGATATACGGAGAGGTCGCCTGTTGACATGAACCTGTTGATGCCATCCAGCGGCTACCAGAGTTCTGATTATCCGTCGGTCGATTTGAGACCTATGGGCCTTGGTATTTTCAGCGGTGACGGCAGTAATTGGATAAAGCCTTTTCGACTTCGTGGCCGTTTCAATGCTGACTCAGAGTAGAAGTCGTGGACTGATTGCGTCCTGCTGATTGGTGGCGCCGTTTTGAAGGAAGCCGGGATTGTTGATGCGGTCCGTGCCTTTAGGGAGACCGTGATCTTTTTGGACGAGGCCTTCATGGCTATGCTGGAGTCATTCCTCCCACAAACCAATACCTTCGTTGTGACGAATGGTGAGATTGGTTTCTCTTTGAAGGAGTTGAGCGCCATTACTGGATTGCCCATCCTTGGTAAACTCTATAAGGAGTTTATGCCGATCGACTGCGTCCTTGAGGGGCAGTCTGAGGAGTTCAGGCTTCTGTACTTTCAGCTCGTCGCCTTCTATGATTTTTTAACGGAGAAGGAGGGTTTGAAAGTTAGATCCAGCAGTTGGAAGAGTTCTAGCTCTTTGTTCCCCAACTTTTTTTATAGCAGGGAGTCTTCTGATAGTGTGACCCAGGAGGCCTGGGCCCAGGATCCAAGTTCGAAGAAGATCTTGGCCATGCAAGAAGAGTTGAGAGATTTCTGTGCAAGTACAAACGCCATATGTCCTGACATTGCACTGCGGAGAGATCTCGCTGTTTACCTCACTTATTGGCTTGGTGAGGCTATTTTTGCTGGAGGAGATGGAACGCACATCAGGCCGCATTGTATTTTTTCGGCTTGTCAGATGGTGTTTGGAGAGCAGCTTGCTTTGGTGCCAACTCTTTACTCCTACCTGTGTACCGAACTACAGGCTACTGCTTTTTTGGTTCGGCTTGGGCTTCCCATGAATAGGGTATTTTCAGCCCATATCTTTTATTCATGGTACGTGTACCACTTTCCTAGCTTCCACCGACTGGGTGCTGCACAGGATGATGATCCTCTGATGATTCGACTGGCTAAGGGCAAAGCCATGTCCAAATCACTTTTGTTTGCCCGCATGAGGATCCGACAGTTCAGGGACGTCGAGATGGGGCAGTCTTCAGTGAAGCTTTCTCCGGAGTTGCGGAAGAAGGCTTTTGATTTTGGTGCCTCCCGAGACTATACCAGGGCGGGGTCAGGAAGGCATTACTCTTTGACGAATGCAGAGAAAGAGTGGCTTTTCAGCATATGAGTCGGCACGATGGTGTACCGCAGACATCTTTTCATCGACATCCAGCCGTATGTACCCTCTCGCTTTGCTTTGCAGCTGGGTTTTTCATAAGGCGTTGTTGGAGCGCCTTCAAGCATGGTGAAGCACTTTGGAGGTTTACAGGATGGGAGAAATGCATGGGCTTTCTATAGTGCTGAAGACACTACAACCATGATCTCTTATCCTGTGTTGTTGACTTCCCGGACTGCCGGCTTTGCGAAGTGGTTCGCGGAGAGCTTTTCGGCATATCGGGGGCTTTCCAAGAAGGAGCTTGATGTGAAGCTGGCATCTGGAAAGGGCCTTGGAAAGTCAGATGGCGTCCGGCGAGAGGAAGTTTGGCCTTCCTTTCTGGAGAGAAGCACAGGATAGGCTTTCTTGGTGACCAGGGCGTCATTGGTTCAGAAGCTGTTCGAGAAATACCTGATGAGGCTTTAGAGCAGCTAGAACAGGAGGAAGTCGAACTTGGTGGTTGGATGCAAGCAGCACAGAGGCAAGCTTCCATGGAGTCTACTGGCAAGAGTAGACCATCCAGTGAAGAGTCAAGTGGGAAACCTGATCTGACAGCGGGGCAAGTTCCTCTAAGAAGCGAGCCCGTAGGAGTAAGAGGAGGAGGAGTCTCATCGCAGCAAGGGGCAGTATGAGGACTCTCCTGACTTGGAAGTCCCTCTTACTATTAATGAGGATGTGCCAGTGGATGCTGACGAGCCTCCAGAGAAGAGAAGCCGAGAAGAAGAGACCGTTGGTGAAGGTATGATTCTTCCTTTTTCTCTTTCCATTTCTTTTCATGGGATTTTTCCATGTTCTGATTTGCGTCTTGTTTCTGCTTTTCTTTTTTTTTTAGCAGAGGAAGACTTGGTGATGCCTGAGGTTCCAACCGATGAGGTGGTGACGGATCCTGTCGTGGCACCTGAAGAAGAACTGAGGGATTCTGGAGTGAATCCAGAATCTCCAATTGGTATGACTTCTTTTGCTTTCTTTTTTTTTGTGTCTGTGACTTGTTTTACTAACATTTTTCTTGCCAGCTGACTTGCCACAGGATTCCGATGACTTTGAACCATCGATGGACGCAAATGTTGATGATGCTTCCGATGAGTTCATGGAGGAAGAGAGTCTTCCGCCAGTCGTCGAAGAAGGTATTTTGTAGTAATAACCCTGATAATGATTTTCAAACAGGATTATATTCATACCTTTTTGTGTTTCTTTGGCAGGTTTTGAAGTGACAGAGGAGAGTCCGTCGCTTCCTTCAGAACCAGAGCAAGGGATGCCAGAGGTTGATCCAGAGGTAGAGACTCCTGGGACCAGTTCTGACACTATTTAGGAGATACCTCGTGCTGAGATTCCTCCCCGAGCAGGAGCAGCTTCAACTGGAAAGAGTTTTTTTGTTACTCTTCCAATGAGTGATGACATGAGCAATCGTCCAACGGAGTTGAGCGAATCTTCAGCTGGGCCATCTCTTCTTTTTGCGAAGAAGGTGGTGGTGCGGGTTCTGAGCTCTTGGATTGAGACTCTGCTTTCTGGGCACTTAGAAGCCGGATTTGGGATGATCCAGCATGTGCGTTAGATTCTCGGTGATGCCGAAGAGGCTGGTCTGGATGTCACAAGTGCCAGGGAGATCGTTGATAGGATCATTAAGCTGGGGTGACAGGTGGTTTGAGACCATAGGTTTTCCTGATGACCAGTTCTTCAAGGAGATGTTCCTAGACGCTGCGGATAAGGCTTAGTCTAACCTGGATGAGGCTACACAAAGCAGGAAGCAGATAGTCTGAGAGAAGAACTTAGAAGAGCTAAACATCATTGGGCTGACACATGACCTTAACATCCTTGATAGGGAGGTCGATGAGGCCAGGAAACGTCTTGAGCATCTGCAGGCACAAGTTGCTGCCAAGTGGACTGCAATAACAGAGGCTCGTGACAGGGAGAGTGCTTTGATTCGCCGGGTTGCAGATGCCAATCGAGTTCTTGAAAGGAAATCTCAAGAAAGCAAATGATGGCAAACTACTCAGGATAAGCTTCCCGGTGCGAAAGAAGATCCACCCCAGCATCTCATGGCAAGTTCTTGAAGAATCGTGCGCTGGAATCCCTGACGGCTGAGGCCAAAAGTTTGCTTGAGGAGCTGAACTCTTGGCTAGAGACCATTTTTGATTGAGCTCTATTTTTTTTAACAGAAACCATGCTTCTCTCTTTTTTGGTACCACATGTATTTTTTTGGTACTCTTTTCTTTTGTTTTAGTGCTTGTGAACACTTTCTTTTTTTTTGGGTACCACATGTATTTTTTTGGTACTCTTTTTTTTTGTTTTAGTGCTTGTGAACACTTTCTTTTTTTTGGTACCACATGTATTTTTTTGGTACTCTTTTTTTATGTTTTCCCTACACTCACATAAATCTTTTTGTGATGAAAGTAATTGCTAAATGGGATCTGATCAAAAGCTTGTCATTTTGTGAAAATCTTTTGTCAAATGATTGTTTTGGCATGGAAGCCAAATTTTTGTTCGTGGCATGGAAGCCGATTTTTGGCATGAGAGCCAGCTCTTTTTTTTTTTGTGGCATTGATAGCCGAGTTTGTTTTGTGGCATCTATAGCCGGGTTTGTGGCATTAATAGCCGGGTTTTTTTGAAAGCCAATTTTTTTGTTTTGTGGCATTGATAGCCGGTTTGTTTTGGTGGCATCTATAGCCGGTTTGTAGCATTTATAGCCTGTTTTGGTGGCATTTATAGCTGTTTTTGTGGCATTTATAGCCGGTTTGGCTTTCAAAAATGCAAGTATCGACTAAAAGTCACCTCCCTGCTGAATGTTCTTGCAAGTATCGATGGAATGTCGCATCCTTGCTCATTTAGTTGCGAGTATCGATGGAATGTCACATCCTCGCGAATTTGGGTGCAAGTATCGATGGAATGTCGCATCCTTGCTTTTCAGAAATTTTGGTTTTGCGGGTACTGACTTGATGTCGTTTCCCAACAATTTTTTTTGAAATTTGTGGTTTTCTCGAACCTTTGGGCTATGGATATCAACTGAAATATTGCGTCTCCATGGTTTTTTAGGTTTTTTCGAACCTTTGAAATTTGGTTTGTGGATATCAACTGAAATGTTGCGTCTCCACGGTTTTGTTTTTTTTTAGGTTTTTTTTTTGAACCTTTGAAATTTGGGTTGTGGATATCAACTGAAATGTTGCGTCTCCACGGTTTTGGATTTTGTAAGTATCGATGAAATGTCGCTTCCCTGTAATTTTGGAAGTGTCGAACGTGGTTCATATGCTTCCGATTTGTGCGAGTATCGACTAAGCATCACTTCCCCGCGGTTTTTTTTTTTTTTTGAAAAACCAATTTTTTTTTAAAGACACGAGGGTCACAAGTTTTGACCTAAAACCATTTTGGCGGTAAAAGGCAGGATGGACTAGGGTGGAAATCCCTGAATCCAAATTTTGTTTCAAACCATGAATTTTGGGTTCAAGGGTTGAAAATTTTGGTCAAGTTAGGGAAAGGTTCGTAAACTTGGGTTTTTTTTTTAACAATGAAACGATGAAAGTAAGCATTGTTTAAATTTCTAGAAATTTCAACATTTGATATGAAAATTCTAAAAAAAGGTGGGTATAGCGAGCGTGTACCTGGAAACCGGTTTTGGCTGTATAGGTATTGCTCTTGCCTAGTTGGGTAAGTCTTCAATGGTAGTACCGCTTTAAGAACTTGCCATTGATGGGCAGTATACATCTGTCACCTTCCATGTTTAGGAGTGCATATGCGCCGTTGGAGAAAACCTTGTCGATGACGTAGGGTCCCTCCCATTTTGGCTCAAATTTGCCTTTGGACTTGTAAGCGAAGATCATTGGTCTTTTTACCGCAAGGACCAAGTCACCCTTTTTGTAGGCGCATTGCCTGACCTTTTAGTCGAAAAAGATCCTGCCATGCGTGCTTGGTAAAGTTCAATGCTTTGTTGAGCTTCGAGCCGTCTCTCATCGAGATTGTCCAGCTCATGGAGTCGCAATTTGACATTGCTTTCTGAGTCATGTCATTTTGCAAGGATACCCTCAAGGAAGGAATTTGTACTTCCAAGGGCACAACGGCTTCGCATCCATAGACCAAGGAGAATGGTGTGCTATGGGTTGGTCCTCGAACAGTGGTTCGATAGGCCCACAAAGCTTCAGACATTTTATCGCTCCAGTCTCGTTTGTGACTGGAGACCATTTTTTTGAGGATTTTGCAGAGTGTCTTGTTGAAAGCTTCTGCTAATCCATTTGATGCCGGATTGTATGGAGTCGAAGGACAGCTTTGGATTTTGTATTTGTCGCAGAACCTGTAGAATCGATGATCCCGGAATTGTGATCCGTTATCATGGACGAATCTTTTGGATATGCCGAAACGACAAATGATGTTGGTGCGCAAGAACTGAAGGACTGATGAGGTCTTCATTTCGTTGAACGCAAATGCTTCTGACCACTTAGAGAAATAATCCGTAGCGGTGAAGATGAAGCGATGACCTTTGCTCGAAGGGGGAGAAATAGGACCTATGATGTCCATACCCCAAGCTTCGAAAGGCCATGAAATCACTGTAGGATGCAGCCATTCTAGAGGCATGTGAATGTAATCTCCACGAATTTGGCATTGTTGGCAGCGCTTAGCAAATTGCATTGCGTCAGCTACCATGGTAGGCCAGTAATAACCTAACCTTTTTATTTGATCATAGAGCTTGGGACCAGCCTGATGAGCTCCGCAAAGACCAGCATGAACTTCTTTGAGTGTTTCTTCAGCCTCTTGTTGTGACAAGCAGCGTAGAAGTACTCCGTTGAAGGATTTCCTGTAACGGAACTTTGAAGGAATATCCAAATGAAAGCTTGGGGTTCGCCTTTGGATGCTTACCCATTCTTTTGGACCTTCAGGTAGGATTCCGAACATAATGTAATCAATGAATGGATCCCTCCAGTCGCCGATTGAAGTTTGAAGGATTGAAATCCGACTTCCAACCACTTGGTGGCATTCAACAACTGTTTGGTGTGTGTTACGAGGAGGAATGATTCTTCTTTCGCACACTGTGATTTGTATGTTTTCCCCTTCCTGGATTGCCATGGATGCGGCAAGTCCAGCTAGGGCATCTGCACGTATGTTTTCACCTCTACGAATATGGGTGATGTGACAGATGTCTAACTTTTGCAGAAGTGATTGTACCTTGTTGTAGTAAGGCAGCAGATCTAGCTTCCTGACTTCAAATTTCTGATTCATCTCGTTGACGATCAGTTGGGAGTCTCCAAAGACTTCCAGCATGGTGATACCGGATTCGATGGCGAGTTCCAATCCTAGGATCAGAGCTTGATATTCAGCTGCATTGTTTATGCATGGTTCCAGTAGCGAGAAAGCATGTGGAATCATGTATTTGTCGGGGCTAACAAAGAGGATGCCAACTCCCGAGATCAGCTGTTTTTTTTCATTTGTCCTGGTTGCACCGTCAAAGTACATGTCCCAGGAGGCACTTTGTGAGAAAGTCTCCACATTGTAGACTGGTTCGTCTGGGAGATCATCTCTGAGTGGAGAATCTTTGGGCAATGGATGCTCTGCGAGGAAGTCCGCTAGAGCTTGCCCTTTGATTGCCTTTTGTGGTACATACCTAATATCAAATTGTGACAGAAGGATGGACCATTTTGCCAGTCGAGCATTGAGAGAACCTGCCTTTGTGACAAGGACCTTCAAGTGGTTGACCCTCGAGACCAGGTATACTATGTTGGAAAGCAAGTAGTGACGGAGCTTTTGTACGGCGAACATCACTGCAAGACATTCTTTTTCGACTTGAGAGTAGCGATGCTCTGCACCTACTAGCATGCAGCTGAGGTAATATAGAGCAGCTTCTTTTCTTTGATCATTTTCTTGCGTAAGCAGAGCTCCCAAAGAGTGATCAAGGGCTCTTGTGTACAAGATGAATGGTTTTCCAGTGGTAAGAGCAGCTAACACTGGAGGTTTTGTCAGGTATGACTTGATGTCTTGGAAAGCAGCTTCACAGTCAGCATCCCAGACAAAGTTTACACCTTTTTTCATCAACCGGGAGAATGAACGGCATTTCCCCGAAAGATTGGAGATGAACCGTCTGATGTAGGCCAATCTCCCTTGAAGCCCTTTGAGTTCTCTCAAGGTTCTTGGAGAGGGCATTTCTAGAATGGCTTTGACTTTTATGGGGTCAAGCTCTATTCCAGCTTTCCGAAATAAGAATCCAAGGAACTTACCCGACGAGACGTCGAAGAAGCATTTCAGAGGATTATTCGCAGTTTGTGTTTGCGAAGCCGGAGGAAAACTTCTCGAAGGTTTTCGAGATGATATTCTTTTCTTTTGCTTTTGACGGCGAGGTCATCAACGTAACATTCAACCGTCTTGTGCTGCATATCATGGAATATTTTCATCATAGCCCTCTGATATGTGGCACCAGCATTTTTCAGACCAAATGGCATGACAGTGTAGCAATACATGCCAAATGGGGTCCGAAAAGATGTATGTTTTTCATCTTTAGGAGGCATCTTTATCTGAATGTAGCCAGAGAAACCATCCATGAATGTCATTCGCTCGAATCCACATGTATTATTACCTCTGGTATGGGGAGCGGAAATTCATCATTTGGGCATGCGCTATTCAGGTCTCTATAGTCAATACAGACCCTGATCTGCCCGTTTTTCTTTGTCACGGGGACAATGTTGGCCAATCATTCAGGATGTTGTTCCTCACGGATGAAGCCGATGCTTTTGAGTTTTTGAACATCCTGTTCAATTTTATCCATCACATCTGGACGGAATCTTCTTTGGCCTTGCTTGACAGGCTTGATGTCTTCTTGAAGATTGAGTTTGTGAACTGCTATTTTGGGGTCTAAGCCAGGCATTTCAGTGTAAGACCATGCAAAGCAGTCAACGAACTCACGAAGAAAGGCGATATACTTGGGTAACTCATCATCCTTTATATTCTTGCTTATGAATACAGGACGTGGGTTATCTGGTGTTCCCAAGTCTATCTTTTGAACAGGATCTTCTGATGGAAGGTTTGAAGGTGGTTCCTCCACAATATTTTCGGAGGCTTCCAGCTCAACGAAACCTTCTAGGGTTTCAAGGGTATTTCCAAACCAAGGCTTTGTTCCTTTACATGGGTCTTCTTGATCGGTAATTTTCCCAAGGCTTGCTATGAGATGATCCCAATCGCCTGTTGAAGCCGGGTCGAAGTACGCTACTTCTTTTGGAGATGAGGGTTCTTCTGGATCAGAAGACCACACGTCTGTGCCATCGGACAACTCCTCTTCATTTTCGGAGAAATCATGCCAATTGGATGAGCTTTCTGGATCTTTGTCAGGTGACTCATCAAAAAGATATCCAGGGAGATCGATGTCTTCATGGACTTGAGATGTTGAGGCTTGGCCAGTATATTGATTTTTAAGCCTTTGTGTCAACTGTCTCAAGGGAGTGTCGGGATCATACCCTAACCCGTGTGAAGACTTTTCTACATAGCCGTAAAGTCTCCAATCTTCCAGCTGGCTTTTGGTCAAGACGGGCCCCAATGGCGTGAGAATACCGCGTCCTTCTCCCAAACCGACTGGGTTTTGAGCATCATAGCCCATTTTCTTCATAGTAGCCTATGCCACAGAACTATATAAGGATAGTTGAGGCATACCTTTATTTTGGAAAGGTTCAAGCATGGAGTTTGATGAAGAAGCATCCGATCTATGGAAGAAGATCGGCTTTTCCTTTGCTGAAGTTGCTGGAACAACGAAGGAAGCTGACGTAGGATCTTCTAAGTCAGAAGTTGTCTCCATCGGAGTGAGAGCAGGCTGAACTTGCTGAGTGTCAGCTTGGCTTGACGATGTGTCGTCTTCTGGCTCTGAATCTGAATCCATGTCTTGCATGATAGACACGAAAGAGACAACAAGTTTGCCCCCAGGCTTTTGCTTTGCCTTCTTCACTTTAGTTGTGATGACCAAAGGCTTTGAAGGTTTAAGGGAGATGATGAAGGGAGTTTGAATGCTCTCTTCGGGTTTACCGGATGATTTGTTTTCTTCCAGTGATTGTTGAGGAGCCTTGCCTTTATCTTTCTGGAGATTTTCGGCAAAGGGTGCTGTGTGCTTCTCCTATTCTTCTTTTTCACCTTCATACATTTGTGAGTCTGCAAAGTGGACTTCTTTACCTTTGAAGGGTTTTTTGTTTGCAAAGACTCGATGTATCATGCCGTCGTCGCCAACGAACTTGATGCATTGATGTAGAGTTGAAGGGACAACACCATTCTCATGGATCCAAGGGCGTCCAAGAAGGATATTGTAGCATGAAGGGGTTTTTATTGCATACACAGTGACCTCAGAGATAAGATCACCGATCTGCAACTTGAACCTGATTTTGCCGATAGGCCTTTGAGTACTCCCATCGTATCCAAAGATAGATACAGATGTGTGGCTCAGCTTGCTGGGTGGGATGCACAACTCTTCGAGAGCCGATGTGGAGATGAGGTTGAGTGCAGAACCTAGGTCGATCTGAACTCTGTGCATAAGCATTTCCTTGATGTACCCTGTGAAGTACAGGGGTCGGTTGTGCCGGGTTTCGCCAAGTAGGAGGTCATCCTTTGTGAAGGCGATGGTTGCACTGGCTGCTTTTTTTAACCGAGAGGCATTCAATGCATGATTCCTCAGTTTTCTTCTTTTCTCCCTTTGAGGAGGCTTCTGAGTTTTTGACCCAGTAATCCATTTCAATTTGGAGGACTTGCGGGGCATGTTTGTCGACATCCTCATTCAGCTTTTGTAATTCTGAAATGAGATTATCACGAGTGTGCAGAGACATTCACAATAAATCCAGGATGTGCAGACGTGCAGGTATGTGCATGAAGTGTTCAATCAAGTCATACTTGAAAGCCTCCTTAGGGCCTGCATGTTCATCATTGTTGCCACTAGGGGCGCTTACAACATCTTTTCCCGAAGGATTTACATATGTAAAGGAAGATTGGTTGTAATTTTTGTGGTAGTCCCGGCCAGAGCGGGTGCCTCTACCAACTTCGAGAGCTTCTTGAGAAGGGTCTTCGCTTGGAAGATTGTCTTCAGGGTCAAGAGGCTGTCGTTTTTCATTTGCTGAGGATGTATCAGCAGCAGAGTTGCCATCCTCACTGATTGTGTTGCACGGAGCATTTTCCGGGAACAAGTCCTGAACAGCATCCAGCAACCTTTCTTCTTCGTTGACCAATTCATCATCCCAAGCATCAATAGCTGGGAATTCTTCAGCCAGGAAGGGTGTGAACTTTGAAGTCACAGTCTCAGGAGAAGAAACCTGAGAGGGTGTCATCTCAGTGAAAGTCACGTGAGATGAGGTGGCTCCAGAAGATACATTGCTATGCATCGCCGGAGTGTAAGTGCTCTCATCAGACGAAGCTTTGGAAGAGCTATAATCCCGAATTATCACATTACAGGAAGCTCTGACGGGAGACGTTGCCTGATCGGAGTTAGACTCATCCTCGGATGTAAGAGGATCGTCTATCTAGTAATTTTCTCCATTTTCGGGAGTTAAGGGAGAATGTACCTGATGGTCTTCAGGGAATTCAGGCTCTGGATTGCGAGGAGGCTCGTTGACGCGGTCTTGCTCTTGTTCTAGAGCGAGACGCTGCAAGATCCTTGCATATTCTTCAAGATCAGGCATGGGAGCCAAATCTTCTTCTTCATCAACTCTTTTTGTCTCAACATTGTTGATTTCCACTGGAGTAATGAGAGGTGCTGGGTCAGTAGTATTTTCTTGTACAGCCTCTTGGTCTTCTTCATCATCAGACCAGGATCCTTGTGGCTGTAGAGGGTTATACCAGATTACTGGCATAAGATGAGTCTCAGGAACCCATTCTTCATCGGAGAGGTATTCTCCTATTTCAAGGGACTCCTCCCGCTCGTCTGTGTAGTTGGATTCGAATCCATCATCGGTGTCGCTGGACTCGTATCCATCAATGGAGAATCCAACTACCGAATTGCAAGAGTATGATGCCTCCTGCATGGCTTCTTTGAATTGAGGTGGCATGAAATCACTAAGAGTGAATTTCTTACTAAGAGTGAATTTTCTTACCCCCTTTGAAGTCTCTGGAAGGGATGTTTTTGTTGCCTCCAGTGAAGCGGTAGAGGAAGCCTCTGCCTTTTCTTTGACTTCTTGTTTTGGCTGGGTCTTCTCTCGCCTTTTGAGCTTGAGGAGATGTTTCCTAGCCTGCCTTCGCTGCTGAGCTATAGGCTTTGTTTTCACGACCTCCCAATTTTCATCTTCCAGGAGATCTGGATGTACCCATATGGGTTGTCCGTCTGGTGTCGGGTAAGGAACCAGTTCCTCGGACGCTTGGATTGAGTTTATTACCTTGAAGGAAGTAGTGATCTTCTTCTTCGGTGATTTTGATGTTTGTCCACATGTCACCATGTTGACGGAGGCAGACCCGTAGTTTTTGTCAAAGGTGATGACTCCGTTTTTCCACATCTCGTTTATTTTCTCCCTCACAACAAAGCATTGATTGAGAGGATGCGAGATCATCTGGTGGTATGGACAGTACCGAGGATCGTTGGTTTTGCCAACATCACCCGGTCTTTTTGGTTCAGGCAAGGTGAGCTTGTCGTTTGCCACAAGAGCCCCGGAGATTTCATCAACATCTTCATCAAACGGGTATTTATTCTCTACTCGTTCTTTGAAGGCATCTGAGAGTTCAGGTCTCTTACCAGCAGCTTTGTTTTCAGCTTTCTTTGGTGGCTGAGGAGCTGACTTGGTCTAGACATTGACGACCTCTTTCTTCTTTGGTTTAGAGGTTGCAATGGCGGTTGGCTCTTTTCTTGATGATTTCTGACTGTTAAGGTCTTTAATCACCATTTCAGCTTCCATGGAAGCTTCTAGGAGTTCTCCCAGGTTTTTTGATTTGTTGCCGATGATCATGGAGCGGATTCTGGCTCTCATGTTGTTTCGGTAGATGTCGACTAGCGACGCTTGTGGCAGTACATCAGAGCATTTGTATGCCATTGCTTTTCACTTATGAATGAAGTCATATGTTGACTCATTCTCCCCCTGTTTTAGGCTGCACAGCTGAGCCATAGTAGCGGATGATCCTCACCTTTGAAGTGAGTCAGGAAGCGTGTCTCTAGCATGGCCCAGTTTTGGATCGAGTCCTCCGGCAGAGTAGAGTACCAATCGAAGGCCGTACCTTTTAGGGTACTTGCAAAGAGGCGGATCTTGAGTGCATCTTGATCCACGATAGCTCCCGTCAGGATCTTGAAGTGGATGACATGCTGTCTGGCTGATCCTTTCCCCGTATATGTTTGGAGAGTAGGATGCTTGAATTTGGTGGGGAACGGGACCGAGTCCATCCATAAGGGATGTGGTGGCTTGATCCCATGCTCCTTGAGTATATCCTCATCTTTTGCTTTGGCGAGGATACTGTCTACGTCTTTTTTGGTAAGGGCGCGTGACTCATTTTCTTCTCCATTTACCTCATCGTCTTGGTGATTCGGAGGAGGTTCATTGTTCGCCCTGATTTTGGAAGGCGAGGAGAAGGTTTTCCATCAGAGTTTCAATCCTCTGCTGGCCTTGTTCCAACTGCTGGATGCGGGTGATCGCATCATCTTAAGGTGGATTGCGGGGTGGTGGCTCAGAATTTGTAGCCAAGACGTTCATCCTTCGTGATTCGAATGAAGAAACTGTCCTGGTGACTGAGCTGGGGCTCATTCTTTTTGAAGAAGAGCTTGAGGAAGGATCATTATGCCGTCCTTTGCTTGAAGGAGCAGGGGATTCTTCTGAATGTCTTCTTGTCCTGCAGACGCTGCGGGTCATCGGACGTCGGACACGGATTTTTGTTGCTGACTTTTGGCGCCTTCTGGTTTTTCCAACCATATGGACGGCAACAACTTGGTTGGTTCTATCTTTTTCGACCCATTTGGGAGAGACTTGAAGTGTAGGAGGCTGGCTCCTTTGCTTATCTAGTCTATTTTGTCTATACGTCGCGCGGCGGCGTATGCGACGAGCAATTTGAGCTTCAGTCAGCTCTGGCTGGGCTTTGACAATGAAGGATGTGCTCCCTCGGGCGCAGCAGCCGAGCCTGTCTTCTTTGCAGCTGGGCAAGGACAGGATGCAAATCCTGTCCTTCGCCTGTTGCAAGCGAAGCTTTGAATTTTTGGAGTTCGGCCCCTGTAGAGATGAAGGGTCGAACTGCAGGTTTGTATCCCTTAGTAGGTGCTTGCAGAGGCATTGTGATGCATGATCTGATTCTGGGCTTGTAGGAGCAAGGCGGCTCATGCTGGTTTGACTTGGGAGTCAGGTTGGAGATGGGTCTCTCCTCCTTCATGTAAGCAAGAGGGTAGAACTGGTTCTCCTTGAGTGGGGCCAGGAATGCTGGCTTGGTAGATGTTTGGAACCTTCTCTGATTTGGTGAAGGTCTTGGGGACCAAGTCTTGGGATAGACCTGGTCGTTTGCTGGTCGAGGCTTCGTGGGGCTGCCACGAGCTTCGGGCCTTCTGGTGCTCACCTTTGGTGTCACGGTAGTGACACATTGAGAGGCGAGTTTCTGCTTCTTGGAAGGAGCAGTTTGTTCCTTGGGAAGTAGGAATGGTCCCAGCGTCCCAAAGACAATAGTCCGGGGAGTCGAGGTCGACCCGGAGCTCAGAGAGTTGCCGAGGGAGTTGATGCTTCGACAGGTGATGGGGCGCTTGTAGGTGCGCGTAGTTTGCTTCTGTTGAAGCATGAGGTGGTACTTGCTCTCATCGAAAGTAATGATAAGTGAAGCTGCCATTGTTAGTTTTCGAAAAGTTTTTGAAACAAGACCATATCCATTAGTAATCACAACAATATAATGATCATAAATGGGAAGTTCTATGGTTTTGTTTTCAAATTGCTCGAGGAAGATGACCCAAGCAATATGAAGAAGGCAAAACGCCATAGAGGGTACAATTGTTCTGATCGCAGGTATGGTAAGCCCAGAATGAGCATTCCAGTGACTGCTAGAAGCAATTGTGAACTTAAATTCGACTTATCGAGAAGCAGAGCTTGCTCGAGGTAAGAAGAATATAAAGTTGGAGTTACAAATGTGCCGGTCGCAATACAGTAGACCCAGAAAGGGCGTACTAGTAGCGCTAGATACAGATGTTTTGAGACCGCATCCATGAGATGAGATTCTCTGTTTTGAAAGGTCAAGATTGGATTCATCAAAGAGAGCAGATGGTATTCCGATCTGAACACGGGCTCAACGATTTCCGCGAGCGCCAGTGCTCAGAAAGAAATGAACCATAATTTCTCGGATCTGAATAAAAAAATGACGAGTTTTTTTTTTTTTTGAAAGGCCAATATTAGGTTCATCAAAGAGAGCAAAAGGCACTCCAATCTGAACACGGGCTCAGCGATTTCCGCGAGCGCCAGTGCTCAGAAAGGAGAAGACCAAGATTTCTCCAATCTAAACCCAAAATGACGGAAGTTTTTTTTTTTTTTTGAAGATTTTTTTTAAAATTCTTTTTTATTTATTATTTATTTATTTTATTTTTTATTATTTTAAGATTTTTTTGAAATTTTTTTTTATTTTTTATTTTTTATTTTAAAATTTTTATTTTTAAAATTTTATTTTTAAAAATTTTATTTTTGAAAAATTTTATTTAAAAGACGAAAGAGTACACATAGGCCTCCTAACCCGGTCTTATGAAATCTCGATTGATAGAATTGCCCCCAGGTAAGAGTAGGATTACTTAATGAACCCGTTTGGAGGACCCTTGCCTAGAACAATCAAGCTGGCTCCACACTCTGGACAAGGCTTTTCTTGAATCAACCAAGATCAAAGAACGCAGTTGGTTTAACCTTAGTGGTCTATGTCTTTTTTTTTGTTTTTTTTTAATATATTTTTTTTATTTTTGATTTTTAATGAACTCATCGAAGAGAAACGATGGCCCAAAACCTTAGTCAAACAGGCTCAACATTTCTGCAAGCGCGATGAACGATAGGAAAGGATCAAGGTTTCTTAATTTTGAATCCAAACTGATCTAATTTTTTTGTTTTTTTTATATGTATTTTTTTTAATGAACTCATTGAAGAGAAACGATGGCCCAAAACCTTAGTTGAACAGGCTCAACATTTCTGCAAGCACGATGAACGATAGGAAAGGATCAAGGTTTCTCAATTTTTAATCCAAACTGAGAAATCTAATTTTTTGTTTTTTTTTATATTTTTTTAGATCTTTAATGAACTCATCGAAGAGAAACGATGGCCCAAAACCTTAGTTAAACAGGCTAAACATTTCTGCAAGCACGATGAACAATAGGAAAGGATCAAGGTTTCTCAATTTTGAATCCAAACTGAGAAATCTAATTTTTTGTTTTTTTTTCAGATCTTTAATGAACTCATCGAAGAGAAACGATGGCCCAAAACCTTAGTCGAACAGGCTCAGCATTTCTGCAAGCACGATGAACGATTGGAAAGGATCAAGGTTTCTCAATTTTGAATCCAAACTGAAAAATCTGATTTGTTGTTTTTTTTATTAGATCTTTAATGAACTCATCGAAGAGAAACGATGGCCCAAAACCTTTGTCGAACAGGCTCAACATTTCTGCAACCACGATGAACGATAGGAAAGCATCAAGGTTTCTCAATTTTGAATTCAAAATGAAAAAAAACATGATTTTTTATTTTTTATTTTTTTAAAAGAGAAAGAGTGGAAATAAATTCAAAGAATTAGACATTTCCAAAAAATCTCATCTCATTTTTTTTAGATGCGGAATCCAACATCGGCCACCAATTAGAAAGTAGCCAAGGAATCAAGAAAAGAAATATAAGCATAGAGTAAAAGATATGATATGCAAATATTTCATTTCTAACATCGTGTTCTCAAATGAACGGGTCCCACCGGGTGTGCCAGCTTGATGGACCGCGCTCCTGCCTGGTCCTACCGAGGTCGACGGATGTGGGAGTCCGTTGGGTCCGACCCTTTCGTAACCGGGGGGCAAGGGCGTGCATCAACTTTTTCTTTGTGTGGGTGTGCCAGATTTTCTATTTTTACTTGGAATTGCAAGTGGTGATCCGAAGATCAACCTTCGCAAGTAAAAAGGAAATCAACTTCTTTCAAGTTTTCCATTGCACATATATTTAAGAAAAGAGACATTTTCTTGATTTGCCGTGAAAGGCGATTTTTTTGGCATTTATAGCCGATTTTGGCGTTTATAGCCGATTTTTGGCGTTTATAGCCGATTTTTTGCTTTATAGCCGATTTACAATTCTTATCAATAATGAAAAACAAGAGTTGTGATCTTTAAAAAAATATAAACTACAATGAAAAGCAAGAAAAGGAGGATTTAACTTCTCAAGAGATTTTGGGGGACCCGTTCAGATTGACGGTCGCAAGCCATATGTGGACTTCGCCATCATCCATGCAGATGAGAACAGAGGATGCTATTGATTCGCTTGGCTTGGCTATAATCTCAGGTTTTTTGAGGACAAAGACCAAAAGGAGGTCCTATGTCCAATAAAAAGCCGAGTAGACGGGCTGAAAAGCCACGTCTAAGCCATTGGAGGTAGAAGGAGAAGGCAAGAACCTTGGGGGGGGGGGTACCCCCCAAGGGACTTTTGTCACCTTGTAGCGGTGGTCGGTGTAGGATTTCCGCAGAGTTTTCTCTCTTAGATTTCTGATGCCTTTTTCTGTCTGAGTTTCCGGATTTTCTGCAGTCTGTTGTCTGTGTGTTTTTTGTGATTCTTTTCTTCTTGGAGAGCTCTCCTATTTATAAGCTTTTAGATAACCATTTAGGAGGGTTTATGAGCCTTAATTGTCATAAAGCTACATAAAGGGAGGAGTAACAAGATTGAATTCTTTATTTTGTAACTCCTTTTTCTTGGCTTCTGATTGGCCAGAGGAGATTGAGGGCATTTAATCGCCTTTAATTGCCATGATGGGAGGATTTTCATGGGTTAAATGCCATGAATCTCTTGACTTGTAACTCCCGGATGCTTGCTTCTGATTGGTCCGTCCAAAGAAATGGATTAATGACTGTAATAAAGCTAGTCAATTAATCGCATTAAGTGGTCGCCGAGCAGTTGAAAAGTCGCGGGCCGTGCCGCGTCTTTTGGGATTCTTCTGGCGATGATCATCGATGGATCTTTATGTAGATCGACATCGGATGACCATGTAACTTCAGGTGTTGGTTGCCAACAGCGGGTCGGTGCCATCTGTCCTGTCGATTTCTCGATCGGTCGAGTAGAAAGCACAGTTTTTTTGGTTGACCAGTTGGCGATCAATGTTGATTTCGATACTCTTGATGATTAACCCGTGTTTTTGATGGATGTTAGAGGATTTGGTGTCTCAAAAGTATGAATTTTGGAAAATACCAGAGGCCGGACGCTTCATATCGCGAAAAACGGGGTTTCCGGGGCCCACCGGGCGATCCTGGGCCCCTGGGTCGCCGGCGACCCTGATCCAGGGTCGCAGGGGCCGGCGACCCTGGGCCAGGGTCGCAGGCCGGGGGGTTTTCCCCCATTTGTCTCGTTTTGTGTCCGTTTTTGCTGTTTTTCGATTCTTTTTTCTTCTGTATTTTTCCTTGACATTTTTGATCATTTATTGGCCTGATTTCCCTGTAGAAAATCTGATGAGAATCCTTGCATTTTATTTTGCAAAGTTTCAAATTTTCTGAGAAAGTCGAAGACTTTGTTGCGCAGAGCTGCCGATTTTCCGTCAGAAGCTGAAACTGGGTCAAACGATGTCGGAATGACCTGAAATTTGAGGTGAAGCCTCCTAAGAAATAAATAAGACCAACCATAGGATTTTTTTTTGAGTTTTGAAGCCGTTTGGGGTCCTATCACTAGTAGACCCTGGATCAGGGTCGCCGGCGACCCTGGGGCCCGGGATCGCCCGGTGGGCCCCGGAAACCCCGTTTTTCGCCGCCTCTGGTATTTTCCAAAATTCATATTTTTGAGACACCAAATCCTCTACATCCATCAAAAACATGGGTTAATCATCAAGAGTATCGAAATCAACATTGATCGCCAACTGGTCAACCAAAAAAAGTGTGCTTTCTACCCGACCGATTGAGAAATCGACAGGACAGATGGCACCGACCCACTGTTGGCAACCAACGCCTGAAGTTATATGGTCATCCGATGTCGATCTACATAAAGATCCATCGATGATCATTGCCAGAAGAATCCCAAAAGACGCGGCACGGCCCGCGACTCTTCAACTGCTCGGCGACCACTTAATGCGATTAATTGACTAGCTTTATTACAGTCATTAATCCATTTCTTTAGACGGCCCAATCAGAAGTAAGCATCTGGGAGTTACAAGTCAAGAGATTCATGGTATTTAACCCATGAAACTCCTCCCATCATGGCGATTAAAGGCGATTAAATGCCCTCAATCTCCTCCGGCCAATCAGAAGCCAAGAAAAAGGAGTTAGAAAATAAATAATTCAATCTTGTAACTCCTCCCTTTATGTAGCTTTATGACAATTAAGGCTCATAAACCCTCCTAAATGGCTACCCTAAAAGCCTATAAATAGGAGAGCTCTCCCAGAAGAAAAGAATCACACAAAACACACAGACAACAGACTGCAGAAAATCCGGAAACTCAGACAGAAAAAGGCATCAGAAATCTAAGAGAGAAAACTCTGCGGAAATCCTACACCGACCACCACTATAAGGTGATAAAAGTCCTTGGGGGGGTACCCCCCCAAGGTCCTTGCCTTCTCCTTCTGCCTCCAATGGCTTAGACGTGGCTTTTCAGCCCGTCTACTCGGCTTTTTATTGGACATAGGACCTCCTTTTGGTCTTTGTCCTCTAAAAACCTGAGGTTATAGCCAAGCCAAGTGAATCACTAGCATCCTCTGTTCTCATCTGCATGGATGATGGCGAAGTCCACATATGGCTTGCGACCGTCAATCTGAATGGGTCCCCAAAAATCTCCTGAGAAGTTAGATCCTCCTTTTTCTTGCTTTTCATTGTAGTTTGTATTTTTTTTAAAGAGACAAAAATCACAACTCTTGTCTTTCATTATTGATAAGAATTGTAAATCGGCTATAAACGCCAAAAATCGGCAATAAACGCCAAAATCAGCTATAAATGCCAAAAAAATCGCCTTTCATGGCAAATCAAGAAAATGTCTCTTTTCTTAAATATATGTGCAATGGAGAACTTGAAAGAAGTTGATTTCCTTTTACTTGCGAAGGTTGATCTCTGGATCACCACTTGCAATTCCAAGTAAAAATAGAAAATCTGGCACACCCACATAAAAAAAAAATGTTGATGCACGCCCTTGCCCCCCGGTTACGAAATGGTCGGACCCAACGGACTCCCACGTCCGCTGTCCTCGGTAGGACCAGGCAGGAGCGCGGTCCATCATGGATTCACTCCAGAGTCCCTCGGTTCTTCTTCAGGTGCCCCGACAGGATCCGTCACCACCTCATCAGTTGAGACCTCAGGCATCACCAAGTCTTCCTCTGCTAAAAAAAAAGAAAAGCAGAAACAAGAAGCAAATTAGAACATGGAAAAATCCCATGAAAACAAATGGAAAGAGAAAAAGGAAGAATCATACCTTCACCGACGGTCTCTTCTTCTCGACTTCTCTTCTCTGGAGGTTCGTCGACATCCCCTGCGTATCCTTATTGATAGTAAGAGGGACATCCAAGTCAGGAGAGTCCTCATGCTGCCCCTTGCTGCGATGATGACTCCTCCTCCTCTTACTCCTGCGGGCTCGCTTCTTAGAGGAACCTGCCCCGCTGTCAGAGTCAGGTTTCCCACTTGACTCCTCATTGGATGGTCTACTCTTGCCAGTTGACTCCACGGAAGCTTGCCTTTGCGCCGCTTGCATCCAAGCATCAAGTTCGGATTCCTCCTGTTCTAGCTGCTCTAAAGCCTTATCAGGTATTTCTCGAACAGCTTCAGAACCAATGACGCCCTGGTCATCGAGAAAGCCTATCTTGTGCTTCTCTCTAGAAAGGAAAGCCCAAACTTCCTCTCGCCGGACGCCATCCGACTTTCCAAGGCCCTTTCCAGATGCGAGCTTCACATCAAGCTCCTTCTTGGAAAGCCCCCGATATGCCAAAAGCTCTCCGCGAACCACTTCGCAAAGCCGGCAATCTGGGAAGTCAACAACACAGGATAAGAGATCATGGCTGTAGTGTCTTCAGCACTATAGAAAGCCCATGCATTTCTCCCGTCCTGTAAACCTCCAAAGTGCTTCACCATGCTTGAAGGCGCTCCAACAAACACCTTGAGAAAAAACCCAACAGCCAAAGCAAAGCGAGAGGGTACATACGGCTGGATGTCGACGAAAAGATGTCTGAGGTTACACCATCGTGTCGACACGTATGCTGAAAAGCCATTCCTTCTCTGCATTCATCAAGGAGTAATGCCTTCTCGACCCCGCCCTGGTAGAGTCTTGGGAGGCACCAAAATCAAAAGCCTTCTTCCGCAACTCCGGAGAAAGCTTCACTGACCCTGAACCGTCGGATCCTCATGCGGGCAAACAAAAGTGATTCGGACACGGCTTTGCCCTTAGCCAGCCGAATCATCAGAGGATCATCATCCTGTGCAGCACCCAGCTGGTGGAAGCCAGGACAGTGGTACACGTACCACGAATAAAAGATATGGGCTGAAAATACCCTATTCATAGGGAGCCCAAGCCGAACCAAAAAAGCAGCAGCCTGCAGTTCGGTACACAGGTAGGAGTAAAGAGCTGGCACCAAAGCAAGCTTCTCTCCAAATGCCATCTGACAAGCCGGAAAAATACAATGCGGCCTGATTGGCGTTCCATCTCCTCCAGCAAAAATAGCCTCACCAAGCCAATAAGTGAGGTAAACAGCAAGATCTCTCCGCAGTGCAATGTCAGGACATATGGCGTTTGTACTCGCACAGAAATCTCTCAACTCTTCTTGCATAGCCAAGATCTTCTTCGAACTTGGATCCTGAGCCCTGGCTTCCTGGGTCACACTATCAGAAGACTCCCTGCTATCAAAAAAGTTGGGGAACGAAGAGCTAGAACTCTTCCAACTGCTGGATCTAACTTTCAAACCCTCCTTCTCCTTCAAAAAATTATAGAAGGCGACGAGCTGAAAGTATAGAAGCCTGAACTCCTCGACTGCCCCTCAAGGACGCTGTCCATCGCCATAAACTCCTCATAGAGTTTGCCAAGGATGGGCAATCCAGTAATGGCGCTCAGCTCCTTCAAAGGGAAACTAATCTCACCATTCGTCACAACGAAGGTATTGGTTTGTGGGAGGAATGATTCCAGCATAGCCATGAAGGCCTCGTTGAAAAAGATCACGATCTCCCTAAAGGCGCGGACCGCATCAAAAATCCCGGCTTCCTTCAAAATGGCGCCACCAATCAACAGGACGCGATCAGTCCACGACTTCCACTTGGAGTCGGCATTGAAACGGCCACGAAGTCGAAAAGGCTTTATCCAATTGCTGCCGTCACCGCTGAAAATACCAAGGCCCACCGGTCTCAAATCGACCGACGGATAATCAGAACCCGGGTAGCCGCTGGATGGCATCAACATGTCCATGTCAACAAGTGACCTCTCCGTATATCCAGGAGAACCGCCAATAAAAACCCCGGTCTTGATTACATTTGTCCTTCTCACCCAGCTTGGAGGATCTTCCCTCTTAGAGCACGTGGGGGCAAGGCTCATGATCGAGACGGTGCGATCAAACGTCGACCGGGTAGCAACAGTCTTCTTCTCACCATCTGTTGTGAAAGAGAACTGAAAACATCTCCTCTGGTATGTCATGTCATCAGGGACAACATCACCAAAGAAGAACGTAGGCTTGGGTAAAACACTCTGATCTTCCATCACCCATGGACGACTGCTTACCATGATCTTATAGAATTCCTCTCCCTTGAGAGCGATTAGTCGCTGCCTCATCTCATCTATGTTGAGGGAGTCGCATTCTTCCAGATTTCTCTCAACATACTGGACCTTCTCAAAGCCTGCTGAACGGCCGGATTAGAAGATCTAGCAGATCGACGAGGTACGCTTGTAGCAGGCTCTTTACCCTTGTTCGTTATGGAGGAACCACCTGCAAAGGATGGAAAAGAAAAAGATGAAACATCAAAATGATAGAATCTCGCTAAAAAAAAAAATTTGGCAAAATTTTGACATGACTCCGAGGCAATTCCAAAGTAAAGGAACTATCCCGAAAGAAATAGAAAGCTTGAAGATGGGCTCAACATTGCTGCGAGCTCCGAAACTCCAAACTTTCGAAACCTCAAAGTCTCCGCAAAATCAGGAAGGGCTCAACATCGCTGCGAGAAATTCCCAAATTTGCGAAAACTTTCAGGTATGCTATCACATCATGCTACAATTCAATTTACAAAATATACATGCATGAACATCTTGGTAAAAAAAAATGCATTATCTTGATGAGCAAAAAAAAAAAAAAAAAAGAAAGTTTCTCAGAAAAAAAGAGGGAAAGAAAACAAAAAAAAAGAAAAGAAAAAAGGGGCTGGCCCACAGGCCACGTGGCCGTACGGCCAGATCCGTACAAAAGAAACAAAAAAAAAACATGCAAAAAAAAAGAGAAAGAAAAAGAAAGCAAAAAAAAAAACGTGTGAAAAAAAAAAGAAGCAAACACATGGAAAAAAAAAGAACCTTTTTTTTTTCTCTTCTACAATGGGGTTTTCTTGAAAAAGGGAACTTACTTGAAGCCATTGATGGAGAAGAAGAAGAAAAGTCTTGAAGATCTTGAAGAAGAAGAGCTCTTGGTCTTGAGCCCTCTTGGGATTGTTGCAAAAGAAAGTAATAAGAGCAAGAGATCCAACCTCCTCCTTGCTTTTATAGAAGAAAGCAAACCAAAGAAGGAAAGAAGAAAGAGGTAAGTGTTACTAATTAGTAACCTTACCAAAAGAAAGATATTAGAAAGATTCTTTCCTAGAAGAAAGATATCTTGAGGGATTCTCTCCAAAAAAGAAATCAATGAGAGATTTTCTCCCAAAAGATAGGATCAATGAAGGATTCTTTCCCAAAACAAAGATATCTTGAGATATCCTATCCCAAAATAAAGGGAACATGAGAGATTCTCTTCAAGTAAAGATATTCTTAGATATTCTCTATCCAAAGGAGATATTTTTGGATATTCTTTACAAAAATGACACCATATGAGATCAAAGCCATTTCAAAAGCTTAAGGTCCCATGGGTTAGCCCATATGAGCCAGGTTTGACCACCTAGGAACTAAAAAAAAAACGGGGGGGGGGGGGGCGGGGGGTGGGGGGGGCGGGGGTTTTTTAGTCAAAGAGAAATCCCTCTTACCAAGAGCATACAAAAATGGTTCCATGCCTCTTTTGAGTTGATTCAACCATACAAAAGAGAATTCCAAGCCCCATGAGCTTCCAAAAATCAAACCATCCAGCCTCATCTGCCAAATTGAGCCAAAATCTTGAAATTGACATTCCACAAAAATCAAAACCAAATCCTGGTCCCCTAACTTGCTACATACAGCTTGTTAGGTCACAAGACCAAAACCAGAAACCAAAATTGATTCCCCAACATTCCACATACAGCTTGTTGGGTCACACGATCAAAACCAAACCCGACCCCCTAACCTGCCACATACAGCCTGTTAGGTCACAAGGTCAAAACCCAAATCCACATCCCTGATGTCATCTTCAAAACTTTGCCTCGAGATGGTACGTGATCCCTTTCACTACCATAAAATTCCCCCGGAAGCTCAAATGGCTATAAATACCAAAAAGAAAGACTGCTCAAAGACTCTTTGTCCAGTCACAGGCTCTCCTTCACAAATCTCTTCGAGGCACATTGACTACAAAAGTCAAGCAACTCGTCGCTGTACCTCGAGGGGGCATTTGTTGACACCAAAAATGTCACTTTGCCTCTTCAAGATCCAAAGAGCTACATGAAGTCGCAACCTGCCATAAATAGGCAATGCTACTTCCAAAAAAATCAAATCTTGTCAGAATCAAACAAAAACTGCAAGATCCTTCAAGACAGCCAAAAGAGGAGTACACAAGAAGTTTCGGGCCATTTCAAAATTATTTGGCCTAACTTCGCTTCCCCGGCAGCTGAAAATGAGCTCCCGGCGCGAAAGCATCGGAGACACCAAATCTTCGATCAGAGCCGATGGATGGTCTCAAAATACATACAAAAGGCTCCACGTCAAGTTTCGAGTCAAACCGATAACGTTTGACCCTACATCAACCCTAGAACAGCTAAATCAAGTCTCTCGGCGGCGAGAACCGCTGAGGCCATCACTCATCAGATAGAGCACATGGACGGCTTCAAAATACTTACAAAGGGCTACACGTCAAATTTCAGGTCATTTCGACAACATTTGACCATACTTTGACGCTCGGAAGCCAAATCAGGCCTCTCAGCGGCGAAGCTCCCCGGGACCATGGTTTCCAAGACAGAGCCTATGGATCATCTTAAAATGACTCCAATAGGTTCCCTGTCAAATTTCAAGTCAATCGGACATCGGTTGACGACCGCACATCAAGCCGCGACATCTACATCGCGATAAATGCAAGTCTACTGGTGATAGGACCCCAAACAGCTTCAAAACTCAAACAAAAGACCATGGTTGGTCTTATTTATTGCTCAGGAGGCTTCACCACAAATTTCAGGTCATTCCGACATCGTTTGACCCAGTTTCAGCTTCTGACGGAAAATCGGCAGCTCTGCGCAACAAAGTCTTCGGCTTTCTCAGAAAATTAGAAACTTTACAAAATAAAATGCAAGTATTCTCATCAGGTTTTCTACAGGGAAATCAAGCCAATAAATGATCAAAAATTTCAAGGAAAAATACAGAATAAAAAAGAATAAAAGACAGCAAAAACGGACACAAAATGGGACAAAAAGGGGAAAACCCCCCAGCCTGCGACCCTGGCCCAGGGTCACCCGGTGGGCCCCGGAAACCCCGTTTTCCTCCATTTTTTCGCGATTCGAAATGTCCGGCCAATGGTATTTTCCAATATTCATACTTTTGAGACACCAAATCCTCTGACATCAGTCAAAAACATGGATTAATCATTAAGAGTATCGAAATCAAATTGATCGCCAACTAGTCAACCAAAAAAAGTGTGCTTTCTACCCGACCGATCGAGAAATCGACAGGACAGATGGCACTACTCTGCTGTTGGCAACCAACACCTGAAGTTACATGGTCATCCGATGTCGATCTACATGAAGATCCATCGATGATCATCGCCAGAAGAATCCCAAAAGACGCGGCACGGCCCGCGACTCTTCAACTGTTCGGCGACCACTTAATGCGATTAATTGACTAGCTTTATTACAGTCATTAATCCATTTCTTTGGACGGCCCAATCAGAAGCAAGCATCCGGGAGTTATAAGTCAAGAGATTCATGGCATTTAACCCATGAAGCTCCTCCCATCATGGCGATTAAAGGCGATTAAATGCCCTCAATCTCCTCCGGCCAATCAGAAGCCAAGAAAAAGGAGTTACAAAATAAAGAATTCAATCTTGTAACTCCTCCCTTTATGTAGCTTTATGACAATTAAGGCTCATAAACCCTCCTAAATGGCTACCTAAAAGCCTATAAATAGGAGAGCTCTCCAAGAAGAAAGGGGAGACAGAAAAAAAGACAGAAAGCACAGACGATAGCACAAGAGACTACAGAAAATCCTCAGAAATCTAAGAGAGAAAACTCTGTGGAAGTTCTACACCGACCACTGCTACAAGGTGACAAAAGTCCCTTGGGGGGTGCCCCCCCCCCCCCCCCCCCCCCCACACACACACAAGGTCCTTGCCTTCTCCTTCTGCCTCCAATGGCTTATATATGGCTTTTCAGCCCGTCTACTTAGCTTTTTATTGGACATAGGACCTCCTTTTGGTCCTTATCCTCTAAAACCCTGAGGTTATAGCCAAGCCAAGTGAATCAATAGCATCCTCTGTTCTTATCTGCATGGATGATGGCGAAGTCCACATATGGCTTGCGACCGTCAATCTGAACGGGTCCCCCACAATCTCCTGAGAAGTTAGATCCTCCTTTTCTTGCTTTTCATTGTAGTTTGTATTTTTTTCAAAAGAGACAAAAATCACAACTCTTGTCTTTCATTATTGATAAGGATTGTAAATCGGCTATAAACGCCAAAATCGGCTATAAACGCCAAAAATTGGCTATAAATGCTAAAATCGGCTATAAATGCCAAAAAAATCGCCTTTCACGGCAAATCAAGAAAATGTCTCTTTTCTTAAATATATGTGCAATGGAAAACTTGAAAGAAGTTGATTTCCTTTTTACTTGTGAAGGTTGATCTCTGGATCACCACTTGCAATTCCAAGTAAAATAGAAAATCTGGCACACCCACACAAAAAAATGTTGATGCATGCCTTTGCCCCCCCCCCCCCCCCGCCCCCCGGTTACGAAAGGGTCGGACCCAACGGACTCCCACGTCCGCCGACCTCGGTAAAACCAGGCAGAAGCGCGGTCCATCACGTCTCCTCCTCGGGGTAGAAGGGCTCGATACCTATGCACCAAGAGTAGTATCGTCAACACGACGGTTGGCAAGCAATGTATATATAAATGACAACAAGATATGCATATCGAATCAGAGTAGACAAGAGACAAGATCAATAGAAATGTATGCATTTCAGACATAAGAAGTGCATAACATTCAAATCATAAACAATCTAGCAAATAGGCAAACCACATAAGCTAATGCACCACGGATAGTTTCACATGACCCTCCATGCTCAACATGAGAGCTGTGGTAGAGTGGCATGGGATGAAACCCGGCAAGCAAGCAAACAAGAGGGATACCAATGGCCAATAGTCATCAAAATCAAGAATGCAAGATGTATCCGATGGTGTACAATCCATCAAAAGTGTAAAAAGTAGTACTGTACATACTTTCAAACCAATGCCCTAACACAGGTGGTGCCCCACCCTGTGTTGGGCGTTAACAGCTGAGTGATGCCTGACACAAGATTCCTAGACAAGCAATGGTGAGGGACTAGGCTTTCTTGCATGAACAAGATTCAAATAACCAAGGAGGAACTACTTTTCATTTATCAAATCAAGTTCAAGACAAGACAAGCAAGTTCCATTCGATATCAATATTATAGTAGTCCTCATCAAGCTTTTACAATCAAAGCCACCTAGTCTCAACACTTCATCAATCATCAAGACAATCGAAACATCAATAGGAATCCTAGTTTCATCATCTAGGTTCAACAAGTGATCCCAAGCCAAAGCAAGTAAAACAATCTAAAGAACATGAACATTTCAAGCAGAAAGTACCAAACGATACCATTCGAATCAGGAACAATAAACAATCCAATCTAGGTACAATGTTATTAGCGTAATCTCGTACAACTCTACTCAGTCAACGAAAGGAATAAGGTTCGCGATACCCGAACAAACAATCTTCATGCATAGATATAAAAGAGGGTATCCTGTTGCCCCGTACCGAGAAAAACTAGAATAACAACGAGAAAATGTCTGCCCAAAACATCTCTCGTATCAAGTCAAATGAGTCTGAAAAGGTAGCCAAGGTTCCATACAAGTCCAACCGAAAAAGGGGTCAAAAGGGCCTTCAAAAAGGTACCCAGCTATTTCGCCAGTCGACCCGACCCATACCTAGTCGACCCCATCCAAAGAAGTCTCGGTCGACCCCCTTCATTCCCAGTCGACTGAGCCCAAGGCCGGTCGACCGGCAGTTGTAGCCATAAATCAGGAACAGTAAAATAGTCAAGAGTGTCTTTGGTCGACCGAGCCGCCACATGGCCGGTCAACCGCATACACTGCGGAATAGAATTACAGATTCTGTTATGTAGTAAAATAGGTCCAATCCATTCCCATAAGTCCCTGAACCTGAATCACATTCAAGGATAAAAACACATCATTTCAAGTCCAATAAATTCCATCAATCTATCCATTTAATTTCCAATCCAATTCATTAAACCATTAAACAAGATTATCAAGTTTTCAAGTAAAATCAATCTAGTTTAGAGCATAGGTTCATCCAGACATACTCAAGCATCAATTCAAGGAAGAAACAACTTATCAAAGCATAAATATATAGATTAACTTGGCTTAATGAAGTGCTAATCCAAAATCAAGAGAATTAAGAGAAATCTCTTTTTTTGAGCTCAAACTTGTGTAAAAAGCTTCTCAACCCAAAATCAATCTACAAAATGAATGCAAAGGGATGTAGTGAGCTATCCTAATCCATTTCTAAAGTAAAGGAAGAAGATTAGCTAAGTTTAAAAGCTTTGGAAGCCTACCTTTCAATGGGTTGTCAATGAAAAGCTTATAAGAGTAGATGGTTGGGTTCCTTGGAGCTTGAGGATGATGAAGTGAAGTTTGGCCGGCGAGAATGGAGGCCCAGTGGCTATCGGCAATGAAGGGAAGAAGAGTGGAATAGTAGTGAAGTGAAGGAGATAGAGAAGGATGAAGGAAATGAGTCATACGTATGAGGTGTTTTATTAGGTTGGATAAGTGTGAAAATATGGGTTTAGTCCTTGGTTTGCTTAAGTGCTTATTTGGGCCTCTTCCTCCTGTCGAATCGAAACGCGATAGAAGGCTAAAGTTGATGAAATGAAGAGACCTACTCGATGCACTCAAACTCACGAAACTCATAATCTAAATTAAACCCCTGAAAACTTCCCGAAATTGCATACCACCCCCTACTGTACCCAAACGCACTCCGAACCACGTGAGATTTCACACACATGATTCATTCGTCAAACCCGACTCGCTAAGACTCTAAACACACTTACTTACTAATCAAGCAATTAGCTATAATTAATATTGGCTAAGGGTCGGGATGTTACACATCTAAAAGCATCAAGTTGCTCTTCTATAAGCACTGACGTAAGCTGTTGGCTTGAATAATGCTCAGTTTATCCAAACATAGGAACATAGCTGCCACCACAAGAATGAAACATATAAAAACAAACTTATTGGTAAAAGGAAGAGATGCACATACATAAGCATTCAAATGTCCCGCATATCTTGCTCATGCTCAGTTTCTCCAAACATGGGTTCAAAGCTACAAAGACAATAATGAAACCTATCAAAAATAAACTTATTGGTAAAAATAAGAAATGCACCTACATAAGCACTCGAATGTCTTGTTCCACGATATTAGCATAATAACCCAATAAATTGTATGATTTGCCACATGAAAAAAATAAGATCAACACATATAGATCAAGCCAATGAATTTGTTGAAGATTAATGTAGTCAATACACATTTGAGGTAATAAATTGTATTAGTTACAATAATATTTAATAAATAATGCCTGAATACATTACAATTCCAAAACCCTTCAAGTGTAAATAAGAAAAACAATAACTCAATTCAACTAACATTGTAGTCAGGTTGTGAAAGATTTGTAGTCGTAACAAAGCAATATATTAAAGTGATTCATGTTAGACCCTAAGTTGTTTGCAATTTGATGTCTTGCATTTGCATAATATTCATCTCATTACTTGCATTTTCATTTCACAAGTTTCTTCTTGAAAATCATCTTTAGAATTAACCTACTCATGTTTTAATTTAAACTCTTGATTAGTTGATTTGAATATTGATATTAATCATGTTTTTTCTTGATGAAACAATTTATAAAAACACCTTTCAAATCTGAGTTTTCAAATGGTTTCAAAGTTTCACTCTTCAAAAACTTCAGATCCTCAGAAAATCAACCTGACCACTCTGTCGGTCAAGTTGTCGGTTTGCATCGGCTAACCCACAAATGAACCAAGGTCAACCAATGGCTCCATCGGTTCCATTTCCAGAGAGCTACAGTTTCGGACTTTCTCCATCGGTCAGCTCTTCGGCTCCATCGGTCAACCGATAGTGCATGAATTGTAAGATCGAGAGCTCGTCGGTTCCAAAAATAGACAGCGACTTTTTCATCATCTTTGTGCTATCGGTTCATCTATCGGTTCCTTGTCGGTCAACCGATAAATGACGGTCAACCGACAAATGCATATGGGTCAGAAAAACTTTCAAAAATAAGACCGTTGCATGTGACTGTTGAGCTATCGGTCAACCGGCACCTACTTGTCAGCTGACCGACAGGCATCCGCTGGACCACTTTTTCTATAAAAAGCAAATTCATTCCAAGGAAATGGGTGACGAAAAAAGAGGCCATTTTTTGTGTTGCTAGTGCCCAAGCAAAGGGAATGAATTAATTGAGCTTAATTGGTCCAAATGGAAGACTAAAGCTTGATTACAAGAAGTTAAATTCTAGCAAGCTTTAATTTCCTAGTTCATATGTTTCATGCTTTGTTTTAAATCCTTGGAAAATGTTTTCTAGCATGCTAACTATGTTGTGTGGAATTCATATCTTATTTAATCTTTGATTGACATGTTTTGGATTCCACCTCTTGATTTCAAACCAAGTTTTGTATAAACCTTGTTAATCATGCTTAGCCTAAATCTTTGATTTCTTTATAGCATGATACATTAACTTGTTTGAGTCTTTCTTTGTTGTTTTCAATTTGTTTAGAACTTTAGTTAAACCTTTGTTTTTTAAAACAACTTTACACATGCATCACTTGATTAGTCTTAATCATTTTCATACAACCTGTGATCTTTAGATTTTCATATCATTCACAAGTTTGTAATTGTTCAAGTGATTTGCATTTGACTTCAATCATATCTTTTATGTGCTTTAAATTTTGAAATGCTTTAAGCATAAAATTCATTGGACTTAATTTTAACTTGATTGAAGTTCTACACACACACACCCCATGAGCATTCATCTTTGCATTTCTTAGTGTGTTGTGTGAGTTTATTTTCACTTTCATATTTGCCTAATTAAGAGGCACCTTTTAAGAGCTTAATCTATTTCTCTTCTAGTGTGTAGACACTTTCTTGAGAAAGAAATATATTGTAGAGGTTATTGCTTAGCCTAAGAAAAGCATAGTGTAGAGGTTATTGCTTAGCCTAAGAAAAGCATAGTGTATAGGTTGTTGTTTAGCCTAGAAGAATAACTTTGTAAAGGTTATTGCTTAACCTATTGCAAAAGCATAAATAGTGGAAATCCGGTGGGGTGTTGAGCAGAAGCCGGTGGTGGATGTAGGCATTAAGGCTGAACCACTATAAATCATTGTGTAATGGTGAATGGCTTGTAGTGATAGATTTGTTTATCTTCCGCACTTATTCACATAACCATCACTAATTAAAAGTAAATTGGAAAGAAATTAAAATTGGCCATTAATTAGGAGATCACCCTATTCACCCCCCCCCCCCCCCTAGGGTTAGGATCCCTTGGACTTTCAATTCACACTCCACAGGTATGTCGACCTTGTTAGTTGTAGGATTGGATGCACTGGGGATTGTATGAAAATTGAAAGCCTAGAGAGCATCTTGACCAGATGCACCTCACAAATAGATGTAGAGCTGCAAAATGGACAATATGGTCAAGAGATATGTTTCGCAGGTTTTTTAATAAATGAATAATCACGAGATCAGTTATTGGAGCAAAAATGTTGGTTAAAATAGATGTCAATAGTCTTCTTTCTTTTAGGTAAACGATATCAATTATGCTAGAATTGGAACAACTAAGCCTTATACTTCTACTTCCAAGTGGGAGATTGTTAGTTTTATGGACTCAATCCAGTAGATGATATAATAACTTGATTAATTTCTTTATTTATCAATATATATTCATGATTTCCCTTCATGAGATGAATTGTGATTTCTTATATACTTGCACATAATCAATACGAATGACATGATGGTTCATGAGATGAACCGGAGTCCACAAGTATATTAGATGTAACACATGTGTATGGATGAGATCCACATACGGGAGACATGTGTGACAAATCTTATACTTAAATATCTTCACAACCAGTGATGAGACTGGACATCTCATACTGACAAGGTTGCAGTACTTTGGTTACTATGAGATAGTGTGATTTGTCTCGATCATCAGAATGGAAGATTCTGGATCATAGTACTGGTACATTAGATGTATTGAAGATCCATGAGAAGCACCTTATAAACATTGTCTTTACTTTAAGGTCCGCTCTTATAATTCCCTAGCAATAGGCTCTCAATCGTGAGACATTAATGAACTCAAGGTTCTATCTATTCATTTGCTTTGAGTCATCAATGAGTGAGGCCAACTGTAAGTCAACACCTCGGTGATTTGGGTACGTGGTAGTAGAGCTGTGGGAACATTCAATGGTCAAGATGAAATCTATCTCTAATATCCCCTTGTGCCAATTAATGGATTTATCATTGGTAAGTGCGCACCCATTCCGATTAAGAGTTAATTGGAAAGGTACCATGATCATTATAATTAATTAGGGCTCAAGGATAATTAGATATGGATCTAAGTTTGGAAGACATGTCCAATTGATCCATGGATATTGATAGAGGGGCCTACTTGTGGCAATGTGGAAGTTTAGGGTCTTCTATGTAATATTCCTAAGACTGGAGTTCAATTCTATTTATATAGTGGAGTTATTTGTAATTAACTATGGGCCTGAATTGCACATGAGATGTGGGGATGCGAGTCCCAGTTGGAGCTAAGGAATCGCTAGTGGTCCCCACGCTAGCCCAAGTTATTATAAAGATACTATTTCTATTTGAAGTGAGACTTCTAATAGTGATAATAGTAAACTTACTAATTTTAGTAGAAGTGAGACATCTATTTTAATTAGAAAGGAATTAGAAAGTTACTAATCATATTTGAAGTGAGACTTCTAATTATGATATGGTAAGTTACTAATTAATTAATAGAAGTAAGACTTCTATTTTAATTAAGTAAGAAGAGATAGTTACTAATTATTTGGAAGTAAGACTTCTAATAGAAATTCGTAAGTGGAGTTGCAAAAAGCAACAAAAGGAGGTGTAAAGGGGCTGGATGAACACTACAAGGACCATCCCTAAGGTATTGCACGACCAAACCTCCCCTTGTTCAAGTTGTTGCACGTCCACCTCTCCCTCTTGTGCAAGTGTTGCACACATTTTCTCTTCTGGTTCCTCCTTTGAGTTCTTAGTAGTTTTCTCTTGGAGATCCCACCATCTTTTTGAGTAAAGAAGAACCTAATACGGGTCATAGCGTGAAAGATCAAGAGGTCTTGGAGATTCCTATTTTCATCATCAAAGAAAGACGCAACTTCTCCATTAGAGCACAACCGAGCTCCAAAGGTATAATCTACTTCCTTGCGTGTTGTAGATTTATTTGATGCTTGTTAGTTGCTGTACTATCTTCTTGATAGGTTTATTTACTGATCATGATGGCTGAGATTGAGGGTATGTATCCTGGATTGGGTTTTTGTAGCCTTATGGATAGTTGATCCCTGCATTAAGTGGGTCAAAAGTTTTGAAACCTATCCTTGAGACCCACCTATTTCCAACAAAAAACAATAAGAAGTTTATTGGGTAGATTAAACATGTGATCAATGGCCTCTAAGATATTTTTAGCATTCAAACGCGTGGGCCCACTATGAATTGCGTAATCTGCCGGATGGTAAAGAAACATGTACAATTAAAAGAATTCAAATGAGAAGAGATTAATTTAGATGTTTTCTATTACATCATGCAGAACAGCTGCCTTTTGCGCTCCTTGAAATACCCACTCCTTGCAAATCTTAAGCATCAATAGAAAGAAAGAAGAAGAGGATGGAAGAAATAAATAAAGAAAACCCTTCAAATGAGTTAAATTATTACAACGGAGTAGAACATTGATCAAAGTTTAGATCATCTTTACATTGCAACTATCTATCATCTTTACACGATTTCAGAAATTAAACATTGATATGATAGAACCCACGCAGATGAAATAACTCCATAATTTCAAAAAAGTTTAGATCATCTTTATATATATAGATAAGTTAATCTGAAATGCTTCTCAGCTGATGGGGCAATGATCCCCAGGAACATGCCAGCTCTTCCATCAAAACATGTAAAATTCTCTTGGGAAGGTTGATTACAGCCCCACCTTTTACGGCAGCTATTTCCCTTTTAGTATTGATTCATTCACGTGTCATTTATGCGTAACTATGGTTTTTAGTTGTATATTTGGTTATTTTATTCTATCAAAAATATGATTTTTTTAATGATTATACATGTATGAATATACAATGATTTTGTTAAAAACAAAACCAAGAATAAGCTTCGTTTTTATTTAATATAATTTGGAAAATTCTTTTTAAAGATGATTTAAAATATTTCTTTGAATTAAACTTTTCACTCTCCAGTTTCAAATATTGGATGGCTATGAATTACAAATCAGGAGTGTCCAATTAAGCATCATCATAATCATCGAGTAATGTTTTCGAATGAGAAATGACTATGATTGTCATTTAGCATTTCTGCAGATCCATTTGGTAACAGTTTTATGGAGCGGGCATTTAAAAAAGAAGTTTAGTGAGATTGAGGTAAAAGCGGATAGGAAGCAAAGACTCAATTTTAAGATGCCAAATTGATATCGTCCTTTGGGAAAAACAGAATGAATGTGAAAAATAGGAATTTCACATTGATAAAGATTCGCTACTTGAAATCCCACATCCACCATACAATACATCTTTGATACGAAAAAGATAATGAAATGACTAAAAACTTGTATTTCTTCTTAACATGTTCAACAACAATTTTCTTGAAAACAAATATTTTCCTTTCCACGGCCCTTCAAGAAAATTATTGTAAATTCAATGTGTATGTTTGCAAAGAATATGTCATGACATTTTGCTCTAATTCCTTGTCGCATATTCAATGTAGATGTGTGTAGCTTCATGTTTGGATATCTCCCTCTCCATATAAATAGCCATGAAACAAACCTGATTGTGAATTTGTGATGGTGAGGGACTCGGGTTGTGCGTGTATAGATAGGTTAATATAAGAGTGAACTCAACTCGGCATTGTAAGAAATATATCTCTTTTAAAATGTTATCAATAAAATCGAATAATTCATGTAATTATATTGTGTACTCTTAGTTTACCTACAAAAAGCTTAGCATGCACCAATTTATATTGATTTCCATCTAAAGGGATGTGTTGTGCTGGCTGTATTATCTGAAATTGAAAGAAAAAAATTGTGTTTTTAAGTGAAATGCTTAGCCAAGAACAGGGGTGCCTAGTTGGTTGGGAATCCCGCGGTTACCTAGATGTTGAGGGATCCATAGGTTTGCTCTCTCCTCACATGCTTGGGCGACCTCTCCCTATGTGTGTGGTTGCTCTATCTGTACTTGTGCAGGTGCCATGCACCTCCTTGTGTAATGCAAGTGTTCTCTCCCATAGGGATGCAAACGGATCAATTCTGAGCCAAAACCATGTTGGACCCATAATAGGAACCATTTTGTACATGAGTATTCCAGCAACAGCTCAAAACCTATTCTCTAGTTCCAAACTCGATTCTGATAAGAGGATAGGGATCTAATTTCAGAACTGGATCCAAAATCGATTCCAACTATTTTGTTGCATGAAATAGAGATATCATTCAACCCAAAAATCCAAAAAAAGGGATATCATTCAACCTAGTAATAGCGCATCAAGTCTACCTTCTACAGCTGATAAATCCTAGCATCTTTGGAATTAATATATAGGCTGGTACATTAAGTTTTTTACATTAGTGTATATAAAGTCAAGACCCATGTCTTAAAAATGCACATCCTAGCTCTTTGAGCCAACAAATGTACAAATAATTTACAAATTTTGGGTTCAAGAACAATTTAAAACCAATACTTTAAAAATGAACATGATTCCACATTCTCCCATGGAATCCAAAAATGGAGAGAGGAGAGCCATTGCAATCTTTAGTCCAGTTGCCCATCACCAGAGTGGGCTTGCTAAACTCGTTGTTGAAGAGAAGAATATGAACTATTGAGCTAGAAAAGGGGAAATAAAAACTCAAATCTCTTTAAATATAATGGGCAAATAATTGCATCATAGGTCCACATGTTGCAACCTCGATGGATCTAGAATTGGACCCCTTTAGCATTTCGAGCTTAAAATTTGGGTTCTAGATCCAAACATGTTTATGAACCGAAACCAGAACCTAAAACAGGTTCCAGATCGTATTTTTTTTATGGATCAAGACTTTTGGATAATTGGAAATCTGTTTGCATCCCTAATATCCATGTCAGTGTGGGTGCTATCTTGGGTCCTTGAAGCTCCCCCACCTAACGCACACAAATAAATAAATAAAAGAGAAGGGAAAAGAAAACGAGTTTGAAACGCTTATGCTTTCCTTTCTTGTTTTGAACACGCGCCACTCATCTCTTCTTTTTATCATTGGATTCCATTTTGTGTTTATCCCAAAACAACCTATTTTAGAAAAAAAGTATTGCATGCTCTCACCACGGTATCTTTTCCATGAATTTACAATAAATCTTAAAATAAATCACAATACAATATAAACATCGACCATCAACATACTATTTGTCATTCATAGAAAAGGAGCAAAGAAGCACCAGAGAGGAACGACGGGGAGAAGGAAAGCTAAGAGGTATGCATTTTTTTCCCTGATTTCAGAAGGCCAAATCTTTTCTATTTTTTTTATTGTTCTCGCTATCTTTATATTTACCTTTCCTCACCAATCCACGGATAGCTCGGTAGAAAGGGATCTCCCTTTACATAGAAACAACTAAGGATTGATCTCTACTCGTAACTCTATCAGTGAAGACAAGGGTAGACCTCGGCAATATAGTTTGGGATTGGGGGGAGGGGGATTTTTTATTTTTTTACTTATGTCCCCCCTTCCTACAAGAAAGTTTTCAATATAGTTCCCCCACCCCAGGATCAATCTCTACTTGTAACTTTGTTAGTGAGGACAAGAGCAAGACCTAGTGTCACGCCCCGAATTCTAAGATCCTTGGGACCCTTGGATTTTCGGAATGCGATGGTCCCACATTGAACATGAGGGGTCAATCCTCTTAATAAACATAATGGGAACAATCTAAATCAACTAATTTAAATTAATGCATCAATGAACAAACCACTATTAATAAAGTTGAGCAACAATGTCAAAGCTCAATAGTCTCAAAATATCCAAAGAAATATAACATGGTCCATCTAAGCCACTACAAAGAAATGAAATCTAAGCTACTAAATAGTGGTTCGCTTGTCAAGCTTCACTCATCCCTGCCAAGCTAAGATTCTTCATTGTCGGAGTCAACCTCAACATTTAAGGACAAAAAAAAGAATAATACGCATATGAGCATAAAGCTCCACAAGTAAACAAACTAATAGCAAATGATTATTCAATCAAATGATAGCAATTTGTGTACGATGAATAAATACGATTAATTCAACGGTATTCCAATAAAATTGAAATGCTAGGAAATATTAACAAGATAATTTGAACAATGGTGCATGAATAATTTTGCAAGGATTCATGAATATTGGCAGTAATTATAGATCACATAATCTAATCTAAGAAAAGGCATATCCACGGTCACAATACACAAAAGTATCTGTCAGAATTAAGCCTTGACCAGGTACAATATGATCACACATATAAGGGCACGAAGCCATAAGGGACTAGCTGTAGTTCAGTTATCACGCACAAAGGGGTTCCCAGGCCCCAATGTCATACCCATAAAAGAAGGGTTAGAAGCCTGCGTTTGGGTGACCCCACATCGCGTTGTCCAATATGTTGGATGATGCCTTAGAGATCAAGGTTTACATTCAAGGGTGAACCATAAAACTCAGAATTCAGGTTTCTAAGCAAAATATGATTTGGAGCATTTTTCCAACATAATTGGAATTATGTCTGTGTGGGGAGATTTCTAAAACTCCTGGATTATGCTAATCACAATCATCCAATGGGGCTGGGCATTCTCGTGCTAACCAAGTAGCCTCAGACCCACTACGGCCGCCGGGACAGAGGCCTCAGCCGAAGTCCGACAGGTCCGGGTCGCTAGTGCCGAGCTCGGATGCCCAGATGCCCACCTCGGCTAGAAGCTCCACTTCGGCCGAGGGTGTCGGGGTGAAAGCCGGAGCGAGGAGCAGCTCCCCGCTCACGCCCTTCGCCCCCCACGTCATCGGACACGTGGGAGAGTGGGGGCGCGAGCCAGGGGGACAGATGTAACATCCGGCCGTCCACAATCTTCGCCAGATCGCTGACAAGGCGGCATCCAACGGATAAAGCCAAATCAAGGCAAGGATCCGAGGGAACCTTTGCCGCCGAAGGCGTCCAACACGGTCTGGCCCAAGATGACACGTATTAAATGCGTTGTGGGCTGACCCGACTGGCATTTATTACTTTGTGGGCTGATCGGACCCTCATTTAATGAATGGTGGGCTGACATGATGACACCTCTAGACATGTTAAGGCGTCATCATTAACCTCCCCCATGCAACGTAGGCATCTTCCTCTATAAGAGAAGTAACACTTTCCATTACAGGTATGCACACTAAAAAACCAGAGCCATTACTCTGTCTTTCAGCTCCCTCTCCTTCCTTCGATTCACCTACTGACTTAGGCATCGGAGAGCCTTGCGCCACCCAGGCCAGGGTCCTCTGACCGTTCACTCTTCTCCTTTCAGGTTTTCAGGCAGCGGGTTAAGTTCTACATTTGGATAAGTCCTGTAAGGCACCCTGATCATTGTGGGTCATTATTTTTCTGCACCTACAATTGGCGCCGTCTGTGGGAAAGCACTATCCCAATCCTCCTAACCTTCCCAGAAACCATGCCTCCGAAAGTCAAGAAAGGCAGAGAGTCCCAGCGAGCATTGTTCGAGCGTCCAGGCCCATCGACGGGCGTTCCTCCTCAGGGACGGCCCGGAGCGGACCGTGGCGCATCAGCAGGTGAGGAGCGCGTAGCCTCGCGTCCCTTCGTCGAATCCCCCTTCCTGGAGGGAGTCGAGACCTCATACTCAGACGGAGAAGTCCGGCCTCCCCCACGGGGAGAGCGTCGACGTGAGCACCCTCTCAAAGGTAAGGCTCCAGTAGCTGAGGAGCCACGCCGTGTGCAACCCCCTGATGTTGAAGGAGACGTCGCGGCCCAAAACGCTCTCCTCCAGGAGCAGGAGCAAGTAATCCGCCAGCTCCAGCAACAGCTGAGGGCGATGCAAAATGCCTCTCAAAGGCAGCCCTCAGAGCCCCGAGGCAAGAAGAGAGCTGTCCAGAGCAAGGTAGTCCAGCCGTCCCGAGAGGATCTAAGAGCCTTTCTGGATCAGAAGCGCAGCCATGCCTACGATGAAGGCTCGAGCAATACCCGTAGCCACCATGGCCGTGACGGGCGAGCTCATAGCCACCCTGGTCGAAGCCATGCGAAGCGGAAGCCAAGAGCGCCGACACCGGAGAAGGACGACGAGCAGGAGCGGCTCGACAAGCGCATCAAGCTAGCTCTCCAGCGCAATCTGGAGATGCGGGACCAGTAAGAGATCTGTGGCCCCACCGACCTGGGGGCCTCTCCTTATACTAGGGACATCGAGAGAACCCCCTTGCCCAGGAAGTTCTCGGTCCCGAGGTTCGTCCCCTATGACGGGCTGTCCGACCCGTCCGCCCACCTCCGTCACTTCTCCCAAAAGATGTCCATCTGGGGGAATGAAGGTCATCTCAATTGCAAGGTCTTCTCCTCCAGTTTGAGCGACCTCCCTCTAAAGTGGTTCTGCGCTCTGTCGGAGAAATCTATTTCAAGTTGGAAGGAGCTCCAACTCTCTTTCCTGAAGAAGTTCCAAGCCTACAGCGTCATTCCCAAAACCGATGCCGACATTCTCGCTCTGAAGATGAAACAGGGCGAGACCCTCACCCAGTTCGCCCGACGGTTCTGGGCAATTTACAACCAAATCGAAGATACTAGAGAGGAGGTGGCGACTTTCGCCTTCCAGAACGCCCTATTACCCGGACACGAGCTGCGGAAGGACTTGGCAGGAGATCCCGCTCCCTCCATGCTGGCCTTGATGTCCCGGATAAAATGCTTTATCGCCCGGGAAGAAGACGAAATCAGAGCTCGAGAGGAGGAAGACCGGGAGACCACGGGCCCGGAACCCAGAAAAAGGAGCAACCAACCCCAGCAGCAGGGTAAAAAGCCATTCCAGAGACAAGAGCCGAAGCAGGCATGGGTCTCCAATTCGGCAAGACCCTCGTCGTCCCGCTCTGGGGGCGGCAGGAGGGCCAGACCTCCCCCCGATGCTTACCAGGCCATGAGCGTCACCTTCAAAGAGCCAATCCACCAAGTTATGAACAAAGTCAAGTCCCAGCCATTCTTCAGATGGCCTCGTCCCTTGGCAGGCGATCCCTCCACTCGTGATCAGTCCAAGTTCTGTGCCTACCATAAGGGTAACGGGCACAGAACCGAAGACTGCAGAACTTTGAGATTTCACTTGGAGAAGCTCACCAAGGAAGGTCATCTCGCGGAGTTCGTGAAGGCAGGAGATGCCAGCAGCGGCGGCGGTAGCCGAGCTCATCAGAGCACTGCCAGGGATCCGGACAGTGAAGATTCCGAGAAGATCATCAATGTGATCCACCTGGGGCCCTCAGCTCCCTCGCCCTCGACTCGAGACAACCAGCAGACTCGTGCCGAGGCCAGGCGGGCCTCTCACGGGAAAGAGGTGATGAGAGCCGAGCTAGGGCCGGTATCCAAAAGAGCGCGTCGCGACCGACCTGCCATCTTGTTCTCAGACAGAAACCTTGAGGGATTCCAGCTTCCCCACAATGATCCCCTGCTCCTCTCAATAAAGCTGAGAGACTTCACCATGAAGAGGATCCTCGTAGACTCCGGCAGCTCTTCCAAGGTCCTCTACTACGATTGCTTCAAGAAAATGAACCTCTCCGAAACCGACCTCACGAAGGTCCGTGCACCCCTGCTTGGGCTATCCACCAAACCAGTTTATCCCAAGTTTAAAGTCACCCTGGAAACCCGAGTGGGCGGGGCCTCAGTGTTGGCCGACTTCCTGGTCGTGGACGCCCCTTCTCCCTACAACGCCATCTTGGGCAGAACGTGGCTCCACAAATTGGAAGCAGTCCCCTCTTCCCTCCACCAAAAGCTAAAATTCGTGCTCAAGAGCAGAGAGGGCAAGATGGAAGTGGTCACCGTGGAGGGAGACCAGCAGCAACCTAGACAATGCAGTTGGCCATAGTCCCAGCAGAGAAGGAGCCAGAGCGCGTCAACCTGGTAGAGTTTGAGAAGGGTCTAGACGAGATCGACCGAGATCCCGACAAGAAGAGTATCGAGGGTCTGGCCGAAGTCAGGCTCGACTCATCGGACCATGACAGATTCTTCCTGGTCGGCACGCAATTGCCTGACGAGGAGAGAGTCGAGCTGTCAAGGTTCCTCGTGCAGAATCGGGATGTCTTCGCTTGGACCCCGAGCGAAATGCCCGGGGTCGACCCCGAGGTCATGTGCCACAGGCTGAATGTGGATCCGAGCCACAAGCCGGTGGTGTAGAGAGACCGAAGGACGGGGATACAGCAGACAGACGCAGTAGTCGAAGAGGTCAACTAGTTACTGGAGGCAGGTACGGTCCTGGAAATCCAGTACCCGGTCTGGCTGGCCAATACGGTGGTGGTTAAAAAGAAAACGGGCAAATGGAGGGTGTGTGTGGACTTCACCGATCTCAACAGGGCCTGCCCTAAAGACAGTTTCCCCCTTCTGAAGATTGATCAGATGATCAATGCCACTGCCGGCCACGACCGGGTGAGCTTCCTCGATGCCTTCAGGGGTTACCATCAAATACCGATGTATGAGCCGGACGAGGAGAAGACCGCTTTCATAACCCCCCGCGACACCTATTGCTACAAAGTCATGCCCTTCGGGCTGAAGAACGCAAGGGCAATATACCAGTGCCTCGTGACCAATATGTTCCAGGCTCAGCTCGGCAAGACGGTAGAAGTCTACATTGACGATATGGTCGTCAAGTCAAAGCACTCCAGCGACCACCTGACGGATCTGGCCCAAGTCTTCAGCATCCTTCGCGCATTCAAACTCAAGCTCAATGCTTCCAAGTGCGCCTTCGGCGTGGCCTCCGGCAAGTTCCTCGGAAGCCTGGTGACACGGAGGGGAATAGAGGCCAACCCGGACCAGATCACTGCAATTTTGGGCATCCAGAGCCAATCTACTACAATGGAAGTTCAGAAGCTCACAGGCATGGCTGCAGCACTCAATCGCTTCATCAGCCGGTCATCAGATAAGTGCAGGCCTTTCTTTCAGCTTCTGAGAAAAAATTTAAAATTTCAGTGGACCCCTGAGTGCGACCAAGCGTTAGCAGCACTCAAAACTTATTTATCTTCACCCCCTTTACTCTCTACCCCAACTCGGGGAGAGATTTTGTATCTATATCTTGCGGTCTCGGATCATGCAGTGAGCTCCGTCCTCATCAGGGAGGATGAAGGAGTACAAAAACCAATTCACTATACAAGCAAGATCCTGATTGACGCCGAGACCAGATATCTTTTGTTGGAAAAGCTCGCACTGGCACTCGTCAGCGCCTCCCACAAGCTCTCCCATTATTTTCAGTCCCACACCATTGTGGTGATCACGGAGCATCCACTCCGTTCTATTTTCAAAAAAGCTGACTTTTCAGGGCGAATTTCAAAGTGGGCGGTCGAACTCGGACAGTATGACATTCAGTACCGTCCCCGGACTGCGATCAAAGCCCAGATTCTGGCTGACTTCATTGTAGAGTTCGCCTCGCCCAGTTCGGCTCCGACCCAGCCCGGCATGGAACTGGGGGGCGTTGGGAATGAACCTGAAGTTACCGGGCTCGAACAATCTTCCACCGCCACATGGAAGATTTTTGTCGACGGTTCGTCCACCTCCAAGCGAGCTGGCATCGGCGTAGTCCTCCAATCGCCAGAGGGACTGCTCATAGAGCAAGCCTTCACCTTGGACTTCAAGGCAACCAACAATGAAGCAGAGTATGAGGCACTGATAGCAGGGTTGAACAGCGCCCGAATCCTAAGAGCCCAGCACCTGGTGGTCTTCAGCGATTCGCAACTAGTGACTAGCCAACTCGCTGGGGACTACCAGGCCAGGGACGACAGGATGGCGGCCTACTTAGCCCTCTCACAAAAACTTCTCTCTCATTTCAAGACAGCCGAGGTCAGGCAAATCTCCAGAGACACCAACACGCACGCCGACGCACTTGCAAACCTGGCCTCCGCTGTCGAAGCAGGGAAGAGAAGGACCGTCGAAGTTGGATCGATACCGAGATCGAGCCTGGAGCTGCACTCGCCTCGGCAAGTCCTCTGTATTGATCTCGGCCCAAGTTGGATGGGCCCGATCATCTCCTACTTGAAGGATGACCGGCTCCCCGAGGACAAGACTGAGGCCCATCGAATCAGACTCAAGGCAGCTCGATTCTGGCTCTCTCCGGAAGGCAAACTCTACAGAAAATCCTTCACGGGTCCATACCTCCAATGCGTCCACCCGACCAAGGTAGACGACTTCTTGTATGAAATCCATGAAGGAATCTGTGGTAGCCACATCGGGGGCCGATCACTGGCCTATAATGCAATAAGCCAAGGTTACTGGTGGCCCTACATGCAAAAGGATGCGCAAGTATACGCCAGGAAATGCGATAAGTGCCAGAAGTTCTCCCACTCTCTTCATCAGCCAGCACAGGATCTGAGTCCCCTCTCTAGTCCATGGCCCTTCGCCCAATGGGGGCTGGACATTGTGGGGCCCCATCACCGTGCCCCGGGGAACAAGAGGTGGCTGATCGTTGCGACGAATTACTTCACGAAGTGGATAGAAGCCGAGCTGCTATCCTCCATCACGGATAGGGATTCCAAGAGCTTCGTATGTAAGAACTTCATAACAAGGTTCGGCATCCCCAAGACCCTGATTTTGGACAACGGGACTCAGTTTGACTCCAAATCCTTTAAAGACTTCTGCCAAGAGCACGGCATCAGAAATCACTATTCCACTCCGGCGTATCCGCAGAGCAACGGCCAGGCCGAAATCTCCAACAAGATAATTTTGGACGGCCTGAAGAAGCGATTAGACAAGGCAAAGGGGAGATGGGTAGAGGTGCTTCCCAATGTGCTATGGGCGTATAGGACAACTCCAAGGCAATCCACCTCGACAACCCCCTTCTCCCTGGCTTATGGGATGGAGGCGGTCATTCCCTTGGAAATTAGCCTCCCTACCCTGAGGATAGAGTTGGTCGACCAGGGCCGAAATGAGACAAATTTAGCAATGGAGCTCGACCTGGCGGACGAGCGCCGAGAAGTAGCAGCCCTACGATTGACTGGCTACCAACAGCGGCTAGCAAGAGGGTACAATGAAAAGGTCAGAGAGAGAAGTTTCTCTGTGGGGGAGCTAGCCCTCAAGAAGACCTTGCCAGGCGACAGAAATCCAAACGAAAGAAAACTAGCCCCGAACTGGCATGGCCCGTTCAGGGTGGTCTCGCTGGCGGGACGATCCTCTTACAAGCTTGAAAACCTGGAGGACGAGCCATTACTGAGACCGTGGAATGCATCCCATTTGAAGAAATTCTACTTTTAAAAAGATGTAACATGAGTCTCAGAATTAATGAAAGCGGTCTTTGCCATCAATCTGTGTCATCTCTCCTTATCTGAGTTCGGCAGTTCTGGGTCCTTGACCTTGGAGAAGGCTCCGAGTTCATACACTCAGTCGTCTCCTAAAGTTTGGGTCCTTGACCCTGGAGAAGGCTCCGAGTTCATACACTCAGTCGTCTCCTAAAGTTTGGGTCCTTGACCCTGGAGAAGGCTCCGAGTTCATACACTCAGTCGTCTCCTAAAGTTTGGGTCCTTGACCCTGGAGAAGGCTCCGAGTTCATACACTCAGTCATCTCCTAAAGTTCGGGTCCTTGACCCTGGAGAAGGCTCCGAGTTCATACACTCAGTCGTCTCCTAAAGTTCGGGTCCTTGACCCTGGAGAAGGCTCCGAGTTCATACACTCAGTCATCTCCTAAAGTTCGGGTCCTTGAACCTGGAGAAGGCTCCGAGTTCATACACTCAGTCGTCTCCTAAAGTTTGGGTCCTTGACCCTGGAAAAGGCTCCGAGTTCGTACACTCAGTCTTCTCCTAAAGTTTGGGTCCTTGACCCTGGAGAACGCTGCGAGTTCATACACTCAGCCATCTCCTAAAAATTTGGGCTCATGACCCCGGAAGAGGCTTCGGATTCATACGACCAGCCGCTTCCTAAAATTACGGGATCATACACCCCTCAGAACCATTCCCGAACTCGGGCTCGCACAGCCGAGATCCTCGAGAATTCGGGTTTATTTTGGCGAAAGACGGTTCATCTCGGCCAGAGCTGGTCCATTTCGGCCAATGCCGGTTTTCGAAAGAACGGTACAAGCGCTGGTGTGCAAAAAGGTAGCGCAGAAACACAAGTATCACAAAACAGCGCAAGAAAAGCAGAAAGGAATACAGAAATTTGTACACAGATTATATGAACGCAAAGTTTGCTCCTTTTATTCACTGTAATTACTTCGTTACAAAGGTTACAAGGAAGGAAACAAAATACAAGAATGAGGTTCACAGTCCTCTGAAAACAGAAGAAGAAAGTGGGCTTCGTAACCACTCTTGCTGACTCCGTCCACCAACTAGAGATCTCCGGCCGAAAGGCTTCTCGCATCCCGCCACGAGGTCTTGACATCCCATAGGAGAAAGGGTCTGCGGCCGGGTCCAAAACAGAGCCCTTTGGAATGAAAATAAGACCCCCCACGGCCTGGGGGCACTTGGTTCTGGTGTACAGTGCCAGGGGCTCCGCACTGTGCCTTAGTTGGCCAGAACAAGAATTGCCAGAAAGCCCGAGCCCCTGGTCCACTGTTGGTGCTTGGATCTCCACCGAGCATCCACGTTCAGAGAACGGGTAGCCCATGGAGATCCCCTTCAGAGAGTGCGTAGACCACGGCAGGCAATCCCCCCCGGAGGACACTGTCTCCTGGCGCAGGGACTTCGCCCGGGTCAAAAGCTCCTGGACCCCTACAGAGCCAAGCTGCCAGAGCGTATGGCGGAGGTGAGAAGGTCCCCATTATAGTAACAGGCAAAAGAAAAGATGGGCCTCCGGTTTAAGTCCTCTCTCCCATGGCGAGCCTACCTCTCCTATTTATAGGAAAAAAAAAGGAGGGCCCGGTCTTCGAAAGAAATAATGGGGCGAGGTCTCCCGTGCCCTACGTGGAGTGCACGTCTCCCTATATGCTGACCAGCGGTCCTGATGACGCCACGTGGACCCCTTTGCTCGATTTCCTCGTTGGCCATACCGCCATACTTACTGCTATTCATGGTCCCCAGAATACGGAATATCAGCACGAATACCTAAGGAGACCGCTCGGTACTCCCCCCAACTCGACTCACGCGTCATGCCACCAAAAGCACTCCGCCACAAACATGGAAAGGCCGAGTTCAAAAAGGCAAGTGAGACGGGTTGCGGGAGCAAAAGCATGAGAAACGGGGTCGGCACTCCCGCTAGCCTAGCCCGAAGCTAGACTGGGGGCAGTTCGGTGTACACTCCTACCGAGTCCACACTTGTGAGAACAAAGGCACTCGATTGCTAAAGGAGAGACAAGGCGATTGGAGAAACTCTCATTTGCATTAAAAGTCTTAGTTCATTACATTGCGCGGCAAATACAGTTGAAAGAAATTACAAAAACATGGAAAGCCTTCTCCACGGCCAGAGGCGACGGGACCGTCCCGAGATCATGCCCGGTCAGACACGCGGGCTGCAGCATCAGAAGCTTCGCCGGCTGGAGGGGCTGAGTTCGGTGTCGGAAGCGGAAACGGTGGGGGATCTCGGAAGGAAGGGTGGTCCTTCGAAGCCCCGGCCTCCTTCAGGCCGGCGCGCCATCCCTTCACCCAGGCCTTGTCCCTCACGACGAGGACTCTTTCCTTGTAGTAGGCGGTTACCTGCGCTCTGGCATCCTCGAACGCAGCATCGCACTCCGACTCGAGCTTCGCCTCAGCTTCATCCGCTCTTTTGGATTCGGCTTGAAGCAGGGCCGCGTAGTCTTCTTCCATCTTCGAGATGGAGACCTCGAGTTCGGCCACCCTGGTTCTTTCTGCCTCGGCTTCTTCCCTCGCTTGTCCGAGCCTCGCCGCGCACTCTTCCTCCACCCTTGCCAATTTCTGGGTAACAGCGTTCAGGGATTCTCGAAGCCCATCCTTCTCCACGGTCAGCTCGGCAACGTCTATGCTGTACTTGCAGAGTCTGTCAGCCACGACCATTGTCTTCTGCACCGCATATTGAAGAGACAGGGCGCCCGTGATAAAAGTTAGGAAACTCTGGATGCAAAACAGCCGGGTAACATAAAGAAGTGCAGATAAATTTACCGTGAAGTTAGACTGCAGCATCGACAGAATCAGCTTCTGATCGCTGTACCTGTCCAGCTGCTCCATGTCTCGAGGTAGGGCGCAAGCTCGCCCGAGAGCTTCGAGAACCAGGGGATCGATCTTGTGGAGGACGCGATCGTCCATCGTCATTGGCCTCCCCGGTCCGAGCATAAAGCTCGGCTCCCACAGTGGTGGGTCCTGGGGCAGCGAGGCCGCGACCGAGCTAGGACCCGCATCGGTTCTTGGAATCTTCAGCGGCCGAGTTTCCTCTGGCCCGACCTCAGTCGGGGGCGAGCGAACCTCTGGACTGGCGGGGCTAGGGGGCGTGGGGACCTCCACCGTAGTCGCAGGGGAGGTTACCCGAGCGCTCGGAGAAGGAGGCTCAAAGAGAATCAGATTCACAGGCTCTTGGGAAGCTCGGGCATCTTCGATTCCGAGTGCCAATGTCTCAAGATCCTCAAAGGACAAGCGTCTGGCGCGCCTCATCTCGGAGCTCGGCGAGGGAGGTCGGGCGATCTGGCTCGATTCCGTTCCTGAAACCTGGAGAGGTCTCGACCCCGACGTAGAAGCAAAGGCACCAGACGTAGCCCTGATGTCGGACGATGCTCGCGAAGGCACCTCTGCGGCCTCCACTCTAGGACCGGCCTGTTCTCGCCCGTCCCCAGGAGCGGCACCTTCGTCTCGGGCCGGCTCTACGGTGCCTCGTAGGTACCCACGATACTTCGGCTGGTACCCTAGCAGCGGCCAGGCCGCCCTGCCATCATGACCGCCGTACCGCTTTACCAGACGGAGCCAGGCTTCGTTCCTCTTCCAGATGTATCGAGCGGCCTGTTTTCTCTCCTTCAAAGCTGCAACGATCAGAGGCGTTAGTATGATGGAAAGAGTAAAAAAAAACGGGGGGGGGGGGGGGATTGTTTACTTGGAACAGTTCCGAAATGGCGAGGGACTTGGTAGCCTCTATCGATGTCGGCCACCCCAAACTCCCAGTTGCCTGAGACATACAAAAGATCGTCTCCGGCGTATTTGCTCGAGTCTTCTAAGTATCGGACGAAGCCATCCCGGCCTGCTTTAGCCCGGAGATAATAAGCATCTCCGGACTTGCATATATCATATACGTCCTCGATATCGAAGACGCCGAGGTTGATGCCCAAAACCTCGTTTAACCTAGCCGTGCCCATCACAATCTTGAAAGCATTGGGTAGCAGCTGGCAAGGGTAGAGGCGCCATTGACTGAGACATCTCCTGAGAAGGGGGTGAAGGGGAAATCGGACCCCGCCTTCCGTCACGGCCACTAAAGGGAACGGCATCCAACCCCCCGAGAAGTCACGAAGGTTGATGTCGTTAGGGTCCGCACCCCTAACTTGGACATCAGCGGGAATCCTAAAGGTCGACCTAAAGCCCTCGATCGCTGCCTCACCCTCTAACCAATGGCTATAGATTCCCATTCCTACCCCAATCCGAAGACAGAAACCCACAGGAGGGAGGCAGGGCAAAGGAGACTTACGGAAGCAGGACGAAGACACTGGGCAGCAAAGAGACTCGCCCTCAGCAGCGCGCCACTCCTCAGATGAGTTTCCCTCGCAGTAGCCTATTCTCCTCTGATTCAGAATGACAAACGAAGAAGGAAACGAGCCTCGATTGCCCTCTATATAGCAGAAAGTACACCACCTTCAGAAACCCTAGCTGCGCGCGCTAAATGACGCCTCCTTGGGCTCTGCGCAAATCATTTCGAATATTAAAAACGTCCCTGACAGAACGGCGCGCGGAACACCGGGGCGATCGGATAACCAATCAAAGGATGCCACGCGGAGCCGTCGATACATCTTCGACATTAATTAACAGATACCATTTATTGCCTCAACCACCCAAAGTGAGACAATCCCAAGAAAACTCCCCATCATATAGCTCCCGACCTCACTTTGCTGGCGAACCTCGCAAGGTCAGAAGCTAGGGGGCAATTGTGTGGGGAGATTTCTAAAACTCCTGGATTATGCTAATCACAATCATCCAATGGGGCTAGGCATTCTCGTGCCTTCCACGTGCTAACCAAGTAGCCTCAGACCCACTACGGCCGCCGGGACAGAGGCCTCAGCCGAAGTCAGACAGGTCCGGGTCGCTAGCGCCGAGCTCGGATGCCCAGATGCCCACCTCGGCTAGAAGCTCCACTTCGGCCGAGGGTGTCGGGGTGAAAGCCGGAGCGAGGAGCAACTCCCCGCTCACGCCCTTCGCCCCCCACGTCATCGGACACGTGGGAGAGTGGGGGCGCGAGCCAGGGGGACAGATGTAACATCCGGCCGTCCACAATCTTCGCCAGATCGCTGACAAGGCGGCATCCAACGGATAAAGCCAAATCAAGGCAAGGATCCGAGGGAACCTTTGCCGCCGAAGGCGTCCAACACGGTCTGGCCCAAGACGACACGTATTAAATGCGTTGTGGGCTGACCCGACTGGCATTTATTACTTTGTGGGCTGATCGGACCCTCATTTAATGAATGGTGGGCTGACATGATGACGCCTCTAGACATGTCAAGGCGTCATCATTAACCTCCCCCATGCAACGTAGGCATCTTCCTCTATAAGAGAAGCAACACTTTCCATTATAGGTATGCACACTAAAAAACCAGAGCCATTACTCTGTCTCTCAGCTCCCTCTCCTTCCTTCGATTCACCTACTGACTTAGGCATCGGAGAGCCTTGCGCCACCCAGGCCAGGGTCCTCTGACCGTTCGCTCTTCTCCTTTCAGGTTTTCAGGCAGCGGGTGAAGTTCTACATTTGGATAAGTCTTGTAAGGCACCCTGATCATTGTGGGTCATTATTTTTCTGCACCTACAATATGAATTTTAGTTTGTGTAAGTCCTTATGTGTTGCTTGATTGGAGGGATAATGCATGCAAAATGGTGAAGGAATAATGCACAACTAAGCTATAGATTATGCGGGTTGGACCTTGATTCGGATCCTGTAGGTGGGTAAGTACTTGAGTTCAGTTAAGAGTTTTTATTCTGCAAGTGGGTACAACTTCTCTGGTTGCAGAACATGAGGAACAAGATTCCAAGAAGGGTAGGAGACAAGGAGGTTGATTTTAGTTCTGAAAAAAGGAAATGGAGGAGAAATTGGATGGTTTGGGGTGGGTCATGCGTGGTGCATTGGCTAGGACTTTTGTTAATGTGCTGTTTGTTTAAGGGAATTGGGTCTCAGTTGTGATGTTTGGTTTGGAAGCATAGATGGGTATGTAAGAGATGGCATGAATAGAAGTGAAAAAGAGTTGAATACTTGGCTCAAATCACAAAATAGGAACTGGGTTCTGTGTGGTTAACTGATTGAAAAGATGAAGTACTGTCCTTGTCGTGTAACTAGCATGACTATGAAGGGGGCTAAGGTGAGTTGGGTACACAAGTCTGGTTTGGTCCTACGTTTTATACAGGCTGCTTGGTCCTGGTGGTGAAATCTTTGTAGAGATGATGTTTTAGATTGAAAGAACAAAATGTGGGTATAGCATACAATGATTGAAATAAAATAACATAAACACAAAAGAAAGGCTATGTCAAGCAGAAATCAAAGATGGGAAGAAGACAATGAATTCATTTTGGTAGGTTATGTCACGCCCCCAAGAGTGGAACCGGGGTTATACGTGAGATTAGGGCTAATTAAATTTTTTCCAACATAGATAACAAGACTTAGCCCCAATCATATCCCAAATGGATCGAAGGTCGCTGTGAGGTATAAACATTTCCTCGAATATTTAAAACAATAGCGGAAGCTTCATGCAAACAAGTGGTATCTTAAGATATATAGTTAAGAGCAATACGAAAATAATATAACTAGAATTCAAGTTGTAATAGTTAAACAAAAGTATTAATTACAATGAAATGCCACACCAAAACTTGGGCCTAACCAAAATGATAATCAAAAGAAAACCCAAAAGATGAATCTATCCAAAATAAGCATGAGGCGCTCGCGTACGGGGTCGGTACAGCTAAACAACGTCGTCCGTACTATAGTCTAAGAGGTCATTAGACTGATCCACCTGAATCCTCCTCCTCTGTCGTCTGTCGTCTCCTCCTCGAGGTAGAAGGGCTCGGTACCTATGCACCGATAGTAGCAACATCAGACACGACGGTCGGCAATCAATATATATAAATCATCAAGATATGCAAAACGAATCGGAGTAAACGATATGATAGATAAGATCATAAGAAATGCATGCATTCCGGATATAAGAAGTGCATTGCATTCGAGTCATAAACAAACTAGCAAGACATCTATCAAATAGGCAATCCACATAAGCTAATACACCACGGGATAGTTTCATGACCCTCCGGCTCAACATAAGAGTTGTGGTAGAGTGGCACGAGATGAAACCCAATAAGTAAGCAAGCAAGATGGATACCAAGAGGCCAATAGTCATCACAATCAAGTATTCAAGATGTATCCGATGGTGTACATCCATAAAAAAGTGTAAAAAGTCGTATTGCGCAGATGTTCAATCCAAGGTCCTCACACAGATGTGAAAGTCCGGGATCCTTACCCTAGAGGGTGGGGGGTTGAATAGGGTGAGCTTCTAAATTAGTGACCAATTAAGACTGGTTTTAACTTCTTTAAAATTAACTAGTCACTTGTGATGATTAACAAACAAAATGTGGAAGCTTATAAAAACAATCACCACAAAGCAATCACCATCACACAATCATTTATAGTGGTTCGGCCTCAATGCCTACATCCACTACCGGCTTGTGATCCAACACCCCACCGGATTTCCACTATATATGTTTTTTAATAAGCTAAGCAATAACCTCTACAATGTTATTTTTCTAGGCTTAACAACAACCTATCAATGTGCTTTTCTAGGCTAAGCAATAGCCTTTACACAATGCTTTTCTTAGGCTAAGCAATAACCTTTACAATCAAATGATTTTTCTTTCTCGAGAAGTGTCTACACAAACACTAGAAGAGAAATAGTTTAAACTCAATATAATTGCCTCTAAATTAAGCGGATGTGAAAATGAAAATCTAACTCACACAAAAACTATATGAATGCAAAGATGTATTCTCAAGATGTGTGTGTGTGAAAACTTCAATCAAGATTAAAAGTGAGCTCAATCAAAATATGCTTAAAGCATTTAAAAGTTTAAAGCACATAAAAGATTTGATTGAAGTGTAATGCAAATCACATGTAAAACTATTAACTTGTTAATGATATGAAAATCAAAAGTTCACAAGTTGTAATAAATTAATTATTTCTAAACATGTGGTGCTTGTGCAATGTTGTTTTCAAAACAAAAGTTTAACTAAGGTTCTAAATAGATTGAAAACAACAAAGACGATTCAACCAAGTAAATGAAACATGTTACAAAAGAAATCAAAGGTTTTGACAAAACATGATTTATAAAATTTTAAAACAAAACTTGGTTTGAATCAAAGTGAAAAACCCATCACAACTTAAATCAAAGATTGAATGAAAGTAATGGATTCAACACATCATAGTTATCATGCTAAAAATCATTTACCAAATATTTAAAACAAAGCATATAACATATGATAAATAAAAGTAAAACTTACTTGGGGATTTAACTTCATTAATCCAAGCTTTAGCTTTACTAATGACCCATTAGCCTTTCTTAGTTCATTCCCCTTTGTTTAGGCTTCATTCACCTCAAGAATGGCCTCTAGAATCATCAACTTTGGCCTTGAAATGAACTTGCTTTTATAGAAAAAGTGGGCCAACGGCTACCTGTCATTAACCGACATCCAGGGTTCGGTTAACCGACATCCCAACGGTCATATTTCTGAAACATTTCAATCTTCGGTTCACCGAGCATGTTCGGTTAGCCGAGCCTTGACCGACAGGCTGACCGATAGGGCAAATTGGTTCAAAAAACAGCTCTCTGGAATTCTAACCGAAAGGCTTTCGGTTAGCTTCTAAACCATGGTCTGTTAGCGACACATGACCGACAGGCTGACCGATAGTGTCCAAAATCCCAACTTTTGCACATTTCAAAGTATTTTCTTGTGGGGATTTTTGGGCCATTAAACCAAGCATGGAAACATGATTGAAATCAATCTAAGTGTTTTAAAAACATGAAAACTAAAATGCCAAATAAGATTTGAAACTTTTAAAACCATTGGCTAGCTTGATTCATAAAAATTCTATTTCAAACTAAATGCAGCTTGATTCATAAAAATTCTATTTCAAACTAAATGCATCCAAGTTTAAAACCAAAACATGCATGAAACAAATGATTCACAAGATTTAAAGGAATGCATGAGTAAATCAAGATTTCAAGATTTCTAAAACAATGCATGTGTGAAAATTCAAATGATGAATAAAATAAATAATGCATCCATCAAATTGCAATATACAAAATCACTAACAAGATGGCGCCCCAATCTGTGCTGGGCATTAACAGTTGAGTGGTGCCTGACAAAAGATTCATAGACAAACGTTAGTGAGGGACTAAGCTTTCTTGCGTGAACAAGATTCATTAACCAAAAGATGAACTACTTTTCCATTATCAAATCAAGACCAATCAAGCAAGCTTCTTCAATCATCAAAACAATAAGTAGCCCTCATCAATCTTTTACAATCAAAGCCACCTAGTCACAACACTTCCATCAATCATCAAAACAAGCGGAACATCAAGAGGGATCATAAGTTCATCATTTAGGTTCATCAAGTGATCCCAAAACAAAACAAAGTAAAACAAGGTAAAGAACATGAACATTTCATGTAGAGAGTACCAAACAGTACATTCGGAATCAGAAACGATAAACAATCCAATCCTAGGTACAATGTTAAACCCGAGGCATCATACAACCATACTCAGTCAACGAAAGGAATAGGGTTCATGATACCTAAACAAACAATATTCGTGCATTATAAAGGGGGGTATCCCGTTGTCCCCGTTGTCCCGTACCATTCAAGATTGAGATAGATTGTTACCCGATACAACCGGATTAACCGTGAAAGTCGTCGGCTCAAAACATCTTCATATATGGTCAAATGAGTCCAAAAAGGTACCCGAGGTTCCACCTAAGTCCAACCGAAAAAGGGTAAAAAAGGCCCTTCAAAAAGGTGTGTCCAGCAGTGGGTCTGGTCGACCTGGCCCAAGCCCGGTCGACCCCATACACAGCAGCCTCAGTTGACCTCCTTCATGCTCGGTCGACCGGGACAAGGCTCGGTCGACCGGCAGTTGTAAGCAAAAAAGCGGTGAACAGTGTTTTGGTCAGGCGCCCAGCGCCTGGTCCTGTGTGGTCGGTCGATCGAGCCCCCTGGCCGATCGACCGAGTGCACTCCAGAAACAAAACTTTAGTTCTGTAACTAAAGTGAAAATGGCCAAATCCATTTTTCAAGATCCCTGAACCTGAATCACAGTAGTTCAAGGATAAAACCATTCCAAACCCATCCTACAATCTCATCAATCTAAGCAATAACATCAAAATCCATTTCATTATACAATTAGGTCATATTATCATGTTTTCATCCACAAAATCAAACAAGTTGAGCAAGAGGTCATCTAGGCATCATTGATCATCAAATCAAGGAAGAAACAAACATATCAAAACATAAATATATATACTAACTTGCCTTGATGAAGAGCTAAGACAAACCCAAGAGAAATTTGGGGTAATCCCTCTTTTGAGCCCAAACTTGAGAAAATAGCTTCCAAACCCAAAACCTTTCTACAAAATGAATGCAATGGGTGTAGATGAGATTCCCTAAACTATTTCTAACTAAAAGGAAGAAAGAAAGCTAAACCTAAAAGCTTGAGAAGCTTACCTTTAAGTGGGTTGTCAATGGAAAGCTTAGAAAAAAGAGATGGTTAGGTTCTTGAAAGCTCGAGGAAGATGAAGTGTTGTTTGGCCGGCGAGAACGGAGCTCTGGCGGTCATCGTTGGCAAGGAGGTAGTGAAGAGGAAGAAGGGTTGGAGATAGCACAGTGAAAGGAAGGAAGAGATGGAATAAGAGATGGGTTGGAATGAGTCTTTTATTAGGTTAGAATAAGTGGGAAAATATGGGTTTAGTCCTTGGTTTGGTAAATGTGATAATTTGGGCATCTTCGACGCGTCGAATCGAAATGCGATAGAAGACTAAAGTTTGTGAAATATCGAGACCTACACGATGCACCCAACTCACCAAAAACTCATAATCTCATAAAAATCCCTGAAAACTTCCCCAAATTGCAAACCAACCACTACTCTACCCAAACGCACTCGGACTCGCACGAGACTTAACACGCGTGATCCATACGTCAAACCCGACTCGCTAAGACTCTAAATACGCTTACTAACTAATCACATAATTAATTATAATTAATATAGGCTAAGGGTGGGGATGTTACATCCTCCCCTCCTTGAGCTATTTGGTCCTCCAAATCTCTAACACACCTCTAACAATAACTTTGGATACTTCTCCTTGATCTGATCCCTGAGTTCCCAAGTCGCTTCCCCTGGACTGTGATGCTCCCACTGTACTTTGAACCAATGAATGGTCCTAGTCCTCAAAACATGCTCCTTAGTGTCTATGATCTCCTTCGGCTTCTCAACAAACGTAGTATCTGGCTGGACATCCAACGGCTCATGATGTAGCTCGTGTGTAGGGTCTGGCACGTATTTCCTCAACATGGAAACATGCAAGACCCTATGAACTCCTGATAACTCTGCTGGTAATTTCAGTTCGTAAGCCACTTCCCCCACACGCATATCAATCTCAAGCGGTCCGATAAATCTCTGAGCCAACTTGCCTTTCTGCCTAAATCTCATAGTTCCTCTAGTCGGTGAGACTTTGAGAAACACTGTCTCCGACCTTGAACTCTAAATCCCTCCTCTTGAGATTTGTGTAACTCTTCTGGCGGTTTCTTGCAATCTTCAGCTTGTCAACAATCTGCTTCACTTTCTCACTGGTATCGCTAATGATCGAAGGTCACCAATCTCTTCCCAACAAATCAGGGTCTTGCACTTCCGCCCGTACAATGCCTCGAACGGTGCCATCCCGATACTGGAGTGATAACTGTTGTTGTAGGCGAATTCACACAAAGGAAGACTCCTCTCCTAGTCTTTCCCAAAGTCCAAAACACATGCCCACAACATATCCTCTATAGTCTGATTCGTCCTCTCAGTCTGTCCATCGGTCTGAGGGTGATACGTAATGCTGAAACTCAACGTAGTACCCATGGCTGCTTGCAAACTAACCCAAAATCTGCCCACAAACCTCATGTCTCTGTCTGACACAATCGAATTTGGAACTCCATGCAATCTGACTATGTCATATGGAGGTTTCTGATATTCAACCTTCACTTCTTGACACACTAAGCATCTCGAAACAAATCATGCAATCTCATTCTTCATGTTATTCCACCAATAGAAGCTCTTCAAGTTCTGGTAAATCTTGGTGCTTCCTGGGTGAATAGCATAACGAGAATGGTCTGCCTCAACCATAATCTCGTTCCTCAAATCATGTACACTCGGTACACACAATCTGTCCTGACAACATAACACCCCCCCCCCCCCACGAGTCTAATCTCTGGTCTGTCTGCTATACTATCAATCACTCTGACTAACTCAGGATCCTCTCTCTGACTGCCCTTGATTTTGCCTAAAATCTCTGGTTCCCAAGTGTGCATATTTGCAATCATCACTTTCTGAATCTGAGGTTGGAACTCTACATCCAAATCTCTGAATACTTCTGTCAAAGCCCACTTTGTCTGCAAACATCCGGTAGTCGCTGTCTTTCTGCTCAGTGCATCTGCAACCACATTTGCTTTCCCGGGATGATACTTTATCGGAAAGTCGTAGTCTTTGATGTATTTCATCCATCTAGTCTGCCTCATGTTCAAATCTTTCTGTCCAAACAAGTACTGAAGACTCCTGTGATCCGAATGAACTTTGAATTTCTCACCATACAAGTAATGTCTCCACATCTTCAATGCCATAACAACTGCTGCTAGCTCCAAGTCATGGGTAGCATAACTCTTCTCGTGCTCTTTCAACTGTCTGGATTCGTAGGCCACTACTTTTCCTTCCTGCATGAGTACGCATCCCAAACCAATGCCTGAAGCAACCATAAAAATCACAAACCCTCCAACACCCGTAGGTAAAGTAAGAACAGGAGTTGTGGTCAATCTGGTCTTCAACTCTTGAAAGTTAGCCTCGCACTGTTCTATCCAAACAAAAGGAACATCCTTCCTTGTTAATTTGGTCAATGGAGCTACTATGTTAGAAAATCCTTTCACAAATCATCTGTAACACCCTGCCAAACCCAGAAAACTCCTGATTTGTGCCACTATCTTCGGACTCTGCCAACTAACAACTGCTTCATTCTTTGCTGGATCGACTGCTAAACCTTCTTTAGAGATGATGTGTCCAAGAAAAGACACTTGCTAAAGTCAAAACTCACACTTGTTCAGCTTGGCATAGAGCTGGTTCTCTCTCAAGATCTGCAATGAAGCTCTCAAATGCTCTGCGTGCTCATCTCTGGACTTCGAATAGAGTAGAACATCATCTATAAATACAATAGTGAACTTATCTAAGCATGGTGCAAAGATCTTGTTCATCAAGGCCATGAATACACTTGGTGCGTTGGTCAACCCAAATGGCATAACCAAGAATTCATAATGGCCATATCTGGTCCTGAAGGCTGTCTTCTGCACATCCAGATTTCTGACTCGCAACTGATGGTAGCCTGATCTAAAATCAATCTTCGAAAAATGTTGTGCTCCTTGCAGCTAATCGAACAACTCATCTATCCTGGGCAATGGATACTTGTTCTTAATTGTAACCTGATTCAACTGCCTGTAGTCTATGCACATACGGATCGAACCATCCTTATTTTTAATAAACAGAACTGGTGCACCCCATGGTGATACACTCGGTCTCATAAATCCTCTGTCCAAGAGATCCTGTAGCTGAACTTTCAACTCTCTTAGTTATGCTGGAGCCATACGATAAGGAGCTTTCGATATAGGTGCCGTCCCTGGCACTAGCTCTATCGTGAAGTCTATATCTCGAATGGGTGGTAATCCAGGTATCTCCTCCGGAAAGACATCCGGGTTCTCACAAACCACTGGAATATCCTCCACCGTTTTGGACATTTTATCCTCCGTGATAAATGCCAAATAACCTTCACAACCACTCTTGATCATTCTATGTGCCCTCAAAGATGAAACGACACTAGTGGTCATGCACTTCCTCTTTTCAACAATCTCAACACTGTCTTCTAACACTTGCAATCTGATAGTGTTATTAAAGCAATCCGTGACTGCTCTGTAGGTAGACAACCAGTCCATCCCCAAAATCACATCGAAGTCCTTCATCCCGAGGATGATCAAGTTTGTAGATAAGATGAAGGCTCCCACATGCACTTTGCACGCCGGATAATAGGACTCACACTGTACGGTCTTCCCTAAGGGAGTACTAACAAGTAGAACACAATGCAATGGAGCTATTTCTCCCACCAAGCATGTAGCAAATATAGGAGAAACAAAGGGATGCGTGGAACCAAAATCAAACAAGACTTTAGCGGGTACATCTGATATAGAGAGTGTATCTTCCACCACTCCACCTGCTTCATCTCCTTCTTGCTGATCCAAGGCATAAAGCCTGCCATGCTATTGAGGCCTCTGCTGTTGTCCCTATTGTTGTCTCTGCTGCTGCCCTGGGGCCTCTGTTGTCCCCTATTCTATGGAGGTCCCGCAAGCCTAAACTGTTGCTGTTGCTGATTAGGCTTCTATGGCCTATTAGGTGGCGTCTGTCTCAATGGTTTTGCTACAATGGTGGTCTAGGAGCTGTGTTTCTCACACCTTGTCCTTGCTTCCTAGGGTAATCCTTGACCTAGTGGCCCTGCAGACCACACTCAAAACACGCCCCTAATATCACCCTACATTCTGCTGACGGGTGGTTCTTGTTACAATGAATACAACGTGATCTCTGTGGCTGATCAAACTTAGGCTTCTTGGTCTGCTGGTGATACTGCCGTTGGTGATACTGCTGCTGCTGCTGATATCCTGTACTTTGACTCCTGCCCTGAGTTTGAGACTGTCGGAGGTTCTAATTGTAGATGACCTTCTCCTTGATGGACTCTTCAGCCCAATAGGCTCTCTTGAGATTTTCCTCATTGGTGACCAAAGTAACACCGGTCACCTTCTCCTTGATGTTGGGGTTCAGTCCCAGAATAAACCTCATGACCTTGTCTGCTTCTGTCTTCACCAAAGATGGTGCAAACCTAGAAAAGTTTGTAAACTGCTGTTCATACACCTGCAGCGAGTTTTCTCCCTGCTTGAGGATCTCAAACTCAGCAATCTTAAGGATTATGATGTGTGGCGAAATGTACTTAGCACGAAACAAAGTGCTAAATGACAGTCTCATCCTCCACAGCATCAAAGGGAGTCTTGACTGACTTCCACCACATCTTTGCTATGCCCCGAAACATATATGCTGCCAACTGAATCCTCTTCTTCCTAGTACAACGGAAGACCTCAAAGATCTATTCCAACTGAACTACCCACTCATCTGCATCAAGTAGGTCTTCATTCCCGTAGAACTCTGGCGGTGCTCTCTTCTTGAACTTAACAAACAAATCATTCGGGTCAAGTGCCCTAGCTGGCATGATGATCTGTGCAGGTTGTGCTTGCTTCGCATCACTTCTATCATCTTAGACTGTGACGCTTAGGAAGTAACGAAAGCTTGCATCAACTGGTTGAATCATCCTTCCATAGTCATCTCAACATGTGCGTTGGCATTCGCATTCTCATTAGTATTTGCATTAGCATTGTTGTTCTCTAGGTTAACACTGCTAGAACGCATGCTTCGGCCAGCCATCATGAAACATAAGAAACGTTAATCATATTGGACTTAATCTAGCAAACAAACTATACATTCTGCAAAATCTACAAAAGCTAAGATACCCAAAAGAAATCCAATCCTCACACGTCCTAAGTTTCTACTTGTTTTTAATCTAGAAACCAATAATGCTCTGATACTAACTTGTCAAGCCCCCAAAAGTGAAACCGGGGTTATGCGTGAGATTAGGGCTAATTAAATTTTTCCAACATAGATAACAACACTTAGCCCCAATCATGTCCCAAATGGATTGAAGGTCGCTATAAGGTATAAACATTTCCTCGAATATTTAAAACAATAGCGGAAGCTTCATGCAAACAAGTGGTATCTCAAGATGTACAGTTAAGAGCAATACGGAAATAATATAACTAGAATTCAAGTTGTAATAGTTAAACAAAAGTGTTAATTACATGAAAGGCCACACCAAAACTTGGGCCTAACCAAAATGATAATCAAAAGAAAACCTAAAAGATGAATCTCTCCAAAATAAGCATGAGGCACTCGCGTACGGGGACGGTACGGCTCAACAACGCCGTCCGTACTATAGTCTAGGAGGTCATCAGACTGATCTGCCTGAATCTCCTCCGTCGTCTCCTCCTCGAGGTAGAAGGACTCGGTGCATATGCACCAAGAGTAGCATCATCAGACACGACGGTCGGCAAGCAATAAATATAAATCATCACGATATGCAAAACGAATCAAAGTAAACCATATGATAGACAAGATCATAAGAAATGCATGCATTTCGGACATAAGAAGTGCATTGCATTCGAATCATAAACAAACTAGCAAGACATCTATCAAATAGGCAATCCACATAAGCTAATACACCACGGGATAGTTTCACATGACCCACCGGTTCAACATAAGAGCTGTGGTAGAGTGGCACGTGATGAAACTCGGCAAGCAACCAAGCAAGATGGATACCAAGAGGCCAATAGTCATCACAATCAAGTGTTCAAGATGTATCCGATGGTGTACATCCATCAAAAAGTGTAAAAAGTCGTATTGCGTAGACATTCAAACCAAGGTCTTCACACAGATTGCGCCCCAATCTGTGCTGGACATTAACAGCTGAGTGGTGCCTGATACAAGATTCCTAGACAAACATTAGTGAGGGACTAGGCTTTCTCGCGTGAACAAGATTCATTAACCAATAGAGGAACTACTTTTCCATTATCAAATCAAGACCAATCAAGCAAGCTTCTTCAATCATCAAAACAATAAGTAGTCCTCATCAAGCTTTTACAATCAAAGCCACCTAGTCACAACACTTCCATCAATCATCAAAACAAGCGGAACATCAAGAGGGATCCTAATTTCATCATTTACGTTCATCAAGTGATCTCAAAAAAAAAAAAACCAAGTAAAACAAGCTAAGGAACATGAACATTTCATGTAGAGAGAACCAAACGGTACAATTCGGAATTAGAAATGATAAACAATCCAATCCTAGGTACAATGTTAAATCCGAGGCATCGTACAACCATACTCAGTCAACGAAAGGAATAGGGTTTGCGATACCCAAATAAATAATCTTTGTGCATAGATATAAGGGGGGGGGGTATCCCGTTGTCCCGTACAGTTCAAGATTGAGATAAATTGTTACCCGATACAACCGGATTAACCGTGAAAGACGTCAGCTCAAAACATCTTCATATATAGTCAAATGAGTCCAAAATGGTAGACGAGGTTCCACCTAAGTCCAACCGAAAAAGGGTAAAAAGGGCCCTTCAAAAAGGTGTCTAGCGTTGGGCCCGGTCGACTTGGCCCAAGCCCGGTCGACCCCATACACAGAAGGGTCGGTCGACCGAGCGGTCGAGCTCCTTATTGCTAGGTCGACCAGCAGTTGTAAGCAAAAAAATGTGTGTGGTCGGTCGACCGAGCCCCTTGGCCGGTCAACCGAGTGCACTCCAGAAACAGAACTTCAGTTCGTAACTAAAGTGAAAATGGCCAAATCCATTTTTCAAAATCCCTGAACCTGAATCACAGTAATTCAAGGATAAAACCATTCCAAACCCATCCTACAATCTTATCAATCTAAGCATTAACATCAAAATCCATTTCATTATACAATTAGGTCATATTATCATGTTTTCATCCACAAAATCAAACAAGTTGAGCAAGAGGTCATATAGGCATCATTGATCATCAAATCAAGGAAGAAACAAACATATCAAAACATAAATATATACACTAACTTGCCTTGATGAAGAGCTAAGACAAATCCAAGAGAAATTTAGGGAAATCCCTCTTTTGAGCTCAAACTTATGAAAATGGCTTCCAAACCCAAAACCTTTCTACAAAATGAATGCAATGGGAGTAGATGAGATTCCCTAAACTATTTCTAACCAAAAGGAAGAAGGAAAGCTAAACCTAAAAGCTTGAGGAGCTTACCTTTAAGTGGGTTGTCAATGGAAAGCTTAGAAAAAGAGATGGTTGGGTTCTTGGATGCTCGAGGAAGATGAAGTGGAGTTTGGCCGGCGAGAACGGAGCTTCGGTGGTCATCGTTGGCAAGGAGGCAGTGAAGAGGAAGAAGGGTTGGAGATTGCACGGTGAAAGGAAGGAAGAGATGGAATAAGAGATGGGTTGGAATGAGTCTTTTATTAGGTTAGAATAAGTGGGAAAATATGGGTTTAGTCCTTGGTTTGGTAAATGCGATTATTTAGGCCTCTTAGACGCGTCGAATCGAAATGCGATAGAAGACTAAAGTTTGTGAAATATCGAGACCTAACGATGCACCCAACTCACCAAAAACTCATAATCTCATAAAAATCCCTGAAAACTTCCCCAAATTGCAAACCAACTACTACTCTACCCAAACGCACTCGGACTCGCACGAGACTTAACATGCGTGATCCATACGTCAAGCCCGACTCGCTAAGACTCTAAACATACTTACTAACTAATCATATAATTAATTATAATTAATATAGGCTAAGGGTCGGGATGCTACAGGTTAGATGGTTAGAGGATATGTGTTTTTAGGTTTAATGGAGAGACTGGTTCATGTTTGGTCTGGATGGAAATGGGTTGTCCAAGAAGATGGTTTCCCAGTTGCTCTGTGTGGGTTGAATTGGATTGGTTTCTGTGACATAGAAGAAGAAAGAGAGAAAACATATATGGTAATTTAGTGAAGTAGAGCTGCTCTATTTATAGGGATGGGTATGGGCTCAGCTTGTGTGTTAGTTTAGGGTTCTGCAGATTGTGAAAAGAGAAAATGGAAAATGGGTTATGTATTGAGAAGAGTAATGGCAGGGCCCGTTTGGTTGGGTGGATTTGTGCGGTAGAGCGATGAAGATGGAAACGAGATTTAGGTGGCAGCACATCATATCATGGAAAACAAAGAACTAAATAAAATAAAGGATGGCACAACATCAAAAGTGAAAGAAAAGGAAGGGCGCGCGTGATACATGCAGTACTAGCAGAAACTATAAATGAGAAATAAACAGAAGTAAACAGAATGAAACAAGAGAGAAAGAGAGGTGAGGAGTTACCAAGAAGAGAACTCTTTGCAGGAGAATATTGGGGGAGAGAACTAGAGAGAGAGGGAGAGATTGAAAGGTGGTACCGGAAAAAAATGGGTTGTGCAAGTAAGATCCCTCTAAATAAGGAAGAGATGGAGTACTAGTGGGAGGGATGATCGTGAAGGTGGTGAGAGTGCTCTGACTGACAATATCCACAACGTGGGATTCCAATTTGACTAGGTCCAATTCCCTTAATGAAACCAAGTATACTGAGATTTAATCTCCATCATCAATGTTGGGTCCCACCCAAAATATGATGAAATTACACAAATAACTAATTTAATTCAATGAATGGGTGGGGTACAAGCATAATCCAATTTATGATCAAAATTATATAACAACAACAACAATAACAATAACAATAATCACAATAAAGACCTAGGGATTGGGTCCTTACACCTAGCAAATGTACCTTTTTGTGTTGTGTGTGGGTTGGGGTGTGGGTCGTCTGGTCCATTGTCTATGGGCTTTTCTTGTGTCATTGGAACTTTCCCCTATGCTCAACTCATTATAAGTATAAATATATATATATACATACATATATATATATACATATATATATACATACATATATATATACATACATATATATATACATACATATATATATATACATATATATATATAGGGAGCCCCTCTCCTCAGCTAAAGCTGAGGAGAAGATCAGCTCAGCACGTGCAGCCCAAAAACGGTACCCGCCTAAATCGATTTCATATTTTGCCCGCTTATATCTTTTGCCTGCTCTCCATCAGACCTAAATCACTTTCCCCAAAAATCTACTTTGTTTTGCCCCTTTCCATCCCTAGCTCCCCTCCTTGCTCTTTCCCTCCTCTTGCCGGGCACCGATCGTCCCAGGCGAGACTCTATCCCGCGATCGTTTTGCTCCGGCAAGAACGTCTCTCTCTTTGGCGAAGCTCCTTCTCCCGCCCTGCGCTTTTCTCTCCAGTAACTGTCTCTTGGAGGTATGCCCTTTCTTTGTTTTTTTTTTTTTTTTTTCCTATCTCTTTTCTTTCTTTGCTAGCTCTTTTCCTGTTTTTGTAGGTTGTGACGAGGTTGGAGAAAGGTTGGGTGGGATGGGATTGATCGGAGTCTGAGTTTGAGATGGGTTCAAGGGGATGGCTTGGATGCAATTTTCCTGCAGATTTTCATTCTCTCTGTGCTTTTCAGTTTTCTCCCTCTGCAACCGGTAGAAATGGAAGCCTGGGTTTTTTAGTTTTAATTTCTTTTATGTGATTGATCTGAGTCTTTGAGTTAGAGATGGGTTCAAGGGGAGGGTTTGGATGGGTGTTGTGTTATGTCCCAAAGTTATCACTAAAAAGAGGAGATTTGAGATTATGTCCCATTTCAGTATACATGATTTGATTCAAAGGGGATAAAAACTTGTAATCCAAAGGTGAGGAACACTCCGGCTGGTTGGAATTCTTAGAAGATTGCACTTTGTTTCCACGTGAAAATGGCTGGGGGAGTAATTATATGAACCTCTATGATGGATATGAATGTATATTCTGGCAGTGAATATGATACATCCAAGCCCCAAAAATTGGCATTTCAAACTGTTGAACTGAAAGGCCACACTATGAATAAGGAATTAGGGCTGAGTTGATGGGTGAACGGTGAATCTGGTTGAAAGAGGGTTCGGTTGATGTATGTTTTTTAGTAGTTCTAACACATAACTTTAGGTTAACAAGTGAAGGCTAGAACATTGAACCAAGTTGGTCACTTGATGAGAGCAACGGTTTGGAGTACTCTGATTCAGATGTTCAATAATGGGAAGGGTGTGAGGTGATTTTCTATATATTGATCTAATGTATACCGTGCACTATGGGTTGTTGATTTAACATTTTCTTTTATGTTTGTTTACTGTGCATAGGATTATGGGTTGTTGATTTAACATTTTCTTTTTTGATTTAACAGGGATAAATGTTGATGGAGAAGGCATGTTGAGAGTTGACATTCTGGATCTGAGTTGTTGAGACCTGACATTCTGGATCATTTTTTAGTAGTTGAGAGTTGATTTTCCGGTTGATTCTGAGTTGTTGTATTTGGCTTGTAATTTGATTTTATGTGTTTGGAATGGATTTTTATTTGGATTAATTGATATGGTGTGGTTCAAATTAGTGGTTTGAAAATTTTTTTTTCTAGAAATGAATGGATGACTTGTCATGTAATATTTACTGTTATTTTTATCTTAGTTTTAACAGGTATCTCAAATCATTGACTTAGGAGTGAAGATATTCACTTAGAATCCAATAATTGATTTCACTACCCCTGCATTGTTTGGCACCGGCCAAAATTTTATACACATCTATCTAATTCATCAATGCGGGCTTACATTGGGTTGTAATTGGGCCATGTTTATGTTGGGCAAATACTTGTTACCATAACTGATCAACCGGAACGAAACCCAATCCAATCCATCGCCTTCTCTATTGAGAATAACCTGACATGTTAGGGGCAAACACATTCTCTGTGTTCAGCCAGACAAACAATCTTAATGACCCAATCCATTCATTTCAAAGAGCTAATACAATTCAAGTTCAAGATTTCTTAGTTGTCAAGATGACAATTTAACCAATCTTTATAATTTATCTCTATCATTGCAGATAAAGAAGACTCCATGTGATGATGTGAGTCTCATAAAAAAGATTTCTGCACAAGTCATGCTATCGGAGGCAACATGTCAAGCACCACCATTCATTCATCAATATACAAATCAATTAATTCAATATACATTCCACAAATAACACAAGTTGGATGACACAGTACACCTTTCAAATGCTAACAAGTCCATGTTCATTCTACATTTTGAATGTTCAATCTGCACGAGACCCATCTGTAACATGTTCATATGCTACATTCAACAATCATTCTGCATAAGAAGTTCCAGCAACAACCACCACCACCACAATTTTGGTCGTTCATTTTAACCACTTACAGAAATATGATCCTAGATATTCCAATAGAGATGAAGGCAAAGTAGACATAGGAGGGGTTGCATATTGAAAAAAGGAGAAATTCATCTACGATCACCTTGGTGCCCAAAACCTATTTACATAATTAGGTAGTCAACAACTAAATGGGCACCATGAACGTGACCGTGCTTGATATACTGTGCTATTTTGGAAGCACCTAGATTTTTTTTACTATTGCAGTTTTCATTCATTCTTCCACTCACAATTATTTGAGCTCAATAACTGTGAATGCCAACTATAATTGGTCTTCATACTAGCGGTTTGTGTTCATCCATCTTGTGCACTAGTGGTTTATGTTCATCAAATTTGGTCACCTCAAGTCCAGCAGGGGTGTCTTGAAAGCAGTACTAGTTTCAAAAAATGGATTGGTGTTCAGTGCACATTCAACAAAATGAGGGTATATATGGAAGATCTTAATGCATAGTTCTATCCCCAGTTTCAGAAGAGTGTTCAGTGCACATTCAACTCTGTTTAAATTTACACCCCTGGATTCTCATATGGAAACCATCAATTGCAAACTCAACTGCATAAAAACTCCAGTCATATTCAGTATTGCAGGAATCAGACCTATTCAGATAGACCATTTCAATACCAACTCTGGATTTCATATTCTAAGAAGTTGAGATTGCTCCATAACAAGTCTACAATAAATCTATAAAACAGGTTGAGATTGCTCCATAATAATGTCACATACAAACTACCTCATCTCAAACTAGCTATTCAAAGAAAATAAAAATAGCCCAAGTTGAGATGGCTCCGTAACAATGTCACACATACAAAGCAATCACCCTCCACAGCTTGCACTTCATGATCATCTGCAGGTTATTGATCATTCACAAAGTGAGGAAAACCAGTCTAAAACACTACCACGGCCCATTTCTACAATGAACTTAGAATCAAGTTAAAGCATTACCTTTGACCTGCCATCACCTTTGAAGCATATGTCGAACCTGCACAAAGGAAAAACATTATAAGAAAAGGCATGAAAATAATGTGCACGATGAAGGTTTAATCAATATACAATATAGGCTGGTATCTACATGCCATTCCCTTTACAATGGGACAAGTATGAGAAACGATGTGAGACTAATTGCTCCATTTTCAAGTGGAAATATAAATGAAAACTAGTACGTTAAAACCGGACTTCAATAACAGTCCCCATATTTCTCATCTAAATCTAATCCAGAGGTAATAACATTATAGTTAAGAAACAAGATATGAGAAACATTGTAATCTATTTATAGCTCCTAATTCAATGGCCAATGACCTGATAAATGCCAAGCATGGACTCTGGAGTAGAGGCAGCTGTAGTTTTTTTTTTTTTTTTTTTCATTTTTTCTCGTTTTTGTTTGAGAATCTATCTTCATGTTATTGAAGATTGTAAGCAACAAATCCCAAACCGTGAGGCATCTATCCCGTTCCCTACGTGGGATTTCCTCTACCCCATACCATCAATTCCCCACCACGATCCCTAAAATCACCACCCCAAAACATGAGCAGCGAAAAAAGTAAAGATAACAAAAAAAAAGAGCACATAACAGGGCATTGAACATGAGCTAGTAGAAGAAGGGAAAATAAAACAGTAGATGAAAGGGAGGGTGAGGGAGTACCAGTTGTCTGTTCTTACAAGGGTTAGAAGGGATCCGGATTGTAATGAGAAGAGGAGGCCACCCCGGGTTGTGGAGCACAGAACTGGACTCTGTCCAGCCCTCACGTTGCCTGAGAAAACAGAGGACCATAGTTCCTCCAGCTGAATCGTGCCGTTCTCTCCTCTATTTCTCTTTCTCACTAATTTTCTCCTTTCCCTTGTTCTCCAAAACTCCCATATATATGTTTTCTGCAAAGAGAGAGGATGGGGAGGGCTTTTCGTTTTACCGACGACGGGGTGCTGGTGGGCGGAGTTCTCTCCGACTGGATCGTGCTGTCCTCTCCTCTTTCCAAAACCCCCTTTTATGTTTTCTACAGAGAGAGGTTGGGGGCTTTTCGTATTTCTCTACAACTCCCATACGTTTTCTGCAGAGAGAGAGAGAGAGAGAGAGGTTAGGGGCTTTTCGTTTATCGAGGCAAAAAAAATGGGCGGGTGTTTTAACTTTTCGGGCGGGTGCATATGACGAAATCGGGCCACACGTGATGAGCGGATGCTGTCCTCAGCGTGAGCTGAGGAGAGGCCTCCCCATATATATATATACATATATATATATATAGAATGGGAAAGAAAGCCAAGCATCAGATTTGGAATAGCCATCAAGTGGGCCAATCGAGTAAGAAAGCAATAGCAACCTCTCCTTTAACAGGCCCAACGCCTCTCCTAAGCCTTCCTTTGTCCATGATCTCAATAGTGACTTTTACTGGATGAAACTAACAATTTTTATGGAGTACGAGGAAACAAAAAACTTGAGTGCCTCGCGGGCAGTATGTAAAAAACATTCTTTGGAAGGGGGGACAAAAGTAAGAAATATTTCATAAAAGAAGGACCACATGTGTCGAGCAAAATGGGTTAAATGACCCATCATGATATGTTGCAAGTTGGCTGTGTAACCTATCTAATAAAATAATTTCATACCCATTTAATAAATAACTTGAACTGACCCATTAAAAAACTAAAGATGGTGCATGATTTAGTTTTATAAATTTTAACAATCTAACCATGGTGTTGTTGGAAATAGGTGGGCCTCTAGAATAGGTTTTAAAAACTTTTGACCCACTTGATGCAGGGATCAACTATCCAGAAGGCTACAAAAACCCAATCCAGGATGCATACCCTTAATCTCAGCCATCATGATCAGTAAATCAATCTATCTAAAATATAGAAACAGCAACTAATAAGCTACAAATAAATCTACAACATGTAAGGAAGTAGATTATACATTTGGAGCTCGGTTGTGCTCTAATGGAGAAGTTATTCCTTTCTTTGATGATGAAACACTTTCACTAATCAAATAGGAATCTCCAAGACCTCTTGATCTTCCACGCTATGACCCGTATCAGATTCTCTTTTTCTCAAGCAGATGGTGGGATCTCCAAGAGAAGACTACTAGGAACTATAGGGAGGAACTAGAAAGAGAACTAGAAGAGGGAGAGGAGAAAGACCATGTGCAACTCTTACACAAAGGTGTGGGACGTCCAACTCTTGGACTTGAAGACCCTTGGGCGTGAATTCCAATGATGGAAAAATAGCATCTGATGTGCAGCACCTCGTCTTCTCCTTTTATAGCTTTTGCAAGCCCTACTTACTAATTTCTATTAGAAGTCTCACTTCCATAAGAATTAGTAAGTTTCTCTTCTTTACCAATTAAAATAAAAGCCTCACTTCAATTAAGAATTGGCAACTTACTAAATCACAATTAGAAGTCTCACTTTAAATATTATTAGTAATTTTCTAATTCCTTTCTAATTAAAATAGAAGTCTCACTTCTACTAAAATTAGTAAGTTTACTATTACCACTATTAGAAGTCTCACTTCAAATAGAAATAGTAACTTTCCTTTTAGAGTTCAACTAGAATTAGTATCTTAATAATTGGGCTAGCGTGGGGACCACTAAGGATTCCTTAGAAAGCTGGCTCCAACTGGGACTCGCGACCCCACATCTAATGTGCATTCTGGGCCCACAGTTAATTGCAAATAACTCCACTATATAAATGCAATTGAACTCCAGTCTTAGGAATATTACATAGAAGACCATAAACTTCCACATTACTACAAGTAGGCCCCTCCATCAATATCCATGGATCAATTGGACCTGTCTTCCAAAAGATCCATATCTTATTATCCTTGAGCCCCAATTAATTATAGTGATCATAGGTACCTTTCTAATTAACTCTTAATCGGAATGGGTGCGCACTTACCAATGACAAATCCATTAATTGGCACAAGGGGATATTAGAGATAGATTCCATCTTGACCATTGAATGTTCCCACAACTCTACTACCACGTATCCAAATCACCGAGGTGTTGACCTACAGTTGGCCTCACTCATTGGTGACTCAAAGGAAATAAATAGATAGGAACTTGAGTTCATTAATATCTCAGGATTAAGAGCTTCCTGCTAGGAAATTATGAGAGCAGACCTTAAAGTAAAGACAGTATTTATGAGGTGCTTCTCATGGTCCTTCAATACATCAAACGTACCAACACTCTGATCCAAAATCTTACATTTTGATGATCGAGACAAATCACACTATCTCATAGCGATCAAAGTACTGCAACTTTGTCAGTATGAGATGTCCAGTCTAATAACTGGTTAAGATATTTAAGTATAACATTTGCCACACTGTCTCCCGTATGTGGATCTCATCCATACACATGTGTTACATCTAATATACTTATGGACTCCGGTTCATCTCATGAACCATCATGTCATTCGTATTGGTTATGTGCAAATATATAATAAAATACCATTCATCTCATGAAATGATAGCATGAATATATTGACAAATAAAGAAATTAATCAATTTATTATATCACCTACTGGATTGAGTCCATAAAACTAACAGGTGTGACATACATTATTGTATTCTTTTAATTAGTTACAAGATGTTGTTCACAAAATCTGTATTTTATGACCATGTTCATATCATATTAGAAATATCATAAATTTACTGTGGTTAAAGAAAATCCCATTTAAACATGATTTATGGATGGTCGCACAAAAAAAACAAGTTGATTATTATGCTTTAAAGTTTGTTGGGAGTAAACAAAAAAGGTCAAGTTAGTATTTTAATGTTATCTAAATTCATTATCTTTAAAAAGAATTATAGGGGCTCTTCCTCCAAATTCAAATCCCAACAATATACTTTGTAATTTTTTTTTGGATGTGATAAATGTTTGCTATGGTTGATTATTTGGATTGTTTTGACTGTTATTGAAAAAAGGATTTTTTGGCTTCCCCACCAATGAAGTGTTGTATTATAGGGAATAATTGGAAATCCAAGATTGTCACTGGATTGATCTTCATTTGGCATTCCTTATTAACAATCTTTCATATCATTTAGATTATGTCATATCAAGTTTTTTTTGTTTACTTATCGTTTCCTATTCTACATATTTTAGAAGTTTTCTTTTAGGGGTTTTGACCATACAGGGTATAAAATATCATGTATTTCTTGAAATGGTGTTGACAAAAAGTATATCCCAAATATGGGTATCGAACAAAGATCCTCTTTTTTTTTCCACTTTTATCCTTTTTGTGCGATATCGCAAATATTTGTGATATCGCATAAACTGAAGAGTCATTATATAGCTGCTCGTTTTCCCTCCCTTTTTTCCCTCCTTTTGCAGCAAAAAGTAAGCCGTTTTTCCTCATTGTTTTTTCATATCTTTTGTTCATCTAATACAATCAAATAAAAAAAATTAAGAATAAATTTCAAAGTATCTCCATGACCATAAGTTTTTGGTGTCTCAATGCCCAACCATTTTTAACATAACATCTGACAGAGTATATGAAAAACTCCAAACATGTCCAAATATTGTGTAAAAAGAATCGTTTGAATGCCTTTGGAGAAATGAAAGAGCGATTGCTACAGCAAATACATTTTTAGGACGTTTCATATCTTTTGTTTCATCTAATATAATCAAACAAAAAAATTAAGAATAAATTCCAAAGTATCTCCATGACCATAAGTTTTTGGTGTCTCAATGCCCAACTATTTTTAACATAACATTTGACAGAGTATACAAAAAATTCCAAACATGTCCAAATATTATGTAAGAAGAATCATCTAAATGCCTTTGGAGAAATGAAAGAGCGATTGCTTCATCATTTTGAAAACCTCCTATAAAGATGAAGACATCCACAAGAAAATAATGAGGGAAAACGACTTACTTTTTGCTGCAAACGGAGGAAAAAAAGGGAGGGAAAACGAGCAGCTTATATAATAACTCTTCAGTTTATGCGATATCGCAAATATTTGCGATATCGCACAAAAAGGGTAAAAGTGGAAAAAAAAGAGAGGCTCTCAGCATGATACCCATATTTGGGATATACTTTTGGTCAACACCATTTCAAGGAATACAGGGTATTTTATACCCTGTACGGTCAAAACCCCTTTCTTTTATACTATACAGTTCCTTTTGAGCATTATATCGGCATACTTTCAAAAAAAAATAACCTTCTACTTACTACTTAGTCAATCTTTTATGAATCAATTTAGCATCCGCATAGAATCTGATTTCCATTGTGTCTAATATTACTAAAATCTGGTTTTATTTTTATACTGTGATGGCTGTGGAATCATGATACAACCAAATTCACATTTTTGCATTATTTTTCCTGGCTGTTACTCTCCCGCAATTAAGGTTTGAGTACAAATGTGGCCAAATTGTTCTGAAAAAAAAAAGAGTGGCAGAATTCACCAGCAGTTTGATCGCAACCGATTGGATGACTATCCTTCTGCAATGCAATTGGAACATGTTCTACTGCCTTTTTATTATCATCAACTGTGAATCGCGGACCTCAAACGAATCCCACTCCATAGTGGATGGTTTTAAACTGTCTCGGGGCGCGAAATCTGCCAGATACCTTAGAGATTCAGATGGAATCCGATCGAATGGCTAACTTCCTACCATGACGATAGGGACGTTGATACCTCAATTTTTCCCCCCAGCTTGTACCGTTATCACTGCCATTCCTACGACGCCTGGCAGCTTGATTTTGAAAAGTACCAGGTGTGGCACCCTCCTTCAATCTGCCCCGCCAGATCTTTCCTGAACCACCAGGCTTGGTTTGAGCCTGACTGTCCTCACTCGAGCCTCCCTCACTGCTTCCCTTCTATTTATGCATCTAAATCCCGGCCAGCCACCTCTGCCTCTATCTATCCCGTCCCAGTTCGATGTGAAGCCCTTGTGACCGGAACACCTGTATCTGGGCCCGGCGGCCAAATCTCCTTGTTTTGGCTAGTGGGTCAACTGATCTAATTCAAATGGCTTTCCCTCACTAACAACACTTGAAGAAGCATCTCCTCCAGCGATTGGTTGGCCACTCCTGCTTTTCGTGTTCACCACCGACGACATTTCCTTATTTTGGGACGTTATGGCAAAAGACAATGACTCTTGGAAGGAAAGAGAAATAAAACACTTCCTCAAACCTTACTCGCAAAGACTATCCACCTTCAGCATTTGGTACTGAGGAGAGCCAGCCATTAAGCATAGACCCAAGCTAAGCAAGAGATGGAAAAAGCAAACCAACTCTATTTTGTGCACTTCTGTTGGATCCCGACTAATGATATCCATGATCCGCTTTGCTTGATCGGTTTTCTCCTCCACCGTATCCACCATCCAATACCCAATAATCGTGTATCTTTGAAATGGGATTCGGGGAAGATGCGGGACCGGTTGCCAATTACGGACAAACGAAACCTCAAATAAAGCAGCGGCCAACACTGAGTTCACAGCTGCAGAAGCAAAAGATTTCCCAAATAAATAAGAAATCATCTCATGCATGATTAGGAGCGGCCATCTGTCTGTTGCAGGGAGAGCTTGTCTCAGCAAGTGATTGGGATTACCGACGAGGAAATAGTTGGTATTTTCTGAATTGGTAAGTGCGTTAGAAGAACATATGATAAAATGAATGTCTCATACTATGAACCAACATATACAAATTACTTTAAAGTATTGGGCAACTGGGTGATAACAACCTTCTGGTTATAAGAGAGCAGTAGTTTTAGTTGAAAGAAATTGATACAGTCATATAATGATACAGGCCTTAGAGAAGATAGTTCATCTTGGTGGACAAGGTGCGAAGAGATCAAGTAAGGAGAATGGTGCACGATGTAAGTCATGTTAGTGGATTCTGTGCAAGAACAACTACGGTCCTTAGGTCGAGGTATAGGCTAAGGTAAAGGAGCCTGTGAGTATATCTTGTAACTGTTCGTGAAATCTTGATTTCTTGATCGTCGTTTTTCTCCCTAGAAAGAGTATACACGTAAAATTTGTGTCTGCCTTCTTGTGGTGATTGCCTGGTAGATTTATCTGCTAATTTTATTGTTTGATTGGTTACATCCACTGCATTGATTTGTTTAATTAGACTAGCATCCATTCTAGTGGGTCCTAAAAAAACCTTCGGTTTACATCATAAGCACATAAACTTTGAACTGGCACATGTAAGATACTAATCATATGAGCAATAATAAGGTTTTATGGAAGTTGTGATAGGTTCATATTGACTCTCCTCTCCTGTCTCCTCGATTCATCTGAACAGGTCTACATCTCTTTTCTCACACTTCTCAAGATACTCAAAACATGGTATCGTTTTTCAATTTATCTTTCTAAAAACAAAATCTCAGCTCCTTATCATTGTTGCAACCAGTAGAATTTTGTTTGTCACAAATATCGAATCCTTTCATATGCTTCCTTTAATCTGTTGTAAATTAGGGTTTGAATGAAATCCTCAGTCCATTGTAGAAATTTAAAGATTGCTTTGATCCAATCTATTAATTTCTTATGCAGCCAATGCTTGTTCCATTTGTGTTATGCTTTGTTGGATCTGTTTTACCTTTCTGAGGATTTTTCTGAAAGAAAGCGGAACATGATTTATGTCTTTAATCCATAAACATAAATCATGTTCCGCTTTCTTTTGGAAAAATCCTCAGAAAGGTAAAAAAGATCCAACAAAGCATAACACATGTTCTGCTTTCTTTTATAAAAATCCTCAGAAAGGTAAAACAGAACCAACAAAGCATAACACAGATGGAACAATTTAAGCGAAGAAAAAAAGAAAATTATCACAACTGCATTGGCCGCATAAGGAATTAATAGATTGGATCAAAGTAATCTCTAAATTTCTACAATGGACTGATGATTTCATTCGAACCCTAATTTACAACAGATTAAAGGAAGCATATGACTCGATTCGATATTTGTGACAAACAAAACTCTACTTGTTGCAACAATGATAAGGAGCTGAGATTTTGTTTTTAGAAAGATAAATTGAAAAACTATACCATGTTTTGAGTATCTTGAGAAGTGTGAGAAAAGAGATGTAGACCTGTTCAGATGAATCGAGGAGACTGGAGAGGAGAGTCAATATGAAACTATCACAACTTCGATAAAACCTCATTATTGCTCATATGATTAGTATCTTACATGTGCCAGTTCAAAGTTTATGTGCTTATGATGTAAACTGAAGGTTTTTTAGGACCCACTAGAATAGATGCTAGTCTAATTAAACAAATCAAAGAAGCAGATGTAACCGATAGATCAAACAATAAAATTAGCAGACAAATCTATCAAGCAATCACCACAAGAAGGCAGACACAAATTTTACGTGGAAACCCTTTCCAGGGAGAAAAACCATGATCAAGAAATCAAGATTTCACAAACAGTTACAAGATATACTCATACGCTCCTTTACCTTAGTATGTACCTCGACCTAAGGACAGTAGTTGTTCTTGCACAGAATCCACTAACACGACCTCCATCGTGCACCGTTCTCCTTACTTGATCTCTTTGCACCTTGTCCACCAAGATGAACTATCTTCTACATGGCCTGTATCATTATATGACTGTATCAATTTCTTTTAACTAAAACTACTGCTCTCTTATAAACAGAAGGTTGTTATCACCCAGTTGCCCAATACTGTAAAGCAATTTGTATATGCTGGTTCTTAGTCTGAGACATTCATTTTATCATATGTTCTTCTAACGTACTTGCCAATTCAGAAAGTACATTATATGTAGTTACAACTATAATTATTTTAACTAAAGGCAATTTAGCAAACACATTCGGTTATCAAACACGGGAAAAGAATGGGAAAAAAATACATACCTTTGAATGAGATCAAATGTGGAGAGAGCAAGGAGCAAGTGACAGAGATGTGTTTATGGATAGAAGCAGAGGATAGGAGAAGCACTTCAGAAAGGGGCAACCACGTGTGGAGATCGCGAAAGGCAAAAAAAATCAGCTTGCATGCTAGGTGGGCCCATGATATTGCGCCTTAAGTGGACACCTTGCAGTAAAGAGGCCAACGGGCCACATGCTGATCTAAGTGGGTGCCACGAGAGGCTAGCGCTCATGCTGTCCAACCGAACTTGGCCAGAGAAAAGGAAAAAAAGGCAAGAAAAGAAACAGATGAAGAGGGATAAGGAGGAAAAAAGAAGAATAGAAATTGTATGTACACTGGTAGCAAAAACAAATCCTCTTGCATGCTAGGTGGGCCCATGAGATTGTACCTTAAGTGGCCACCTGACAATAAAGGGGCCAACATGTCACATGCTAATCTAAGTGGGTGCCACGAGAGCCTAGCTCATGCTGAGAAAAGAAATAGATGAAGAGGAACCAGGAGGAAAAAACTGTCTCGTTTTATCTATGGGAGTGGAATCATTATTATAGTCAATTTTGATGTTGCTTTGTGTCAGAGATGTCTGAAAACAACAACTAATTTGTATAATTTTTTTATTTCCTTGTCCCATGCAGAGCATTGTCAAAAACGGTTATCCATTAGAAAAAAAGATTGAAACCGACCATTGACTGGAGTGCATCTAAGTACACCCTTATGTTTCTCTCCTATTCAATTTAAAATTGACAAATGCCATGTGTAAGGTCTAATTTTGATTGGTTCGAGGACTGGAGGTCATCTCGGCTTGTCTCTGCTCAGCTCCGAAGAAAGCAGGTCAGCTCGGCTTGTCTCAACTTAGCTTCGAGGAAAGCAGGTCAGCTCGGCTTGTCTCTGCTCCGCAACGGAGACCTCCCTCCTTCTTCTTGACCTGAACAGATTTTTTTACTTGTATCATAGAAAATCACAGTGAAGACTCTGTTTATTTTCCTTCTTCTCTCACGCGCGATGTCTCTTAATAGTATTCCTGTTTCAAAGAAAAACACAGTGAGCACTTGATCGGGTGGTCCGACCGAGGATCCTCTGATGCTTAAGTTAGCCTCTGGAACCGTGTTCTCATTTTGATTAGAGTTGTGGTTCAGAAATTGAGTACCTCTCCTTTCTTTTCTTTCTTCCTTATATCCTTTTTCTCTTTTCTGCACGTTCTCCTTCTTCTTTACTGTGTAACTGATAACGGCTGGGGTCTCTTAATTGAGAAGCGTTACCTGTTAGATCGTGGGCGTTTTTCCTTTAATCCAGGACCCTATTTATTCTTCTTCATGCCAGCCATTAGTGGTCATTCATTTTCCTCTTTTTCTGCCATTTATGGCTCCATTACTTCTCTTCATGCCAGCCGTTCCTAGCACCTTTCCCACTAAGGTATGTGAGAAGATCATGGGATATTTTTTTCCCCCACAATTGCCCCCCAAGCCCCTTTTCTTCTTTTCCATTTTTCGAGAAGAAAGGGGGGGCTTTGAAAGAGGTCTTTTGTTCCCGCCGCCACTGTCGGTTCTTTTCGAACTCTCTTTTTGGCCTAATGCTTGCATCGTCATGCCTAGCTATTATTTAAAAAGGAGATCAATGTAGCGTACCTAGTTTGGGCTCTTTCCAGTTAGGTTTTTATCCTTCGGCACAAAGTAGTGGGTCCTAAGCTGCCCTTCAGGCCTTGACCTTGTTTCTTGTAAGGTTGTTTTTGATAAGGTATGCCCTACCATGGATCATCTATCCTTGGCACAAGAATAGTAGCAAGATAATTAGGCAAGATACAAACTTTCCAAATTCTTTGGTACAAAGAGGATTAACATTTTGATTCCCTTCTTGGCACAAGAATATAAACCACAAAAGTCTTAAAAGTGATAAAAAGCTGATGAATTCTTTGGTACAAAGATCAGAAATAGAATTTCTTTAAATTCTCTTTGTTCCACGGCCTTGCCAGTGCTTTCCCTTCAAGTGTTTCCAGTTGATAAGCTCATGTTCCTCCAGCCCAGGTGACCATGTATGGTCCTTCCCAGGTCGGACCTAGCTTGCCGTGACTGGGGTCTCATGCGGAGTCCAAGCAAAACATCGAAGCTCTAATTGAGTATCCAAACTAAACTGTTTTGCTCATCCTAAGATATAGATGATCCAACCATCCAGTACCGCTCCTGATCTTCTCCATTTACTAAAACCCTTTTCAGCTCCTCTATGGCCTCGTCAGTCATGTCGGCAATTTGATCTCTGATCTCCGACCTCTGGCCGACTTAACTGTAGTTGTTATTTTTATCGGCCTTTCTCTTCGAGCATATGCCCTCCTCATCTGTCCTTTTCGCCTTTCCTTTGATTACCGCGATCAGACCCGTGATCAGACAGTTTCTAGATGCTGCTTGATCTCCTCCGATTTTTGTGGTTCCTTTCAATGTAGGGAAGCGGATCCTTTGGTGATAGGTTGACGGCACCGCCCTCATGCAATGAAGCCATGTCCGCCCCCATAATGGCGTTGTTGGGAGATAGCATATGCCACCTAGAATTCCACGTCTAAGCGGATGGGACCTGCACCGACCTGCACAGTTACCACGCCCATCTGGTGCACAGCTTGGCCACTGAACCCAAACAAGGGTATTGAGGTCGGCCTTAAATCTGAGTGCTTCAGGCCGAGCTTATCAAACATCTCGGCAAACATAATTTCTGATGAGCTTTCCAGATCTATGAGCATCCTCCGTACACCATACCCCTGTACTCATAAAGTTAGTACTAGGGAATCAATGTGAAGGTGGACTACATCTCGTAAATCTTTGTCTGAAAATGAGATCTCTGCTTTCCTTCACCCAGACTTGTTTACTATGCTCGACTCGGTGCTCATCTGATACACCTCTTCCAAGCGTGCAGCCCTCATTCTCTGGGTCCTAACTGATTGGGTTTCCAAAGATCGTCAGCGCCCCTTCAAAGGCTGCTCTTATGGGTTCGGTACGACCCGTTCTTTTATCAGAGCCTTCTCCGAACTCCCTTCTTCTCTTTCTTCTAACTCCATCCTATGCCGAGCGGGTCCATTTCTGCTCGGATATGTTCAGGTCTTCTTCCAGCTTCATGAATTCTTCAATCCGTTCCATCAGCTCCCCTTGTGTGGTCGGGGATCGCTTTGTCAACGATTGGCGAAGCTGACTCTCGTGCGGCAGCCCAAGCTTGAAGGTTGCCACATTTACTTGTTTGTTACTCCCTTCTACCTCATTATAGAGGTGCCAATAACGAGCGCTGAATTCCTTTAGGCTCTCCGAGCTCTGCTTCTTAAGAGACAACAACGCCCCAATGTCCCATGCTGCTTGGAATTTGTTACAAAACGAGTAACAAAAGATCCGGTAAGCTCCTGAAAGCAACAAATCGACCTCGGCTCTAGGCAGGAGAACCATTTCAAGGCCAGGTCTCCTAAACTCGAGGGGAAGACCTTGCACATCAGTGGCTCATTCCCTATCCACAATGCCATGGAATGTAGGTAGTGTTGGACGTGGTCGGCAGGATCAGAAATGCCATCATAGGTCCTCAGCTTGGGAGTTGAGAATCGCCGAGGTGGGTCAGCTTTTTCTATCTCTTTTGAAAAGGGAGATATGAAGTTCTGTGCACTTCCCAAGTACCTTGCTCTGGTCAGATTCTCCTGAGGGGACTTCTGGTTTGCTAACGCCTTCTCGATGAGGGCATGTACGTCTTCCTCGGCAAGCGCCCTTGGAATTGTTTTCTTTCTTGGAACCCCTCCATTTTTAGCACCCTGTGTTTGGACTTCGGTCTCCTCCTCTCTTCGTAGTCGGGAGCGTGAAGTCCTACTCCCTTCATCTCCTGCTCTGGCCTTAGCTCGGATTTGCCAAACTTTTTATTTAGAATGGTGACTTCTGGGCCCCTGTACATCTTTACTGCCTCGGCGCTCTATTCTTCGGATTTTGTGAGCGGTTTCCGAACCTTTCCGAGTGTCCTCCACACTCGGGGGACGTCCCTGCGCCTCCTTTGCTGCCTCCAAATCCAGCAGCAGACAGTTGAGCTTTTCCTTTTGCTGTTTCATTCCCTGTGTCAGGTCCCGAACAACTTCTTTGGAAGATTGCTCCAGGCGGACAAATGTGTCCCGCGGTGGAACTAGTACCTGGTGTTCATGACCCTACTTTTGGTGGGGTCCTTTTTGCAATTTATCCATAGATGGTGAGTTTATAGCATGGCTTGGGTCGGCGCGGTATACCCCTGACTAGATCCGTCCTTTTTTGCCTAAAATGGGGTCAGTCCGATCACTGTCTGTATACGGAACATATTCAACATCTGGGCCACCGGAGTGGTTGATGATAGGATCCTTTCCCGGGCGTCTTCTTCGCTCTTTGTCCTGTGTTACCTCTATTTGAGACTGAGAGCGTCCAGCTTGGTGCTGTGATCCGAGACCAAGCTCTTGGTCATCCATATTTCTCAGCAAGAAGAAGCGTTAGTGGATGATTTTCCTCTTTCGCTTCCCACTGATGGCGCCAATTGTAAGGTCTAATTTTGATTGGTCCAAGGATTAGAGGTCAGCACGGCTTATCTCTGCTCGGCAGCGGAGACCTCCCTCATTCTTCTTGACCTGAATAGATTTTTTTACCTGTATCATAGAAAATCACCGTGAAGACTCTGTTTGTTTTTTTCGCGACCCCGGACCGGGTTAGGGACCAAATCCGAGATCTACACAGGCGACTAATGATGCCGCGTCACGTGCATCTCTTTGGTTGGCTAATCCGTACATGGAATTAAGGAAAACATTTCATCTGTGCACGTGATTTCCCACAGGGTTCCACGTGAGGATTTCACAAGAAGTCATCTCACGTAAACACATATACATATTCGGGATTACGGAAGCGTGTAGTAAATCGTATTCATACCATTCCATAAACAAGACTGATTCAAAAGTGAGCAATAATCACGATAGCATTTCCCAAAATTAAATATTGAAGTTTATACAAAAGATCAATTAATTAGATTGCCCCAAAAATAATGGCCAACAAAGGCCAGTACATCTCAAACGAATACCCCAAAAGATATTAATCAAAAACCCCAAAATGGTGTCGAATCTCTAAGTCTGTTTGGATGTCTACATGACATCATCAGCTTGCCACTCGATTACGCGTTGCGGTTCATCAACCGCCTCCTCAGGCTTCTCCTCAAAGGCAATGAGTTCTGGACCTGAGTACCCAAATAATGAATCAGACACGACGGTCTGGCAGGTGGGTGAAAAGATATGACAATAATATAAAACAATGATACCTCACAGGAGAGTAGAAAACCTGTATATAAATAATGAAATTCATAAAAGTAAATGCATCATTTATTAAGAAAAGGCATGAACAATGTAAAGCATGTAAAGGTACCAAGGATCTGAAAGTAACAAGGTGGCAACCACACGAAGCTAAATCCTCTCTCACTAATGTGAGGAGGGCCATCGGGGCGTTGACCTCGGTCACACGAGGTGAGGAGATTCAACGATTATATATAAATACATATAGCTAGACAAGACCACGGTAGCGAGCCGAGTAGCAAGACAGGACAGGATTCAGGCTGCAGTTGGCAGGACAAGAGGGGGGATCTCCAAGCCGGTGGATCAAACAGACAAGGTACATCCAAGCTTAGTGTTGTCGACTCATCGGTCATGTGCAAGAAAACAAAACAAGTGCATGTATATCGGGACAAGATGCTCATAGGCATAAGACATATAATATCAAGTCAAGCATGAACAAGATAACAAAACATTAAAATAATATCTGGGGCATGACTAGTATCAAGACATGAAACTTGAAATATACAAGTGAAATTCGATAAAATCAAGTACAAATGGATTTCTATACTTTCCGGGCCAAGTGTTAAAGGTCCAAGATTTGATTCAATGTAAATAGGGTTCCGTATGTTAGGTGTGATATACATTTGGTACTCTTTAAGGATTAAAAACATTCCGGGACCTTACATACATTGACAAGTCTAAAAAGACCTTAATAACATCATGATGATGGGTTTTCTTCCTCAATATAGTCCTATATGAATCTTCGAGAAGAATCAAATAAAGTTGCAGTTTCGGTCAGCTTCACGGTTGGCTGTAGGTTAGCCGAACTTGGTATGTCGGCTAGCCGACAGCTGACCGACGGCTGACCGAGTATCAGGGTCAGGGGGAAAGAATACTTCTGGAAATGGAACCGAAGAAGTGTCAGTTACCTGTCGGTTAGCCGACACTTCAGCATCCGAATCTGACGGAAAATGCAGCTTTCTGGGATTGGGAACGAACTGGTGTCGGTCACCTGTCGGTTAGCTGACACTTCAACATCAGAAAGTTTCAGAAGTTTGCAGCTCTCGGGAAAAGGAACGAATGAGGTTCGGTCACCTGTCGGTTGTCTGTCAGTTAGCCGACAGGCTGACCGACGTTGCTGCGGACACAAAATTCTGAAGCTGTTTTCAGTCCCTTCTCTTCTCCAACCATTTCTCTTTTCAATACGTAGTTTCCCTGCAATAAACTGAGCTAAAAGGTCCTCCATTTCATCAATCACAACTTCCAATTTATCACTATAAATCCATCACTCAATCTCATCCATTCTTCCATCAAATCATAAGGAGAAAGAACCCATAAAAATCCACATATGGCCATTTAAGTTTAACACATTGAGGCAACATTTCTAAGAGATTAGCAAGCTAGAATATACATTAAGAAATGTATTTCAAAATCAATAGAAGTCAAGTCATGAAACAATATTTAAATAATGAAAATCATTAATGAAAAAAAAGCATATGCATAAAACATTATTAACATTAAGAAAACCATTCCATCCACTTGCCTTGGGTCCAAAGCTAGCAAATCAACCTCTAATCACACTCCAAGCCAAGAAACAACAATCTACACAAAAACCCCCAAAAACAAGCCATAAAATATCAAAACCAAATCAAAACGAAATGAAAGCTTTCAATAATGAAAAATGGAGCTTCTCCAAGGCCAAATAAACAAGAACCTAGGAGATGGAAGAGATCTCTTACTTGTAAGGTTCTCAAATGGACAAGGCTAACTCAAGGAAAATTCCAAAGTTCAAGGATTACTCCACATTAATGGCATCCAAGGATAGCTCTTGAAGAGAGGATGAAGATTTCGAGATCCAATCTTTGATTTAGTGATGTTTGGTGGTGATTGATGAGGAAGGAAGCAAGAAGAAGAAGGAGAAAATGGTGGCTGCTGGGATTCTCTTCTCTTCTACAGGAATTAGGGCAAATGAGAGGAATGAGGGAAAGGGTTCCCTTATATATCAAAGAGGAGATGGGTCCCACAACTTAAAGTATTTGCCGAGTTAAAAACATCGATTTTGGGACCTCAAATGATTTCGACGAAGAAGACAAAGTTGATCGACGAAATTTCTAGTTTTCAAAAAGTATATGTTTTGCGGGTTTTGGTGACATTGAAAATCGTGTCCATATTTTCAGTAAAAAGACCATTTTGCCCTCAAATTGTGAAAAGTCAGGTTTAGGGCTCTCAAATGGGAACGATGTCAATATGAAAGTTGTAGGGATTAACAAGAAGAGTTAAATGAGATTAAAATATACATTTTCCTAATCATTAGTAAACCCCCAAGCTCATGCAATTTCGTAACAAGAACCGCTAAAGGGTCCCACAAATCAAGAAGGCTCTCAAAATTCTCAAAGCTATTCTAATCCCAAACTTAACCAAAATCCACTAAACAGACTTAAAGCTAAAATACAACTTAATTAAGACTAATTGAGGTCTCTCGGGTCGGGGTCTTACAGTTTTCTTTCTTCTCGCACACGCGATGTCTCTTGATAGTATTCATGTTTCAAAGAAAAACACAGTGAAGACTTGATCGGGTGGTCCGACCGAGGATCCTCTGATGGTTAAGTTAGCCTCTGGAACCGTGTTCTCGTTCTGATTAGAGTTGTGGTTCAAAAATTGCATACCTCTCCTTTCTCTTCTTTCTTCCTTATATCTTTTTTCTCTTTTCTGCACACGTACTCCTTCTTCTTTATTGTGTAACCTATAACGGCTGGGGTCTCTTAATTGAGAAGCGTTACCTGTTAGATCGTGGGCGTTTTCCCTTTAATCCAAGACCCTATTTACTCTTCTTCATGCCAGCCATTAGTGGTCATTCATTTTCCTCTTTTTCTGCCATTCATGGCTCCATTACTTCTCTTCATGCCAACCGTTCCTAGCACCTTTCCCACTAAGGTATGTGAGAAGATCATGGGATATTTCTTTCCCCCACACCATGTGTTTTGTAGAAATAAGAGAAGAAGGCCTGCTTCTAGTGGAGAGTATTTAGAGACAGTAGCTTCAGGTATGCTAACATCACATCTTTATCAATTGAATTGTCAATCCAATTGCAGGTTTTTATTACCCAGTTAGACGATATATTTATTTGTTTATTGACGTTTCTACCTTGTAGTTACAATACAAACTAAGCATCACATCTTTATCAATTGAATTGTCAATCCAATTGTAGTTTTTTTTTTCCAAGTTAGAAGATATATTTATTTGTTTACTGACGTTTTTACTATATAGTTACAATACTAACTAAGACAAGTATCCACCATAAAACTATGATCCAGGGGATGACGATTCCTTCTTCAGGCTGGATTCTTTCTGCAATTTTCAAATTGTGGTTCCCCTGTGGCTTATAGGGTCACACGTTTGATTGTTCCTTGGACCACATATCCAGTGGGTTAAATATAATGATAGAACCGATTGTTTTTTTGTCAGACTGTGCATTGGATGGTATCAAAGTGTGGAACCATTAGGTGGTATGCCATTCCTTTCCTGTTGTGATAGAAAAGGTAGAAACACACCATTGGGGACAGAAGAATGCATTCCTTCTGCTACATATCAGTGAGCTGCTACTTAGCATTTATAGAACTTCTGGCAAACCAGTCCCAAGCCTAGCTGAACCCAAGACAGGCCACTTCCACCCAAGACCCAGCCTAGTTCTGGTACAGTGGTGCCAAGCCAACCAAACACAGCGAAGTTGCTCATCCAAATAGAGTCGGATGATCAACAAGGTCTTAAATTCCAGTGCCAAGCCACCTATGATGCCCCATATATGACATGGAAACGGCAGGGACACGCCATGGACATGGCAGGACACGGATTTTACACATAAAAAGTGAAGTATCAGATACAATACGATACGATATATTTTTCCCATTTTGAAGTATCCATGCGTCATAAGCTGCCACCCCTACCAGACTATAATACAAGTGTGCCAGGTTTAAAAATCAGTCCCCAGCTCGGCTGAACCCAAGACAGGCCACTTTGACTCAAGACCCACCCTTTTTCTACTACCATGCCAACCAAACAAAGCCCAATTGATCATCGAAATAGAGTCGGATGATCAGCAAGGTTTTAAATTCCAGTGCCGATCTTCATACCAATCAGGATTAGGATGAGTAGGTGCCACCCCTACCGGATCGATACAGGTGTGCCAGGTTTAAAAATCACATTTTTTCCAAAAAAAAAAAGCCTCTAAGGCTAACGCGATGTTTATTGGTTTTTGTAGCTATTGAAAGATCATCTAACACACAAAGCACCAAATTGCCATTACATAATAACTATTTTTTATAATTTAACATTCATAATAACATTAAAATAAACTGCAAACCATAATATTAGCCAAGAGTGGGGGCTTGGAGCCAAGAGGGCAACCAATTCTTCATCAATACGACATAAGAGTTTCAAGTGGACTTGAACCTATCTTTATCATCATTACCATAATCTTTATTCCGTATTAGATAATTATGGGAACTCAATGGATATACTACTGAAGTTATTAAACAACTTCATCACCATCATTATATTGATAAGTCCGTAAGCATTGATCTTCAACCCCGTATTTTTTACCACCATAATAATATTGCCTATAGGCCTTATTATCCATATTGATAAGCATAAGAATTTGTTTTGGTTATCATCATACTGGTAATTGTTCCTTTAGTCAAACTTTCATGTTCTTTATATATTGGCCCAAAGTTGTACGGAAACCTTTTATCTTTTGTTCCTTCCAGAAATTGGCATTTGCAAGTTGCCCTTCCCCTTTGTTCAAATGAACCTAGTTGTTATTTTTATTTCAGCATATCGTCGCTGGATTTAAACTCACAGTTCCTGCTTTTCTTTTATCTGGCTGAACCTCAAAGATCTGTCTGTGGAGAGTCCTAAGAATTACTTGGGTTTTCATATTCTCAAGACCAAGTTTTGGTCCAGAGTGGAACCTTGGCTGATATATGAAAACTGGTTGACTAAATACAAGTTGGGATTTCTCCACTTCCACTGAGATTCGTGCAGCCTAATAAACAAGCGCCTAAAAATAGAGATTTGGAATTTGATGACGAGAGGGAGATTTACTGTTTGAATCTATTGACCAAGCTGCTCCAGATGGGTTTCGTACTTGGGACTTGTTGATCAATTTTGAATCCGATGTTCCCTCTGAAACCGGACTTTCTTCTATTGTGTCCAATTATTTAACTGATAGAAACCCTAGAAGTGTAGAATTTTCTAATTTATTGTGAGTTTTGTGTTAGTGGGTTGCGCAAGTCTGGTTTGGGTTTATCAATTCTTGCTTTGGTTGATATTTCTGTCCAAGTTATCAAGGTGAGCAGTTCCATTTTTCCAGACTGCATCAAGTGTTGGTGGCAATAGCTTTGCCATTGGCTGATACATACACTGTTGTACTGCAGAACCTCACATGCAGTTTGCTATGTATTTATATTGAACTGTGTGACCAAACCTTGATTTTTGTGGTGATGTACAATTGTTTGATGTAGCAATCAGCTTATTTCTGATATTGGCATGGTTTATGAATTTCTTCCCCCTGTTTACTGATCTTTATAACCTAAGGATAATGAGCAGCTACAATTTTTTTAAGATTTAGACCAATCAAATACATACATGGATGGACCCAGGATGGGCCACAAAAGCGTTAGCTTAAGGAATTATATATATTAAAGCAAAGGAGGAGGTGGGCTGTCAGGGGTGCCACCTCATCCCTAAAAAGTCTCTCCTTTCAAAGAAATATGCACAAAAAACCCACATTATTTTAAGGTGCCACCTCACTTTGCGGGCTACTATTTCTCTCATAAAACCTCTCTCATAAGAGATTTTTATAAACGTTTGAATTTGAGTCCTATTTCTTGCCATTATCCAAATTATAAGCAAATTTTTACAGTCGGTTTGTTTTCTTTTTCTTAGATCTTCAATCATCAATGGGTCCCATGTTAAATATGTTTTGTGAGCCCTACCGATGAATGAAATATAAGCTGTTGCTCCTTTACTTTCCTTTCATTTTTTTTTTCCCAAAAGGATGGTTTCAATGGTGGGCACCAGTTCGTATAAAATATATTTCAAGATTGGACTCCCGTATTGGATGAAATCCCAATGGCCTTCTCTTAACCCCTTTTTTCTAAGAGTGGGCCCCACTGATGGAGGGATGCAAGCATGTTGGCCATTGTCTGGTTTCTTAATGGATGCAAATCAATTAGTGGGTCCGACACATTTAACTTATTTCTGCAGTGGGGCCCACTCATGGATTAATATAGCTCATTTACTCTCCTTTCAGTTTTTTTTCCCAAATGGATGGTTTCGGTAGTGGGCACCAGTTCGTATTAAATATATTTCAAGATTGGACTCCAGTATTGGATGAAATTCCAATGGCGTTATCTTAACCCCTTTTTTTCAAGAGTGGGCCCCACTGATGGAGGGAGGCAAGCCCCGTTGTCTGGTTTCTTAATGGATGCAAATCAATTAGTGGGCCCCGCACATTTAATATATTATAAAATAAAGTAATGGTCAATGCCTTTAAATTCAAGGGGTCATCGTGTTATGTAAATTTACTTTATTTTATATTTATTTTCATACATAGAAATTTTTTTAATATTCAAAGATAATAAAATAAACTTATTTTATATTTATTTTATCTTAAAAATATTTCAAAGAATTCTTAAATTTTAATATATTTTGAATTTTTGCCCGGGTTTAGTACGGGCGTTTGTTGCTAGTTTTATCTTAAGCTTAAGCTTAGGAGAGCCTTGCCCATATATCTATCTATCTATATAAATGTATCTATATGTATATAGGGAACTTATTCTTGTAAAAATCAATTACTCAGGGTGTCGAAATGTATGGTTTGGGAAACTGGACAGAGGTTGCAGAGCATGTTGGTACCAAGAGCAAGCAGCAATGCATTGAGCACTATAAAAGTGCTTACCTAACTCCCCTTGCTATCCTCTTCCAGTAATACATGATCTGTTCGTATGCTTCTGATCTGTTTTGATTTATTTTCTGCCAGTGAGTCTTTTTCAAATGTACAATTATAAGTACCAATTACTAAGCTTTTAAAAAAAAAAAAAAAAAAAACTTTTAACCCGTTTGTGTGTCTTAGGATATGTCTCATGTTGTTGGGAAGAATCGAAAGGAGCTTCTTGCTATGGCTAAAGTGCAGGGTGAAGGCAAAAAAGGTATGTCGTCATGTTAATAATTATTACATTTTGAAGTTAAACTTATTTTGATTTTGATGTAATAGTGAGAAATGGTTTTGAAGTTAAACTTATTTTGATTTTGATGTAATAGTGAGAAACGGTTTGAATTAGAGAGTAAATGGTTACAGTTGTGATGCAACAGAAAGTGGGAAAGTAGAAAAAAATGTGAGTCTTAGAAAACTTAAATTTGAATTGTTAGTATTTTCTTTATAATTTTTTATACATTTGCTTTGTCGATAATCACCATTTTTATCTAAATACGCTTTATATTCCTCTATGTAATGTTAGGGCCCGTTTGTCAATCTACATGTAAAATAAAGGCAAAGTAAAGCCTCCGTTTCCCAGACATGAAAAGACCTATGGGTCATATCAAAAGTACACAAATTCATAATTTTCCCCCACTTTTTCAAACAAAAAAAAAAGTAAAAAAGCAGCACTTCAAACCACTAAAAGACAAAAAAAAAATTTCACTTTTTACACAAAAAGTCAAAAAGATTCCTTGTCAATCCACTACAAACAAAAGACCATCATAACCCAGATATATTTTATTCTCTCTTGATTTGATGCTTTACTTTACTTTTATTTTATAAGAAAATTACCAAATAGGCCCTTATATGAATGTAACAGGTTGGATGCGGATGGGCCCGTGGTGGACCCAGGTCACCGGACTTGAACCTTATGCATGGATGTAGAGCTGACTACTTGACTCCAATAGTGTATTGGAATGGATCCAACTCTAGACCAGGCTCAACATCTACATGGGTAAAAAACGATCAGTGTTCTAATGAGTCTCATGTTGCGGAATTTTCAAAAACGATGGAAATATTTTTGGGTTTAGTTTTAGGATTTTCAAAACCTTCCTTGTTTTCTTTGGGAAGCTAGAAACTGGTGGGAGATTGTACTCGATCGTGAACAGGCATGTCCAGTCATGGTGACTCTTTGGTGTGGAGCAGATCTGCGCCATAGATCGACGATCCAACGGTCAGACCTGATTGGATGCGACCAAGGGTCATGACCCTTCAGATCAGGTACATCCAAGCCTATATAAGCCAAAGCAAGTTTCTACTTTCTTGTACCAGTTAATCATTTCCTGCAGATTTGATTAACAGTTATCTTGGTTCTCTTGATTATATCAAGGGTATTCCGATCTACAGTCGTTTATACAGACGCCGGTAGAGTGATCTTTAGATCATGCTTCATTGTATCCTAGAGGCAAATTTGTTGTTAACCCGGAGCACACCATCTGGTGGGGGCAAATATTATCTTTAGGAAAGCGACGCTGTAACGCGACTTGATTATTTCTGTACAGTTAATTTTGAAGATCGTCAAATACGAAGACCACTATATATCCAACAATCTAAAGACAATATTTCATAATGCCGATGTCTATTCAGAAGATGACTCAAGATTTTATGAAGCTGGACCGATTTGATGGAGGAAATTTCAGACGCTGGCAGAAGAAGATGCATTTCCTGCTCACCACTCTCAAAGTGGTCTATGTGTTGACTACCCCATATCCGGAAGAAAAAGAAGATGAGACGGTGGAGCAGATTTGTACCAAAACCAAGTGGGAAAATGACGACTACATCTGTAAGGGGCACATTCTGAATGCGTTGTCAGACTCACTGTTCGATTTCTACCAGAACATGGAAACTGCGAAGCAACTTTGGAATATATTGCAGACTAAGTATCTTACTGAAGATGCTACAAGTAAGAAATTTCTTGTCAGTAATTTCATGCATTTTAATATGGTAGATAATAAACCCATCATGGAACAATTGCATGAGATACAACATATCCTCAGTCAGTTTCAACAGAAGGATATGAATATGGATGAATCTATTGTAGTTTCATCTATAATAGAAAAATTGGCACCTTCTTAGAAGGATTTTAAGAAGAGCCTGAAACACAAAAAGGAGGATCTTACTTTAGAGGAATTGGCTCAACATCTCCGAGTGGAGGAAGAGTCAAGGCTTCTCGAGAGTAATGACCACTAAGTGGCTCAAGCTTCCAAGGTCCACATGGTGGAGGATGGCAAGAAGTCCAACAAATGGAAGAATAAGCGCAACCCCCAACCTGACAAAGACTCTAAGAGGCCGAAAACAAAGACTCTAAGAAGCCAAAAGGCTCTTGCTGGCATTGTGGTAAGCCTGGGGCATTTCAAGAATGAATGTCGCTCATACAAGAAGAAGCCAGAAGCATCAAATGCCAAGAACAAGTTCGTGGCAGTTGTATCCGAGGTCAATATGCTCGATGATGCTGGTGACTGGTGGATTGACTCAGGAGCAACAAGACATGTCTGCAATGACAAGAACCTTTTCACCACTTATGAACAAGTGAGTGATGGAACAGTTCTCTACATGGGAAACTCTTCAACTGCTGCTATCATGGGTAAAGGAGCTGTGGATTTGAAGTTTAATTCTGGAAAAGTCTTAACTCTCAGTGATTTGTATCATGTTCCTGATGTTAGGAAAAATCTTGTATCTGGAAGCCTGCTTAATAAGCATGGTTTCAAGTTAGTCTTTGAGTCAGACAAGTTTGTACTGTCTAAGGGTGGGATTTTTGTTGAGAAGGGCTATTTGTATCAGGGCATGTTTAAATTCAATATTAATAATAATTCATCTGTTTCTGCTTATATTGTTGATTCTCTTTCTTTATGGCATGCATGTTTAGGACATGTTAATACTAGGAAAATGAATGATATGGTTAATTTAGATTTAATTCCTAAGTATTACATTGACATGATTGAAAAATGTAAAATCTGTATGCAAACACAAATAACTCGTGTGTCATTTCCTAAAGTAAATAGATCCACTTCTTTGCTTGAACTTGTGCATAGTGATGCATGTGATTTGTATAGTAACCCCACAAGAGGAGGTAAGAAATATTTTGTAACATTCATTGATGATTTTTCTAAGTTTTTGTAATATTCATTGATGATTTTTCTAAGTTTTGTCAAATTTATCTTTTGCATTCTAAAGATGAGGTTCTTGATAAATTTAAAGTTTTTAGATCAGAAGTAGAAAATAAATGTAATGTTAAAATAAAGAGACTCAGGTCTGATAGAGGCGTTGAATACCATTATTCAGAATATTGTGAAAATGTTGGTATTATTCATGAAAAATCTGCACCCTATACACCACAACAAAATAGAGTTGCTGAAAGAAAGAATAGTATATTAACAGAAATGATTAATGCTATGTTGTCTTATGCAAATTTGAGTTTTGGTTATTGGGGTGAAGCCTTGCTTACTGCCTGTCACATCCTTAATAGAATCCCTCTAAAAGGAAAGAAAATTACTCCTCATGAACTCTGAAAAAATAAGAAACCTAACTTGAGTTACATGAAAACTTGGGGGTGTAGAGCAATTGTTAGATTGCCTGAACCTAAAAGGAAGAAATTAGGTGAAAGAGGAATTGAATGCATATTCCTTGGCTATGCTATGCATAGTAAGGCCTACAGGTTTCTGGTAATAGAGCCCAATGGTTCAGTAGAAGTAAATACTATCATTGAATCTCGTGATACAGTATTTTACGAAAATCGGTTCACGACCATTCCAAGATCAGACTCTAATTCAGAAACTGAGTCAACTCCTTTGGTCTCTAAGGAGCAAAGTGAACCAAATGAACCTAATGAGCCTATTGAACCAAGGAGGAGTAAGAGGGCCAAGACTAAAAAGTCTTTGGTCCAGACTTCATTGTTTATCTTGTAGAAGGAACAAGGGATGTTCACCTCAAGCAAACAATGATTTCTTTAAATGTGGAATCAGATCCACTGACTCTTGAGGAGACTATGAAGTCACAGGATGTTGCTTTATGGAAAGAAGCAATTAGTGATGAGATGGATTCTATAATGGGAAACAATACCTGGATACTTGTCGATTTGCCACCTGGGTCCAAACCAATTGGGTGTAAGTGGATTTTCAAAAGGAAAATGAAAGCTGATGGCACAATTGACAAATTCAAAGCAAGGTTGGTTGCTAAGGGCTTTACTCAACAGGAGGGTATCGACTATTTCGATACATATGCTCCAGTCGCAAGAATTGCTATTATTAGAGTACTGATTGCCTTAGCTTCAATCTATAAGCTTGAGATCCATCAAACGGATGTTAAGACCGCTTTCCTAAATGGAGAGTTAGATGAAGAGATCTACATGCAGCAACCGGAAGGGTTTGTTGTGAAGGGTCAAGAACACAAGGTGTGTAAGCTTATCAAGTCGCTTTATGGACTGAAACAAGCTCCAAAACAGTGGCATGAAAAGTTTGACAAGGTAATAGTGTCGAATGGTTTTAGGATACATGAATCAGACAAGTGTGTGTACAGTAAGTTTTTCCTGGCAATAGAGGTACAATTATATGTCTCTATGTAGATGACATGCTTATTTTTGGAACTGACAATGAAGTCATTAAAAGTACCAAAATTTTGTTGTCATCTAGTTTTAGCATGATAGACATGGGCATAACTGATGTTATTTTGGGTATTAGAATTAAAAGAGAAAATAACAAATTGGTTCTTACCCAGTCGCACTATATTGAGAAGATTCTTAAGAAATTTAATCAATTTAATAGTGCACCCATGTCTACACCTTTTGATTCAAATTTGAAGTTGTATCCTAATACTGGAAGAGCTATTGATTAGTTGGAATACTCAAGAGTGATTGGTAGCTTAATGTATGCCATGACATGCACTAGACCAGATATTGCATTTGTAGTCGGGAAACTTAGTAGGTATACTAGTAGTCCCAATAGTGTGCATTGGCATGCTGTCAATCGAGTATTGAGATACTTGAGGAAAACTATGGACTATGGAATGGTCTATGGTGGCTATCCAACGGTGTTGGAAGGATTCACAGATGCCAGTTGGATTACTAACCGTGACGATCACTCGTCTACGAGTGGTTGGATTTTTACACTTGGAGGAGGAGCTATATCCTGGGGATCTAAGAAGCAGAAGTGCATAACAGACTCAACTATGGCAGCTGAGTTTGTAGCATTGGCATCTTGTAGCAAAGAGGCAGATTGGCTCAGAAATCTGTTGTTGGAGATTTTAGGCTTTAGCCAAAGCCTATGTCACCTATATCTTTGCATTGTGATAGTGAGGCAACTCTATCAAGGGCCTATAGCCAAGTGTGTAATGGGAAGTCCAGGCATATAGGACTGAGACATAGTTGTGTCAGACAGCTAATCACGGATAGTGTGATTACTATTGATTATGTAAAGTAAAGTGAAAACTTGGCTGACCCTTTAACAAAGGGACTTGCAAGGGATTTGGTGTGGAAAACATCAAGGGGGATGGGTCTTAAGCCCACTTAGCATAATCACTCCTGGTGGATACTCAACTCAACGCTTGAAACATCAAGACCTTGAGTTCAATGAGCCCAAGTACACCATACGTCGTGATTGCAAGCACTTAAATTGTTATTCTTTTTTTTTTTCATCCCAAGGTTAAAGTGCTTGGTACCTGTAATGTGAAAAGAAGAGGTTGAGTTAGTTAACTCTTAGTAGGCTTACAACAGTGGTTGTTAGGGTACTGTAGTTACAGGAGTACTCTCAGTAAGCTTACCTATATGAGTGTAGGAAGTGGTGCCGCTTTCTATGAGTCCAAGGGCTTGGCTCTAGAGCGCTCATGAAATAGGATATAGACACAAGGCCAATCCACGTGTTGGCTTATTTGAATACTTTTGAGGTAACATGTACTATGCGTGAGACATTTCCGGTTAGTTGCATAAGATCGCTAGTTCAAAGACAAGTCTACTATGGCATCTTGACTAACTTTGACGTGTCTTCACTAAGTGATTGGTTCAAATCGAAAGATACCTTCACCTATGCATAAGGCTGCCAAGTGAACCAAGAATCGTCATCCTGTATTTTGAAAATCATGGGGGATTGTTCGGGAATTTTCAAAAACAATCGATGGAAATATTTTTCGGTTTAGTTTTAGGATTTTCAAAACCTTGTTTTCTTTGGGAAGCTAGAAATTGGTGGGAGATTGTACCCGATCGTGAACAGGCATGTCCAGTCATGGTGACTCTTTGGTGTGGAGCAGATCTGCGCCATAGATCGACGATCCAACGGTCAGACCTGATTGGATGCGACCAAGGGTCATGACCCTTCAGATCAGGTACATCCATACCAAAGCAAGTTTCTGCTTTCTTGTACCAGTTAATCATTTCCTGCATATTTGATTAACAGTTATCTTGGTTCTCTTGATTATATCAAGGGTATTCTGATCTACAGTCATTTGTGCAGACGCCGGTAGAGTGATCTTTAGATCATGCTTCATTGTATCCTGGAGGCAAATTTGTTGTTAACCCGAAGCACACCATTTGGTGGGGGCAAATATTGTCTTTAGGAAAGCGACACTGTAACGCGACTTGAAGCAATATTTCTGTATAGTTAATTTTGAAGATCGTCAACTACGAAGACCACTATATATCCAACATCTCATACCTCATACCTGCTCCATGAGAATTTATGGCATTCATTATCACGTATAATACTAGCATAAGTGAAACATAGTGTCGAATCTACCGTGTAGAGACTCAGAGTTGGGATGACATTGAGGGAACATTTGGCTGCATATTTTTCTCTGTTTGGGTACTGCACCCATCCCCAAGGGAATGGCTGCCTAAGTAGATTACTTTTCTAGGTTAGGCCATGTCAAATGAAGGAAAATGTAGTTTATGCAGGCAAATCATGAGTATGGACAATGTAAAGATAATTGGAAACCTTTTTCTTTTCCCCATTTGAACTTGAGGTATCTTAGAACTGAAAATCTTCCTACTAGCATAAGTGAAACGTAGTGCAGAATCTACTGCTGACTTGCCGGTGCATATTAGTTTATTTTTTAAACTATGCTTATAGCCTACAATGCTATTAAGGGTTTTTAATGAAAATGTGAATATCAGTTCTGTTTTGATTAATAAAAAGAAAGTCATTCTAGGGCGTCATTAGTTTTTCCTCTTTCTTAATAAATTATCATTACCGATTTGAGGGAAAAAAAAAAACACACGCGCACACAGAGATTTCCTCCTATTTTGTCACTATGGGTGCTTTGCCATGAGAAGCTATTACAGTTTGCAAATGATATGATGTCCTATTGCTGCAGGATTTCCTTCTACGGTTGAGTACACTCCGAAGGAAGACTCACCATTCCCTCCTTCTAGGGTCAAGGGTTGAACGCAAATTGACATGGGACCCTTAGTTAACTTGGGAGACTTTTTGTTAGACATAGTTGTACTTTAGGAGTTAATAGAACATCACAGCTCAATGGAAAGTCAAAATAAATTTCAGGCTTCTCTCTGGACAAATATGGCTATTAATTTCTTTTCTGAAAATTTTTCCATCTTTATAATGATGTCTGATGAAATTCCAATGGTCAGATCTTGTGTGTCCACACCTTTCTGATAAGAAGAGAATGTATTAGAGACTATGATGACCGGATACGACATGGATAACGCTGGGACACATGTTGGCACCACAGGGATATATATTTTACTCATAAAAAGTGCAGGACATGATCATTTTTTTCATTTTGAAGTAGTGCATCATAGATTAGAGAATGGGTGGTGACACTGTTAGTGCAGTTTTTATCTAAAGGACACTGTAGATTCTACCATGAAATGGAATACGTTGCTACTGGTGAAGTTGCTGAAGCAGCAACGCAGTCGAGGAAGTTCACTCGAGGACTTGGTGGATGTGCTTAGCAGTTTCAGAGAACTGATACTTTTTTTCATGGTAATAGTGAAATTAGTTGCAAAGTGCTTTGAGCAAGGCCTAGTAATGTTTTTATGCACAAGAATAACAAATAGCTAAAGGCAATATACCATTCATAACCATTCCAAAAAATAAATAATTAAAGGATAAAGGCAATATCCTTAAAGGATAAAGGCAATATCCAGCTTAATCCAAGTGAACCTTTTTTTTTTTCTTCCTAATAAACAAAGCAGACGAAGCATTTGTTTGTCTATCCATTTTAGTGATTGTAAGAGCATATATATATATATATATAAAATACCCTAGGGAGTCCTTGAAATCCCCCCACCCCATCCCCATCCCCATTAGGATAAGGTAAGCTCAAGTGTGTGGTGGGGCCCACTTGGGGACCCACATGGGGGGGGGGGGGGGGGGATTTCAAGGACTCTCTAAGGTCTTTCTCCCAACAAAAAATCAGCACCAACCATAATTTCTATTATCTCCATATGGGCCCAAGAGTTTAATGGTCAACAATCCATTCGGATTGATATATAGTCAATCTAACGGTCCAGTAAATTTGGATCTTACCGAAAGTTGGTGGACATGTGCAATTTAAGGGGGTCATGTGTTTGGTTCATTTGGATGGACCAAAGGTGGGCCCCACAAGCACGAGCTTACAAAATTTTTTCCCTAAGCTTGAGCTTAGAGGGGAGCCTTGCTCATATATATATATATATATGTGGCCTTAATCCTTACGGACAAATGGATCAAGAATGAACCCTTTTAAAAAATCCATGAATGTTGGTTGTTGATCTACTGCACCTGAAATGGCTTTTCATTTCGTGGGTGTTCTGGTGGCATTCAATAATGCTACCTCACTGCATAAAAAACTACTATTGGTTTGCTAGTTGCAAGATATGATGCACGGAAGCTTTACAAATCTCTTTAACTCAACTCAAGTTAGGTGGGGCCCACTGGAGGTATGGTGATGGAAAAGTAAAAAAATATGGATTGGAAAAGTATGTAAAATTAAGCAAAATTTAATAGTTATATATTCCATAATAAACTTATTGTAATAAAATCCAATGGTAAAAATTGCCCAAAATAGTGTGTAATGAGATCAATTCCATTCAAAAGTGGTCCCAATTTTTCTGAATGGTGTTGGATTCGTCAAAAGGGGGGCCTCCCTATAGGAAAGCCCAAAAAGGAGTGTTTTTCAAAAAGAAAATTCTGGCAATCGTCATTTGAATCATTTGAGTATTTCTCGGTGTACAAGAACAGAGAAAAAAAAAAGTTGGAGAATATATTTACTTTTTGCATAATTTGACCATAAGTTTAGAGGGGTTTCTTTTTTTCTTTGTTTTCATTTTTTTTTATATATTCTCCCCCAAGGTTTTTCGGGTTTTAGAATAAGCCCATGGGCAGGGGCGGAGCCAGAAATTTTATTTAGGGGGGGTGGAAGAAAAAAAAAGACTAAACAAAATTGCAATGTAAAAGAAATTATAAAAGAGAAAGTGGATTTGCCATTCTTCTTCTTTATTCATGCCTTGGGTTTGTTGGGTAAATGCCGTGGAAGAAGAAATGGTCTGCGAAATCGATTTCCTACCACCCTAGGTGCGAAGCGCGGATCCACGCCATTCTGGAATTAAAGCACAAACGGAGGGAAAAATCGGGACATTTCGTCGCTGCACCAAACGCATACCGGCGCCTTGTTTCCTCATCTTTCCATGGCAAATTTCTCTGTGCAAAGCCATAGACTTCCTGTTTTGCAGCTTTAGTTTCCGACGGGGGCAGATGGGATTTTCGGAACCTCTATCAAGGAAAGATAATGTAAAATCCTGAAATTCCCTACATTTTCACCGCTGCACCAAATAAGTAGAAAAAAGCTCCTGATTTTAACCATTTTTCGTTGAAACGTCACTTGCATAAACAAAACTTTAAAGTATTTGCAAGATATGCTTTCTCCTCTTCTTCTCTTGGATCATAAGATTTGGGGCAAGTGTAGATGGTTAGAATGAATATTAAAAAAATTCTCTTCCCCGACTCCATTAAGCGTTGTTTATTTGTTCTTCTTTTCTCCATTAATGAATGGCCAGACCATGGAGGGGCCAAAGCAAGCTTCTTAGAGAAGCTTAAGAAGTATGGGGGGCCATGGCCCCCTGCCAGCTCCCCTTAGGTCCGCCCCTGCCCATGGGGTTTTAGTATTTAGTCATCCATTCTTATATCCTCAAAATCACGAGAGAAGAGAATGGGCAACCACCCTTAGTTAAGAGAGAAAGAAGGAAGAAGATGAGTTTATGCCTGCTCAAGGTCGACTGCGACCCTCACATGTTATAATGAGAGTCACCGTCGACTCTCAATACATAAAATGAAGGTCAATAGCGACCACCCAAAAAAAATGGTGGAAAAAAATGATTCTTCCGTATGGATTCCCTGTTAGGTGCATGTTTGCCTAATGTTCCTTGTTTGGTGTACTGGCCGCATAAAGTATTTTTTTCGGTAAAAACCCCTAAAATAAATAAATAAAATTTATACTTTACAATCTATATATATATATATTGTATAATGAGAAATTCTCAAAAACTCCCATATCTCAAAAGGGAAGTTTCTGCCCCTATCTAATAGCCAATGATTTGTTAGTTTTTTAAGAGATCCACATTTGTAGGAGAATATTTAAGAGAGAGAATCGGATGTGTATCACTGATGACACGTGTCACTTTTATTGAATAAAAGAGGGCCGGGGAGTTTTGTAGCATAACTCTTGCATAATATTTTATGTTTATAACTCTGATAGCAGGATATTTGGGTATGTACATGATTAGACTCGGATCTGGACTTGATTATCAACTGTCCAAAAAGAGCGGGTCGGAATCATTAGGAAAGTGGGTAATCTGGAGGTCTATGACATCCTAGAATTAAAAAAGAATCAATGACTTCAATTTTCCATTTATCATAGCTTCAAAACCCACTTAATCAGGATATTATAAAAACTTTGCTACTATGCACTAAACAGATTCAGTTCTTGTCGGCGCCCCAAAGGATCGGGCATAAATAAATAAATAAATAGAAAGAAGAATACACTTACATTATCTTGCCTTCAATGAACAGAGGAAGGCAATTCAAAAAGTTAAAAAAAAAAAAAAATGAAAGAGAGAGAACAATACAACAAACAACAAAGAAACTGGCAGTACTATGACTCAATACCTGTATTCTGTGGCTCGTCTAGATCCCCCCTGTTTAAATAGAAGTAGCTTTGCTTGCTGGAGAATGCTGACTTTATTTGCACTGGTGAAAATCCAGTATAACCCCTCTGTGTCTTGGCTAAGCCAATGTCAACAATATTCTTCAAAAGGTCGTGTTTCTGAACAAAAGGTTGTGCTGCATATTCCTCAAGCCGCATCCACTGAATATACATAGCAAACACATTCTAATCATTCTTCAGTTACCATTTATCACATGGTCAGAAGCATTGGAAAAGGAAACGTGCTACTCTCATCATCGTTATCTTCTCCTTTCTTCTTAATTTATAGCTAGGTATTAGTCACAAAGCCTCTATATGAGAAAACATAACTAAGTCTTGGCAGCAGAGGCTTACAAATAGTTTGTTCAGAAGAGTAGGCAGGCTTCTTTCATTTCACTCAACACAGTAGGGGAAACACTTCAACAGAACCATTTGCTCAATCAACCCTATGAACTGCATGTCGTGGTGCCAACCATTTGTTGATTCAAACAATTCACACGGTGATCTTACAATGGACCAGGATATCAAGGATAGCTCCCATCAGATTCAAACAATCAAATCCTCCTCCATTAGTTGTGGACCGTTTATTTTCATTTTTTTAAGCAAACAGAGATGTTATATGTTTAGCATGGATCAATGGCTGTAATTGTCCATCCTCAAACAACAAGCAGATGGCCAAAATCATACGCCAGAAGATTTGATCATTACTGATCCTATGATGAGACCCACCAAATGAACATTTTTGTATCTGAGAAGTGGGCCCCACCTGCAAATTCTGTCCCAAGAAAAAGTCAGCATCATTATTTACTTTACTGTTGAAGGAAAAACAGTTTCTCCTTATTTTTTGGAAGTAACATGCACAATTTTACATTTTCAGAAAGAAGTTACCTGGGCAGCCTCGATTTCTAAATCTTGCTTGTGAATGTCAAAGGAGAGGGGACGCAACATGCATACAAAGAATAAATCTGACTTCTCAAAGAAAGATTGGTGGCTTTGCCTGTAAATTAAACTCATCAAGTTGAAAATATTTCAAGACTTAAGTACAGGCAGATAGCAAAGTATGCTACAAGTTATAAATGTCAGATTGATATCGTATGATACAGCTTCCCAACTAGAAAAACTACAAAATCAAAACAGAAGTATGAATATAAGTTAATTGTGTATGTCTAATAATGACCGAACAACAAGCAGATAGCGAACTACGCTATAAATTGTAAATGTCAACTTTCCCAACTAGAAAAAATAATATTCTCTAAAGATTAGAACAAAAGTGTCCATATCATTTCATTGTTATTTTCAAACAATCTAACAGAACAGCTGCAGAGCACTGAAACAGTGAAGCACCCATGGAATCCAATATAGTAAAAAGTATTTGCTTCCCAACTAGTACTACCTCCAACCAACAAAGGTACTTACAGGGTGCGTATCAACTCGCATCCCCAGATGATGACCATATGATCCCATCAATTAGCTCGCTGAAAGGTTTATGGATCAGTTTAAAAGCACCAAAGGGGTCCGTGAGGGCTGGATTAAAACTTGAATTGCTCAGTTCAAACTGCAACTCATGGAACATCCATATTAAATAAACAGGAAAAGTTCAGTGAAAAAATCAGAGAAAAACTTTTTTCAGGCCTTACTCAACTGGGCCTTAATCAGCCCAAAACCTTGAAGGACGCAACCCCCTAGGTTGCCCATTAGTCTTCTTTATGATAGTGGGCTCCATCTGTCTAGACAGTGGACCACATGGCACCACAGCCACAAACAGAACTGCCATTCTGTACACAACAGCACCCAACCAGTTTGGATTTAAGTTTATTTGATTTAATAGTTTTTTTTCTATGTATTAGGACTTATTTGATTTAGGGTTTCGCTTAAGTTGTGAATAGATTAATGTTTGAGATTAAATAGGGTTTCAGGGCTGTTAGCACATGTGTTTATGGGACAATTCATGTTATGCGGTATTTCGAATAAAAGTTTTTTTTTTTTTTTTTTCATTCTTTTCTTCTCCTTGGAGTGAGTATTCTCCTTTGGATTGAAGATCTACAGTGGATTACTCAAGTGTTTTGGTGAGTAATTATTTATTTTCTCCTTGGATTCGGCATTTATTTCTTTTTTATTTGGGTTAAGGGTTGGATTTGGTTTTCCAATCCATTGGGTTACACTTATGCTGCATAAGATTAGGTATAAGAGCCAAAGTTCTTGATTTTGTAGATTCGTTCTTCGTTGTCAAAATGGCTCCCCGTGGAGCGCATGGTTGTAGACCTAACAATGAGAATAAGAGGGAAAACCCATTGAAAACTATAGACCCAAAAATACAGAAGCTGCAAAGACAGGTTGAGATTCTGACCTGGGTTTGGAATGAATGAGCCCCAGGTTCAAAAAGTAAACCATGGAATTCCGATTAATTCCTATTTCATTCACATATGACAAGATATATCTCCATTTCTAGAACTCTCTGATCCCTCTTTTCAGATTTTAAGCACATTCTTGTCCCCTTGAATTCCCATTCCCTAGCCAAACAGATCCCAAAAGGTATCATTCTTTACATCATATAGACCCTCCACAAGAAAGGATGTGGATGCCATCACACCAGCCTTCCACAAGAAAGAAAGGAGAAGAAGAAATGAAAAGAGCAATTAAAAATTGGAAAGGAAAAAAGAATGCCAACGGACCTGAGTGGAATCCCAATGGAAGGAAAGGTGACCAACAAACTCCACACTCTAGACCAACAAGAAAATACAAGGAAAATTAAAATTCCTGCACTTTTAGATGATCCAAGATTACGTATTTTGGCAACCATTGCCAACAAATAAAACACATTAACGTGGAAGCAGAAAGAGAACCAGAATATTTCAAGGTAAAAAATAGAAGACCAACAAACTAAGAAACCAATGAGACTTTTGCTGGAAAGAACCCAGGCAAGTCCAGTTGCACAGACTCTCTACTCTCTAGTCCTGACCATCCAAAGGGAAGAAGACAAGATTGAAAATAACTATGGAGGCAACTGAGTGAACTTCATTATCCATAAAATATCTTTTAAAAATGACATTCCAACCTGTTAATAAATGTTAATATGCTGTGAGGGAGGCAATGAGGTTGACAATGTTTTTTTTTACCTATATGCGATCTAATTTTTCTGTTTCTCATCTGATGTTTGCTGATGATTTGTCCATATTTCAAGAAAAAGTATCGCTTTTTCTCATTCTTACTCCAATAAGAATGAATACTATGATTCACATTTCAAACAGGCATGGATACAGCATCTATAGGATAACTTCCATCTTGATAGTTATTGGGGGATTTCATACGATATCCGCGTTCCCTCTTGATTTGTAATTCAATACACAAATTAATTGGCTCCGTCAGACTAGCTATATGCTGCGTAATGTGTAGTATCAACTTTTTCCACAGAAGGCGGAAAGATGATATCTTGAGCAGTTATTGTGTTTAGTACAGCCACTCCAACTGCAGCCTATAGGTATCTGCTGAATTTTATGGAGGATTCATTCCAAACGATTTTCAGGCTTGCGCGTTAATTGGGCTAAGAGCTTTATTTCTTTTTTCACAAACTGTTTGGAAGCTAATAAGCAGATTATCTCTTCAATTCTTAATATGGCATAAGGGTCCTTGCCTATTAGGTATCTGGGAATACCTCCTCTTCTAAAAGGGTTACCTTTAATTATTGTCAACCTTTACTTAATAGAGTCCAGTGTCGTCTATCAGGGCGGAAATAAAAAAATTTATCCTATGCAGGACGAGTTGAATTTATCAGGTCTACTTTGGCTACATTGCATATCTTTTGGGCAACAGTTTTTATCCTTCCTCACTCTGTCATTGCTACTTTGGAGCGTTCTATCAGAGATTTGAATGCATGGTTTCAAAAAGGTATCTTCATCCTTTGGCTTGGGATGCTATTTGTTTGCCTGTTTCTTTAGGTGGTTTGGGTATTAAAACAATCCAAAGTCTGTCCAAACAAGCTTTGTAATATCCTGGACCATGTAGGGGCCCAGGTTAGGCGCGGCCTTTTTGTTTGAGGCTGGTGGGCCAGTTTTTTTCTGGGATTTCATTATTTGTCATTGTTGGTGGACCCCGGACTTGTTAAGGATATAATGGACCATAGATGGGACTCTTAGATCTTAAGTTGTTTTGCTTTATTTTATGTATTTGGCTAGTAGGGCCCTTTTTGTAAAGAATATATTGAAGGAATCATGTTAAGAATAGAGATGGGACCCAATAGTTGAGTCTGCAACAACCTTAAGCCCAAAGAGGGACTTGTGCACAGTTTCCTAGATGGATTCCCTCATGCGCATGATAGTCCTAATGGAACTCAAACCATAGTCGACATATACCACCTCCAAACCCCTTGTTTGCTTCATTCTAATTCTTCTTCCTTATTGCCTCAAGAGAGAAACCCTAAGAGAGATTTTGGCTTGAAACTAGGAGAAGTCAAGGATTTTCTTGAAGAGGAAGAAGGCGACCAGCGGAGGAGACAATAGTGGATCACCTATTCTCGTCCTCATATCGCGAACACGACACTTTATTACAAAAGGTAAGTGAATCTCCTCTTCTTGGTTGCCTAGACACTATTTCCTTCTAATTCTAGGGTTTTTGGGAGTGGCTAGGACTGCCTAATTGTTGTTTAATAATTTTTATAATCGTTATGAAAGGGGGAAAGCTAACCCTAGTATTACAAAACCCTAACAGCTGAATTGGTAGTGGAACCCTAAGAAGAATAATGCATTGATTGTTATGAATGAAAACCCTAACTTCATGTGGTCGATTATTAGTAGAGTTTAACAACCCTAAATCATAATAGAATAGGGGTCTTGGTGGTGGTCGAACCAAAGGGATGGGACCTAGGGGTGGCCGAATCCTAGGGACATGACCATGATGATGGCCGAATCCTATTGTTGAGTCCCATTAGGACTATCATGCGCACAAGGGAATCCATCTAGGAAACCGTGCGCAAGTCCCTCTTTGGACTTAAGGTTGGCGCACACTCAACTATTGGGTCTCATCTTTTCTTAACATGATTCCTTCAATATATTCTTTACAAAAAGGGCCCTACTGGCCAAATACATAAAATAAAGCAAAACAACTTAAGATCTAAGTGTCCCATCTTTGGTCCACTATATCCTTAACAAGTCTGGGGTCTACCAACAATGACAAATAATGAAACCCCAGAAAAAAATAGGCCCACCAGCCTTAAAAAAAAGGGCCGCGCACAACCTGGGCCCCTACATGGTCCAGGATATTACAAGCTTTAATGAGACATATTTGGAACATTATTTCAAATGTTCCAACTTGTTGGAATATGTGGGTAAAGGCCAAATACCTTCGTCATAAGTCCTTTTGGGATATTCCAATCACTAGAACAGCATCATGGGGATGGAAAGGCATCTTGAAAATGAGGGAGAAAGCTCTTCCTTATATTCTGCATCTCATTGGAAATGGTAATACTTCTTTCTTTTGGCATGATCATTGGCTTCCTGTGGTCGTCTAATTGATTTATTTGGTGAGAGGGCGGATTCTGACCAGGGCTTGGGCTTAGGTATCAAGGTGAACCATTTCTTGGCCAATGGCGGTTGGGCCTTGCCTACTCCAACTTCTGGTGATCTCATCCTTATTTGGGCCAAAATTACAACTGAAATTACTCCGATGATAGAATTTGAGGATGAGGTGGTTTGGACTGCTGACCCCATAGGTAGGTTCACTAAGGGACATGCATAGGATTGGTTAGGGGAGTAGATGAAACCCTAGTTCATTTATTCATTATTACTGTTTTTTCAATTCTCATATTAGTTGTGTTTTAGGTTACTTTCCAATTAGCTTTTGATACTTTAATTTCTTTTCTTAATAGTTTAATTCAACTTTTCATCATCCAATTGTTTCTTTTAATATTCTGATTTTTATTTAATTTTGACATTGTTTTATCACGAGTCTTTGTGGGATCGACCTCGTACACCACATAGTGATCTTGTGTGCTTGCGAGTTTTTTATTGTGTGCATATTAGTAACTTATTTCTAGGTTGTTTGGTGCATGCCAGTTGACCAACTTGTTGGAAATAGGGTGGGCCTCTAGGATAGGTTTCAAAACTTTTGACCCACTTGATGCAGGGATCAACTATCCACAAGGCTATAAAACCCAATCCAAGATCTATGTCCTCAATCTCAGCCATCATGATCAGTAAATACAATCTATCTAGAAGATAGAACCAGCAACATATAAGCTACAAATAAATCTACAACATGCAAAGAAGTAGATTATACCTTTGGAGCTCGGTTGTGCTCTAATGGAGAAGTTGCGTCTTTCTTTGATGATGAAACGCTTTCACTAATCAAATAGGAATCTCCAAGACCTCTTGATCTTCCACGCTATGACCCGTATCAGATTCTCCTTTTTCTCAAGAAGATGGTGGGATCTCTAAGAGAAAACTACTAGGAACTTTAGGGAGGAACTAGAAGGAAAACTAGAAGAGGGAAGAGGAGAAGAGCTCGTGCAACACTTGCACTAGGGGGCCTTGGGCGTGAATCCCAATGCAAGGACAGTACTTGGACGTCCAAGGCCTCCTCTCCTCTATTTATAGCTTTTGCAAGTTGTCTCTTCTTTACTAATTACAATAGAAGTCTCACTTCCATTAATTAGTAACTTACCATATCACATTTAGAAGTCTCACTTCAAATATGATTAGTATCTTTCTAATTCCTTTCTAATTAAAATAGAAGTCTCACTTCTACTAAAATTAGTAAGTCTACTATTACCACTATTAGAAGTCTCACTTCAAATAGAAATAGTAACTTTCCTTTTAGAGTTCAACTAGAATTAGATACTTTCTAATAATTGGGCTAGCGTGGGGACCACTAGGGATTCCTTAGAAAGCTGGCTCCAACTGGGACACGCGACCCCACATCTCATGTGCAATCCGGGCCCACGGTTAATTGCAAATAACTCCACTATATAAATGCAATTGAACTCCAGTCTTAGGAATATTACATAGAAGACCCTAAACTTCCTCATTATCACAAGTAGACCCCTCTATCAATATCCATGGATCAATTGGACCTGTCTTCCAAAATAGATCCATATCTTATTATCCTTGAGCCCCAATTAATTATAATATCATAGGTACCTTTCCAATTAACTCTTAATCGGAATGGTGCGCACTTACCAATGATAAATCCATTAATTGGCTGAAGGGGATATTAGAGATAGATTCCTTCTTGACTATTGAATGTTCCCATAGCTCTACTACCATGTACCCAAATCACCGAGGTGTTGACCTACAGTTGGCCTCACTCATTGGTGACTCAAAGCAAATGAATAGATAGAAACTTGAGTTCATTAATGTCTCAGGATTGAGAGCCTATTGCTAGGGAATTATGAGAGCAGACCTTAAAATAAAGACAATGTTTATAAGGTGCTTCTCATGGTCCTTCAATACATCAAATGTACCAGCACTATGATCCAGAATCTTCCATTCTGATGATCGAGACAAATCACACTATCTCATAGTGATCAAAGTACTGCAACCTTATTAGTATGAGATGTCCAGTCTCATCACTGGTTGTGATAATATTTAAGTATAAGATTTGCCACACATGTCTCCTGTATGTGGATTTCATCCATACACATGTGTTACATCTAATATACTTGTGGACCCCGATTCATCTCATGAACCATCATGTCATTCGTATTGGTTATGTGCAAGTATATAATAAATCACCATTCATCTCATGAAAAGTAAACATGAATATATGAATAAATAAAGAATTTAATCAATTTATTATATCATCTACTGGATTGAGTCCATAAAACTAACACAACTCTCATATGCAATTTGGTATTTGAGAAGTTTGTCCCCATCTTTGTAATTTATGTTCCTTTAGAGAAAATGAAAGAATCACTTATCTTAAAAGAATCACTTATCTTAAAAGAGAAAAAAAAAAAAAAGAGGTCCACAATGTTTAAAAGGATTTATCACGAGCATAGTTTTGAATATTGTAATCGAATCGGGAATCGTTTTAGGCGCCGAATCGAATCGAATCGCAAATCGTAGGATTCAACCTATTTTTAACAAAATATTTAAAAAAAAATTGAACAATATGTCAAAATAAGAAAAAATATAGATATGCATATTTCTTCCATTTTCCATACATGGCAACATTTATATATTGAAAAGGAAAAGTTCTATCAACAAAAAAAAAAAAAAATGCTCATGAGCTAATCTATGACCTAAACACACAATATTCCATCCCAAAAACGTCAAAAGAAGCTCATGAGCTCATTCATGATCTAAATAATACAAAATATTTATTCCAAAACATCAAAAGACAAAAGGTATATATCTCCAAATAATCAATTCATATCCTGATATCCCCATGATGGGCCAGGACCATATCCGCGTCAACGTCATCATCTCCAATATCATCATCACCAAATGAAGATGATCCGTCGTCAAGACATTGAACTTCCTCCTCTTCAGTGTCTGATGAAGACACTAGAGCTTCTTCTTCCTCATGCTTGGATACTTTCCTCTTTCCTTTATCTTTTCTTCCAAATGTAAGTTTTCTAGGCCATATAAAACAAGATTAGAAAATTTTATTTTACTAAAATAAAATATAAAATTAATGTTTAGACTGTGACATTTAGTAAATTGGTAATACCTCGTCGTCTATCTTGTCTACTCGTCCCTTCGTTAGCAAGATTGGCGAAGCGTTCTCCAAGTCCAAGGTCCATCCATGACATATCATTGTCTAAAACAAGATCTTCTTTTTTAGTGATCCACTCATGATTAGATTCCATATCTGACAAGCATATATGATCAAGAGGTTGATCCCTCTCTCTCTCTCTCTTGTTTTGATGGACTTGGAGATTTAGATTGCATTTAACAAAGACTAAAGAATTAATACGTTGTTGCCCTAGTCTATTTCTGCTCTTTGAATTTATCTATATAAAAGTTAGATTAAATCATTAAATGTCAACATTTATATAAATTAGATAACTAATTAACGAAAATAAATTAAACAAATCTCACATGTTCAAATGTACTCCAATTTCTTTTATACGCCGATGAACTACACATTAAACTTAATATGTGAATTGCTATCTTTTGTAGTTCAGGGCAATGATCACCAGTCATCCCACCATAAAGCTAGTTTATAAGAATGAAGTCAATGATTGTAAAAGAATAACATGGTGAAGAAAAAAATACAAATTAAGGACTATAAAAAATTAAGAATACATGTAGATTACCAGGCTGTTTTGTCTTCATTGTTAATTGTGTCGTTTCTCTTCCGAACATGACGATATTTCTCTTGAAACAGTCAATTTGTTCATAAAAAAGAATCCAAGTTCTACTATCTTGAACAAATCGCTCCAATGTGTCATACAATCCTTTTTAACTTCAAAATCGGCATTAAATTTCTCATGATATTGGAACGCGGGATTTAAAAAATATGCGGCTTCATGCAAGGGGCGATGCAACTGTAAGTTCCATCTAGAATCTATGATTCTCCATATGGGATCATATCGCTTCTTCACATTGTCAAAAATTTTGGCAATAGCCCCTTTGGCCGGCTCCATTGCTTCATAAATGCATCCCATCGGTGGTCTTTCATCGGAGTCTAACCAAGAGAAGGACTTTTACAAAGGGAGTTATACATTTGATGCAATATTTTATGCAAGCCCAAAACTCTTGGTCTGCCAAGATAATATCTCTCACTCTATTGCCATCAATATATTTGGAGAATAAACTTTCTTCCCATTCTTTTGAAGCAAACATTGACAACAATGCAACCCTTTGTTCATGAATACTTTTTAAGGTAAAACAGTTTGTAGCAAAACGGGTGACAACGTCTCTTCTAAGCTCTCTTCCCTTTGTATATTTTCTCATTAAATTTAACACCCATATATGTGTATAAATAAAAATTGTAATTTTATTTGCCTTTGTAACTGTTGTGGCATGAATTAGCAATTTCCAATATCAGCTAGCATCAAATATAGTAGATGTGCTGAACACGGTGACCAAAATATCTTTTTTCCTCTTCTCCATTAAGAATCCACCCGCCTTCACTAAAGCTGCAGCACTATCCGTCACCACTTGCACGACATGCTCTTCTCCAATTTCTTCAACTACCGAATCTATCAACTCAAACATATTATGTGCATTTCGACAAATTGAAGATGTATCTAATGATTTAATTGTCAGTCTCACAATTGCATAATGCAAGAATAGAACGTGAGTTCTTGGAAACTGAATGTATTATTCTGTGTGTTTACCTTTGGAGATCTAGCCCCAATATATAGAGAGTTACATGCCTCAATCAAAGCTTTTCAGTTAGGAAACTTAGCTAATTACATCAATTACTATTCTAACTTTAGAAAGCTAACTAATTACAAGAGAGAGAAAATCTAATTAAGATAATATGTACAGCTGTTACAAGTTGACCCAATTAACATCCACGTGAGATATGATAGTCTGGACAGGAATGTTCATGGGCCTTGGGCCTGTTTAACACCCCCCCCCCTCAAATTGATGCGGGAGAATCAACGAGCATCAATTTGCCAACCAAGAATTGATGGCGTGGTCGGGGAAGACCCTTCGTAAGAATATCAGCAAGCTGAAGCTCAGTGGAAACATGCGGAAGGCTGATGACATTACGTTTAAACTCATCTCGTATGAAGTGACAATCAACCTCGATGTGTTTAGTGCGTTCATGAAATATTGGATTTTCAGTAATCCGAATGGCACTGGTATTATCAGCATAGAGAGGAGTAGCTCTTGCTGCAGGAAATCCAATGTCAGAGAGCAGACCGCGGAGCCAAAGAATTTCGGAGCATGCAGCAGACATAGCGCGATACTCAGCCTCGGTAGAAGATTTGGAAACTTTGTCATGTTTCTTGCATTTCCATGAAATCAGAGCATCACCCAAAAACATGCACCATCCTGTGGTCGATCGGCGAGTATCGGGACAACCAACCCAATCAGCATCGGAATAAGCTTCGAGAGATAGATGATTGTTGGAGGGAAAAAACAACCTGCGAGTCGGTGTGCGAATAAGGTACCGAATGATGCGGCGAATAGCAGCCATATGAAGATGACGAGGAGCAGTCATGAACTGACTCATTAGGTTGACCGCGAAGGAGATATCAGGACGGGTGATCGTGAGGTAGATCAAGCTACCCACTAACTGGCGATATGCGGTAGGATCTGGAAGGTCACCTTCCTCTTTACTGAGCTTGACATTTAGTTCGATTGGCGTATCGACGGGAGCGGAAGCAGTAAGGCCAGCCAAGTCAATGAGGTCAATTGTGTATTTGTGCTGATTGAGAACTATACCGGCAGGGGATTGATGAACTTCAAGACCGAGAAAATAGTGTAAGGGCCTGAGATCCTTCATTTGAAACGACTGATGAAGAGAAGGTTGGAGTTCATGAAGCATGTGTGCATTGGGACCAGTAATGACAATGTCATCAACGTAGACCAGTAGCACAGTAATCCCGGAAGGAGCATGATGTAAGAACATAGAAGGATCATACTGGCTGGGATGAAAATCCAGGCGGAGAAGAGCATCCTGAAATTTCTCAAACCATGCGCGGGGGGCTTGCTTCAGACCATAGAGAGAGCGACGGAGCTTAGCAACCATACCCTTCCCAGAAGAGGAGCCTGGTGGCAGACGCATGTAAACATCTTCTTTGAGATCACCATGAAGAAACACATTTTTTACATCCATTTGATAGAGAGGCCATGATTGAGATGCAGCAACTGCAAGGATTATGCGTACGGTGGTCATCTTGGCGACAGGAGCAAAAGTTTCATCATAATCAATACCATATTCCTGCCGATTTCCGAGAGCAACAAGGCGCGCCTTATATCGATCTAGAGTGCCATCTGATTTTAACTTGAGAGAAAAAATCCACTTGCAGCCAATAGGTTTGACACCCACAGGAGAGGGGATAATATCCCACGTATGATTTTTCTCTAAAGCAGCCAACTCATCGTGCATAGCCTGATTCCAACATTTGTCCTGCACAGCTTGAGAATAGGATTGGGGAATGGAAGAAGAGGACAAAGTGGCCATTAAGGAGTTATGGGAGAACCCATAGCGGTCGGGTGGTAATGAAATGCGAGTGGAGCGACGCAATGAAGGAAGTCCAGATGGATCAATTTCCGGAGGGGGACCGGATGCGGGAGGAAGATCTGGAGGGGAATCCCTGGGAGGCGCGTCTGTGTTCCGTCTGTGATACACAAAATTAGGATTAAATCGAACAATAGATGTGTCATCAGAAAAACCAGGTAAGGAAAACTAATGAGGAGTCGTCCGGAGGATCAAGGTGTTTTTGAAAGAAATACTCGTTTTCAAAAAACACGACATTCCTAGAGGTACGGATGCGACGAATGTGTGGATCATAGCAAAGAAACCCGTTCTGGAAGGGTGAATATCCTAAAAAAACACACTGAGCGGATTGAGCTGTAAGTTTGGTCCATTCAGACGAAGGCAAATGCACAAAGCAAACAAAACCAAAAACATGAAGATCATCATAAGATGGAAATGTCTTGTAGAGACGATAATATGGGCTCTGATTGTCAATCGAAGAGGATGGCATATGGTTAATGAGATGAGTTGCAGTAGCCAAAGCCTCAACCCAAAACCGGGTAGAAACGGATGATTCAAGAAGAAGGGAACGAGTGACATCAAGGAGATGTCTATTTTTCCTTTCAGCGACTCCATTCTGCTGTGGAGTATAAGGACAAGTTCTTTGAGAAATAATACCTTTGGTTTGCAAAAACTGTTGAAAATCAGAGAACATATATTCCCCGCCTGAGTCAGATCACAAGATTTTAATGCAGGTGGAAAATTGATTTTCAACATAAGCCAGAAAAATTTTAAAAACATGAAAAAACATCAGATTTGGAATGCAGAAAGTAAACCCATGTGAACCGACTGAAATTATCAATAAAGTCACAAAGTATTTATATCGACCATGAGAAAGAGCTGGAGCAATTCCCCATACATCGCTATGAACCAAATCAAAACATTGAGTGCTGTGTGAAGTGGAAATAGGAAAAGGAAGGGTTTTGCTTTTCCCCAATTTGCAAGTAGCACAATCAAAAGGCACACAAGAAGATAAACCAACAGTTTATTTATTAAACCAGAATTGAACATCAGGGACAAAGCTTTTGAATTAGGGTGTCCAAGTCTTTTATGCCACAGTTGGCAGTTATCTCTAATGGAAAAACAAAACACACCATTGTCAAATTTATTCCTAAAGATGTTTGAAAAATCCAGCGGAAACAAGCGTCCACACTTAGGCCCCCTCGCGATCTCCTTCCATGACATCTGGTCCTGCACAACACAACCAGAAGAAGAAAAAGAGATATTACAATTATTCTCAACAAGCTGCCCGACTGACAAAAGGTTGGAAGTTAAATTTGGACACAGAAAAACATTTTTCAATGGAATGGGACCAGAGATGTCACCGACAGCAATAATGGGAACATGGCCCCCGTTAGCAGTTTGGATTTGAAGAGGGCCATTGTAGCTTTGCACATTGGAGAGTGGTGCACAGGAAGACGTCATATGATTAGATGCCCCGGAATCAAGAAACCAAGTAGAAGATGGAGGGGATGTACCTGAGAGGACCAAAGCAGAGAGGGCATTGACAATCATCTGTTGAACCACGTCAGGAGTGAGAGAGGATGAGGGACCAGGCTGTGAGGGCGCAGATGTAGGAGCAGGCATAACCGAAGAAGCAACATACGCATGCGGAGGCTGATACCGTGGAGTCTGAGGCTGTGGTGATGGACGTTGGGGTCGGCGGCGACATTCAGAGATGATATGTCCCGACTGTTTACAGTAACTGCAGACCTTCTGTTGCATTGAGTTGCAATGTGCCCAAATTTTTGACAACTGTAACATTACGTTTTGCTCCAGTCGCGCGACGGAGGCTGAGAAGTTTTATTAACCGAGAACGCAACTGAATAGGTCTCAGTCGTTTGTTGCGCGATATGTGCCGACGTCGCAATTCGCTGTTCATCGCGTAAAAGTTCATTGAAGCATACATCTAAGGAAGGTAATGGCGTCCGATTCATCAGGGCAGACCGAATACTTTCATATTCATGCCGCAGTTTCATCAAAAATTGATCCCTTTGACTAGACGCCTGAAGATCGCGAATCACGATCAGAACGTCGGGAGCCACATCTGCATACTTAATACTATCGTATTCCGACCATAGGGTTCGGAATCCTGAATAGTAGTCTTGGATTGACAATGTCCCTTGTGCATATTCAGCAATCGCACATTCCAGATGAAATTGACGTGCTGAGTTATCTTGATGGTACACTTGCTTCAGATATCCCCCACATGTCTTAAGCGGTGGGATAAGGTTTGAGATTCATTATCAGATGTGGTTCGACGGAACCCAGTAGCCATGATTTTATTTTTGCATCTTTAGTGAGCCAGGCGGATATCTTCTTCTCATCTTCCTTGGGTTTAGGGTCAGATCCAGATATATAACCCCATAATTCCTTAGCCTCAAGGTAAATCTGGAACTGAAACGACCAGGCAGGATAATTTTTTCCCATGAATCGAATCAAGGTAACCTCAGATTTTTCCATCTTCAATCTGGGAGAGCTGAAAAATGGTGAAAAAATCTCCAATATTCTTAGAAAATCCAGACGACCATGTCTGGAGAGATCTCTGATGGTGGTTTGATGATCAGAGGTGGGCCACCATGAAGATGAGACTGTTGCAGCGTCTAGACTCCTTGAAACAGATTCTTGATCTGTCGATCTTCACAAGAGAGATTGATTTCTCTCTATCCTTAATGCCTAAATGCTATGTAAGATCAAAGAACAAGATTTTCTTAACCTTGGCTCTGATACCATGTCAGTCTCACAATTGCATAATGTAAGAATAGAACGTGAGTTCTTGGAAACTGAATGTATTATTCTGTGTGTTTACCTTTGGAGATCTAGCCCCAATATATAGAGAGTTACATGCCTCAATCAAGGCTTTTCAGTTAGGAAACTTAGCTAATTACATCAATTACTATTCTAACTTTAGAAAGCTAACTAATTACAAGAGAGAAAATCTAATTAAGATAATATGTACAGCTGTTACAAGTTGACCCAATTAACATCCACGTGAGATATGATAGTCTGGACAGGAATGTTCATGGGCCTTGGGCCTGTTTAACATTAATAAAAACCATACCACGGGGGCTGTTAACCAAAAAATCTGTGATGTTTTTATTCTTTTCATCGGTCCACCCATGTGTCATCAATGTGCACCCATATTGACTCCACTCTTTTCTATATTGCTCCAATGATTTTTCAATAAGTTGCACTTCCTTATGAAGAAAAAGTGTGCCTCACTTAATGATAATTTGAGAGTTTCTAGCCCCAGTTCAAATGCAGCCACTGCCTCCATCAGAGCAAAAAATGGACTTTTAACAACATTGACAGGAAATGCATTAGCATACAAAAATCTACATATTGCCAACGCAACACTTTCCCTTACTCCTTTTTTCCAAATGTGATTAAGAGTTGGTTGTTTTGGATTTTTTCCTTTAACCACAAAGCCATACATTGTGCTTTTTCTTTTTCCTTTATCTTGTGGTATTTCAATGATTTCATCATTGTCTTGGAAAAAATAATCGGATGAACGCCCAATATCATACATGTCATCTTATTTATTCTTCCTTTTCATCTTTGTTATCTTCTAATAACTTCTTAAACAGGATAGTTACATCATCCTCAACTTGAGTGCATGGCTTTATGTTTTGTTTTGTTCGGGCTAAATGGTGTTTCATACGAAACACTCCACCCCACATCACCTTTCCACAAAAGTTGCAATTCACATCCAAGTGATTATCCGGGTTAACCTTGAACAATAACTCCATGCAAGGTCATCATCCGTTGGGCCTAATCCTTTACCTTTTTATGGCCTACCAATAACTGTAAAATCCAAAAATAAAAAATGTTCTATTCAACCATCACCATAGTTTACATGAAAAAAAAAAACATTAAATGCAATCTAAATCTCCAAGTCCGCCAAAGCAAGAGAGAGAGAGAGAGAGGGGAGGATCAGCCTCTTGATCATATATGCTTGTCAGATATGGAATCTAATGATGAGTGGATCACTAAAAAAGAAGATCTTGTTTTAGACAATGACATGTCATGGATGGACATTGGACTTGGAGAATGCTTCCCCAATCTTGCTAACGAAGGGACGAGTAGACAAGATAGACAAGGTATTACCAATTTACTAAATGTCACAGTCTAAACATTAATTTTATATTTTATTTTAGTAAAATAAAATTTTCTAATCCTGTTTTATATCGCCTAGAAAACTTACATTTGGAAGAAAAGATAAAGGAAAGAGGAAAGTATCCGAGCTTGAGGAAGAAGAAGCTCTAGTGTCTTCATCAGACACTGAAGAGGAGGAAGTTCAATGTCTTGACGACGGATCATCTTCATTTGGTGATGATGATATTGGAGATGATGATGTTGACGCGGATATGGTCCTGGCCCATCATGGGGATATCAGGATATGAATTGATTATTTGGAGATATATACCTTTTGTCTTTTGATGTTTTGGAATAAATATTTTGTATTATTTAGATCATGAATGAGCTCATGAGCTTCTTTTGACGTTTTTGGGATGGAATATTGTGTGTTTAGGTCATAGATTAGCTCATGAGCATTTTTTTTTTTATTTTGTTGATAGAACTTTTCCTTTTCAATATATAAATGTTTCCATGTATGGAAAATGGAAGAAATATGCATATCTATATTTTTTCTTATTTTGACATATTGTTTATTTATTTTTAAAATATTTTGTTAAAAATAGAACGAATCCTACGATTTGCGATTCGATTCAATTCTGCGCCTAAAACGATTCTCGATTCGATTACGATTTTCAAAACTATGCACTTGCAGCACCGTATGTACCGCACGTCGCACCGCACTACAATCCCGCTGCCATTGCGTCCTCGGGTCATCCTTCCCGTCTCCATCGTTGAAACCAACAACAAGTAAAGGCCTGCTTTCCTTTTAACTTTATTCTCTGCTCAAAGTCCAAGGACTGAAGGAATGGAAAGGTAAAGAGGAGTCACACGTGCAACTCGCACCAGGTGTTTGTGTGACGGTTTACTGCAACATATATTTGGGCTTGGTCGGATCCTAGTTAGGCCAACCAAACCTGCACTCCAAACCATACACATCTAAGCACCTACAGCGACAGTCGATCAAAGCAATTTGACCAAATCAGCAGTCGAGATTTCTTTTCATCATCTTGGAGTCATCTGAAATCCGATTTCAAAAAATCCATCTTCGTTATTGTGTTCGTGGAGAGCAGATCTACACATCGGGTCAATCAATTTTTTATTGCATAAAAAAAATAATAATGTTGGTTCACAAAGAGGAAGTGGAGTTTTCCTCCACAATATGGAGGAATTGACTGGAACCGTTGCGGAATTAACAAGAAATGTTACTCAATTATCTGGAACGATTGCTCAACTCCAAGAAACTCTTTTAAGGATGGATACCAAAATAATAAATTTGGAAAATAATCGGCGTGGGGGTGCTAACCGGAATCCACAAGATCAACTGGCAGTCAATGTTAATCAAGACTTATGAATGAAACTCGTGATTCCCGAATGGAAAATTGAAACCAGATAAATTTATATATTGGTAAGTGTGCGTCAAAAATATTTTCTCGCATAAGCCAATGACTGAGGGCCACAAAGTTACTTTGGTAGCAACTCGATTTCGCAATTATGCTGCGATTTAGTGGGCCAAGTTACAAAAGAATAGGCGGAACCAAAACATAGACCCCGTTGAGACATGGATTGAGATGAAAAATCTTTTGAAGCAAAAGTTCATTCCCCTCAATTATTCAAGATATCTACGTTCAAGCTTTTAAGACTTAAAACAAGGATCCAAGACAGTTGTTGAGTATTCTAAAGAGTTTTAAGACAATGCAAGCTCGTTGTGGCTTAAATGAGGCTGATGATGTGTTGGTTGACCGATATTTTCATGGGTTGAGAATTGATATACAACATATCCTTGCATTTAAAAATTTTGATAATGTTGATAAGATCATCCAACATGCCATCACGGCCGAGGATACTGCAAATTATAAAGCCCAAAAATTTAGTGCATCTAAATGGGCTGCACAAAAGACCTCGTCAAGATTCTAAACCAAGTGGTTCGTTGGAAAAAAATTCTCCATACCCAAAGGTCAGAATAAGATCACCTGCTTTCATTGTAAACAAGGGCATCGCGCAATGGAATGTCCAAAACACATACACCTCATTGAAGATGCAGGTGATGTGAAAGATACTTCAGATGATCCTAATGGTAAATGACTTAGAGGAAGTGGAGGAAGTAGGTCCCGGGGAGGGTCTTGAAGCTCTAACGGTCCTTAAAGAAACTATAAGTGCTATTGAGAAAAACTAGTTGCAGAAAAATATTTTCCATTCAACAAGTACAGTACATGGGCACAGTTACGCAGTTGTAATTAATGGCGGAAGTTATGATCATCTCACAAAATCTTGTTAATCGCCTGAAGCTGAAGGTTTATAAGCATAATCGCCCCTATTTTTTAAAATGGCTAATGACAAGTGATGAAGTACAAGTGCAACATACATGCCAAGTCACATTTGCCATTAGTGAAGATTATAAAGATACAGTTTGGTGTGATGTGCTCGCAATGGATAGTGGTGATATCCTGTTGGGTCGCCCATGGATGTATGAGAGAAATGGCACTCCTGGTATGCGTGACAACACATTCACATTACCCAAGATAGTTTAGGAATATTTTATTTTTTTAGTAGGTTCTAAGTTTTCTAAAAGACTTGTAATTAGGGTAGTTTCTATTATTGGATTAGATTTTCTTAGGTCCTAAGTTTGCTTTTCTATTTATATTGTATTGTAGAACTCTTTTTCTCAGACTTTGATTATTGAATAGAATTATTTTGGGTTTCTATCCTTTGGAGGTGCGTCCTTCGTGTTGAAGTCTCTGCGGAGGCGTGTTGAAGTGTCTGTGGACATGTGCTTCGGCACTCCATGCAAGCCGTAACCCTAGGGCCTGCATCACGCACCGAATGTCACAAAGGAAGTTCTAGAATTATTGAGAGGAACTTTTTTTATACATTGTTGGGAACGTTAGCTCAAGGAGGAACCTACTTGATTGCAAGGGTTATATATTTATGCATCTTTATTATTTTGAAATGGTAACGACAATTTATTCACCAAAAAAACATAAAATTACAGAAAAAAATGGAAAACCCCAAGAAACAGAACTAAACCACCCCTAAGGCAACAATCAAGCAACACCCAACCACCAACAAACAAATGGGCCCACATCCAACTTGTTTAGAAGTTTGCAACAAAGAGATTCTTGTAATGATTAAGGCATTATGTTCAGTAGTAGTCTTCTAGTGATTTCCTTTTATCTTGGTTGTTGCTGGTTTAGTTGACTGCTCATCATGACTTGTAATTCAGCTCTCTTCATTTTCTCCTTACTTCCAAAAAATATGGGAAATTAAATTGCACGACTATAACCAGCATCACCGAGAAAAGTAAAGGAATTTATCTTTTCATTTGAATGAATATGATGTGCCTTGACATAAGCAAATCACAAACCTGAATGCAACTACTTCCACAAATTCAGTGTCAATCTGCCACATTATAAAGATTAGTCACCTATTTAACCTTTAACAGAAGATTTTGATTTTGTCCAATTATAAGTGGATTTTAACACACACAAAAAAAGCAACTTACTCCTGTCTCTTCCTTGACTTCTCTTATTGCCCCAGCAAAAATGTCCTCACCCTGAAGAGAAAAGAGGTCAATGAGCATTGAGAGAAATTGCTATTCTTATAAACAAAGAAGCCTAGTTTTGAGTAGACACAAAATTGACAAACCTCATTCACAACTCCAGTAGGAAACTTCCATAACCCTGTTCCTCGAAGTTTTCCACTCTTTTCTTGGACCACCAGCACCTACCAAATAATGAAGTTCAAATACCTAAAACTACTGAGCCATTCAAACTGTCGCTGCCAATAAAAATATATTGACTGATACATAACAGGACACATATGCTATAAAAACTTTATAGAAGTCATTTATTTAAAAATAACAATCCCAATTCTGAATCGTATCATTTAGCAAAATAATTTTACTCAGTAAGAAAAATTAAAGGGAAAGAAAGGGGAAAAGTCATAGACTGACAATTCCATATGGGCTTTTAGTACTCTTTTCTTTTCTTTTCTTTTCTTTTTTTTTTTTTTTTCACTTTTCTGAAACAGCACTTAGTACCCAATTTAAGAAAGGCAGATGGAAAAGGCTGGAAGGTCGAGACTTATGACAAAGAGGGGGTACCTCTCTTTTATCATTCATCACAAATCCACCAACACCGACTCTATGGGAAGCATTTACAGGGAGAGTATGAACAGTCTCAGGAATCCAATATACAAGCATCAAATAGTTTGGTTCTGCATGGTGGTACCAAAATCCTTCCTGCAAATTAGTTGGAAAGTCAATTGATACTGTAATACATAAATAGTCATCAAAATATGTGATGAACAAAATGGATAACTGAAAGAAAAAGTATACAAGGGCTTGTTGTCTCATTCATTAAGAGTCAACATCCTCTAAGAATGTTTTCCCAAGAGAGAAACCATATAATTCTATACAACAATAAAATTTATTATTCACCATAGGCTGTATGATAGTAAAATCTATTGTCAAACGCCACAAGTAAAAAAAAAAAAAAAAAAACTAAAACCACTAGTTGAAGAAACAATAGAATCCCACTACAAAGACAGCAATCTCAGGTCTCTCATATGAGGAACGAAAAATTATTACATATCTGATGCGGACAGCGGATGGAAAGATGCAGGGTGGATGGAGATAGATATGGAGATAAGGAAGATAGGGCTCACACCAAACTCCGATCTGGAGGAGTTAGAAAGTTGGGCTCTCACCAAACTATAAACCAGGAGGCAATAGAGATCTCCAAGAGAAGAAGGAGATGAAAACTCCATTTTCATTAATCATCAACCATTACTAATTAGCCAAAGAGGCTTTACATCATTATATAGGAAAAGAAATAACCCTAGGACTAATCTGGACCATGCAAACACATTGATGGCCAGGATTAAAACATCCTAACAAAACAACTTAAGCATAATTAAAAGCTCTAAATAATGTAAAAAAAAGAAACTTAAAATGAATGGGCTGGGCCCATGGGGGCCATGGATCTGTCCTGCATCTGATTCTCCGCTTCTTGGAGAGAGCTCGGCCTGGAGTTCTGTAGATGTCCTCCAGGATGGAAAATCAACCGAATAGCTTCTTGTGGTGCTGCTTGATCTTCATACTCCTTGCATGGCTTGGTGACTTGACTCGACATTTTCAATTGTAAGTTTGCCTTCCACGTAGAAATATAATGAGGGAACCGATGCTTCTGAAATCCGAAATTTGCTTGGATGTGAGATCTAATCAGTAGATGCATTAGTCTTTGAATCTCAACTATCTGAATACAATCTTCTAATACGGAGCAATCTCCGAAGATGAAATCAATATGGGGAACTTCAATCACTTGATTTTTGTTTACAACCTCTTGACCAGTATCTTGTTCTTCTGATGCTTTAACTGGTTGTTCTGGAAGTGTGCTTACAATGGGTTCTATCAGATGCTCTGTTGGCTTGCATACTATTTCCAATCCTTCAACGTGCTTGTATTCTTCTTCTTGGGTTGCTTGCACTTGTTGATCAACACTCTCCAAAGGAGAAGATTCCGTTTCTTTGCCTCCCAGTTCATCTAAAGTAGAATCCTATATTCATTGTGGAATCACTAGATTCTTGCTTTAGTTCCTACAGTAAAGCTATCATATGTTCCATCTTGTCTTGCATTTGCTTGGCAAATTGATCAAAGGTAGCATTGAATTGGGAGGAATCTTGAATTGGCTTATCACCACCAGTCTTGGATTCATTTGTCACGATCTCCACAATATGTGCTTTTTTGGATTGTTGAAAATTTTCTACTAGAGGCTTGGAGATTTCCATGCGAGACCGATTAAACTTGCACACAACACGACTTGTTTCTCTATATGCATCATGTATGGTCCCGTTGTCCTTCAAATGTTTTAATATGCTTGGTCTCAAACCTTTGGTAAAGCCGATACAATAATGTTCCTCATTTTCAACTAATCGACATACTTTTTGCAGCCATGAATATTTATCATAATATTCATCAACTATCATCTCTCCTTGTTGCAAACTCATGAATCGCTGAAAGTAGACCATATTTTTAACATACCAACCTCCATAATTACGTCTGAACTGTACTCTTTGAATTTCATTGAAAATTTCAATGCGTTCCAACTTCATATTGACTTGGGTAAAAAAAAAAACGGGGGGATGTAAATTTAATGCTCTTCAAAAATCAAACTGACCTGCAGATTGGATTTTCAGGAGCATGCAGATGAAGGTGGATTGTCAATCGGACTGTAAATGGCCTCAATTCTGAAAGAAAGTTCTGGTAGCCGGGCGGGTCAACTCTGCAATTTGACCGGCTACCGCTGTTTCTTGCCAATTGTGCCCCACTGGCTGGGCTGAATTTGGGGCCCACAAATTTATGCAAGGGAATCCTTGTGAAGCCAAATTCCAACGAGGCCGTTCGTTTGAACGGAACGCCTTGCGCAGGAAACACATGCAAGGGGATCCTTTCGCCTCGTGTGTTGTGCACAGAAAAAAAAAACAAAAGGGTTGGGGCCCTTGTCGCTGTAGGGCTTCGATGAAAACGATGGGAGTGCTTTGACCCTTGGCTTCAGCTTCTCTGTCGAAAAGGAGATGGCGATGCGGGCGGCGTTGATGAAAACTGGAGATAGTGGCACGGATGATGCCCAGAGCTACTGAAGAACAGGTGATGTTGTCCTTTGCCAAAGGCGCTGGAACCAGAAGATGATGGTGATGGAGGCTGAGGCGATGGTGGTAAAGATTGATTCTCCTGCTAAACTTGATGGACGATGTCGATGGTGTCAGGTACTTCTTCCCTCTATTTCTTTTTTGTTTCTTCTCCCTTCCTTCTTCTTCTTCTTCTTCTCTCTCTCTCTCTCTTTATTTTATTTTATTTTACAGAGGGGGAAAGGGCTTGGTTTTTTTTTGGGGGGGTGTTCGGTGAAAGGTAGGCTGGTAAGGGTTTGGGAATGGGTGATTGTGTTCGGGTGGGGCCCAGTTGGCAGGATCGATGGTGGGGTTTTGGGTTCTTACGGTTTGAAGGGATGAAGTAGGGTTTCGAGAATTTGGGGAAAATGTTAGGGAATTGGATTAGGGCTTAGGTACAGAGTTTTTGGTTTTTAGGGTTTTGATTGGAGGTTAGGGTTAGGGTTTCGGTATGGGTTTTGGTTTCTGATTTGAGGATTTTGGTGTTGTGATGGATTTTGGGATTTTGAGATGGCATTTGGGGATTCAGATTTGAGGGTTTTTCTGTATGGATGACTGGGCTTTGGAAGGGATTCAGTGTGTGTGGGTTGGGATGCAGTCGGCCAAAAGGGTTTGGCATGGGAGGGGTTCAGTGATGGGTTTTGGAGACAGTAGGTGGTGTGTGGATAACGACGATGGATTTGGGTGTTGTTGGTTATCGGTTTCAGGGATCGGATGCAGGGATGTTGAGATCTATGATGGCCGGGAGTAGCAAAAGTTGATGGTGTTGGTTCAACAGCAATGATGGATTGCCGAGAATCGAATCCGTGGTTGGATGGATTTTCGGCTCTAATACCAATTGATGCAGACAACGGAGGGGAAGAAGTGGGGTGGATGGAGATAGATATGGAGATAGGGAAAATTGGGCTCACACCAAACTCCGATCCGGAGGCATTAAAAAGTTGGGCTCTCACCAAACTCCAAACCAGGACGCATTAGAGATCTCCAAGGAGAAAAAAAACTCCATTTTCATTAATCACCAACCAATCAAGACAGATGGCCTGAGCCCATTGGCGGGTCGACCCATGGCCCCCTGTATCAATATCGGTGTAACATGCAAAGGCCCAACCCTAGAAAATCCTATTGTCAAACTATTTACTTATGTTTTATTGATTAATTGTGAATAAATAATAAAATATAATAATATGGAAAATTTGGCTCGCTTAATTAGTGCCTAATTATGATTTATTAGCAATTAAGTCAATTAGTAAAGTGATTGGGGCAGTCAAGCATAAAAGTTTAAATTAAAAAATGTGAGGCCTAGGACCCACTAGCAGGGAACGCCCAAGCATTGGTTGTATTTAGCCAATGGCTATACTAGTTAAAAGCCAATGTACGTATGTTAGGATCCTTTGATAGACATTGTTTTGTCGTTTACTAACAGCTCGAACTTTTTGTGTTTTTGGTTACTAACTTATCAGAGCAAGGGGTCTTGTGTTTGAATCCATGGGGACGTGTTTTTGTTCACATATGGTCATTTGGCATGTTTCTGTCCATGTGCGGAGCCCCACACGAGGGGGGGCTATCAAGACCCTTTGATAATCATTATTCTATCGTTCACTAACAACTCGAGCTTGGGCGTGCTTGGTAATTAACTAGTTAAAGGAAAGTAAAGTGAATCCAAACAAGAAATGACAAGGGGTCATATCAAAAGTACACAATTTCAAAATTCCCGTTGAATTTTTTTTTAAAAGTCAAAAAAGCAACCTCCTTTCTCACTAAAAGACAAAAAAAAAAAAAAAACCTCCACTTTTCTATACAAAAGTCAAAAAGATTCCATACCAAACAACTAAAAACAAAACACCATCATAACACCTTATATTTTATTCTCTTGATTTGATGCTTCACCTCACCATACTTCAATTCACCGTACATCCAAACAGGCCCGTGTTTTTGGAAACTAACTGTAGGATCGCACATCGCTTGAGCTACCATTCCGACCAAAACCAATCGGTTTTGGAAGGAATGGTAGCTCAGTGGGTGCATAAGATCCTACAAGTGGTATCAGAGCTCCAGATCATGGGTTCAAGTCGAGGGAGCGCCATTGTGAGGGGGGATTGTTGGGCAGAGGCGTGCCACAATGCCGATCTCTGCGACCGCTCTAAAAACAGGCCCGCGGGCGCAATGTCAAATGCCGTATAAAACATTGAGTTGTGCCTCTTCCATCGCCAACTGGTTTTGGAAGGAATGGTAGCTCAGTGGGTGCATAAGATCTTACACTAACACTGTAAACTTTCCTATTTGAGTCAGATTGGGATACCCAGTTGATAAAGGGCATTGAACAATGAAACATGCTAAGAAAGATGGGAGGAACTAGGATACTTAATTCCGGTAGGGAATAGGGGTTGTGTTTGAGTACAACTAAACCTGGCATTAGCCAATAGGGGCTCCAATTCAATAAAAACTCAAGCAAAGATTTTCTAATAGAACTAAGATTCCTAGTTGCCATTAAACAAAACTCCCAATGCCTTTATTAAGAGTGGATGCCCAACCACTTGCTTCCCACATATCTCTCTCTCCACATGCACTTAGGCACTCACAAACCCAAGTCTATTCATCACTCTAATCTCCATGACTCAAATAACACTACTAGAAGGTAAACTAGAGGGAAAGAGAGGAAAACAACCTAGGGTTTGCAGTTAATTCATGCAAGATAACATTCAACAAGGAAATCAACCAATTCTAACATAAAAAAGGTTAGTAAACAATCTAGATTAATTGATATGCATGATTCCTCTTTCGTTTGTAATCAATTAAATTCTAGAAAAAACTAAACCTAGTTCTAGCCATTTGGATTTGTAGAAATCATCCTGAAACCCGAATCAGATGATGGGAGAATATCCAAACATAATGTGAAAATACAAAAATAAAGAGAGATGGGCTGGCCATCAGTTCCCACTTGCCATTGGGAATTCCTATTGGCCGATCATCATAAGGTTTTTCCCCTGGATTGTTTGGACCTATTTTCCATCCTATGGTCTCGTTTTGGGGTTTTTACTACAATATCTTCTAGGATTTTGTTCCTTTTGGCATTATTACCTAGTTTGATGGTCTTCGATGTTTCCAAATTAGTTATTGTCATATGTGTTATGAGTATTGAATTTTGGCTAGAATTCCCCTAGTTTCTATTTTCTACTTGTGAGACACATCTCAAAATCACCACTATGATGCAGAAGGGCCCAATTCCATAAAATATACCAATATTGGTTATTAAGGTTTGGTCGTGGACCTTCAGGGATCCATGTTGGCCAAACAAACCCTACATGGGTTGAATTCAAGGTCATGCGACCCTAAGGCATCATGAATTTAGTGATTTTGGGTTTTCTCGCATGTGGCCACTCTAGGGTTTGTTAGTTTTGATGATCTCAGCCTTGTATATTGGATTTGAGACTCTCTTAATGATGTTTGAATCTGGTTCCAGTAATTGGTGACAATTAGGGTTAGGTATTCTACTTGTTCTATTAATCTACATGTGTAGGCTGGGAAGCACGGACACCTCTCCGAGGTCGTCGTGTCCGTGTCCAACAGGTGTCGGACACGGACACTCTCAGACACGTGTCGGATACGCCAAAAAGAGTATCCTATTTATTTTTTTATATTTTATATTCCGGACAAGCTAGGGACACGCTGGCCTCTTTTAATTGGAAAAAAAATTAAAATTAGAGTAAAAAAAAGGGGGGGTTGTTTGTAAAAAGTTATAACTTAAGAGGAAAAGGGGGCTCTTTTAATTCGTCCATCCAGCTCCAGCCCTAAACGAAAGAGGAAAAAAAAACCCCATTCGTCCGTCCAGCCCTAAACGAAAGAGAAAAAAACCCCATTCGTCCGTCCAGCCCTAACAAAAGAAGAAGAAGAAGAAAAAAGAAAAGAAGTAGGAAGAAGTAAAGAAAAGAAGATTTGTTGCGGTACTGCTTCTGCTCATTAGGTACGCTTTTTTTTTTTGCTGCTGCTCTTTTTTTCTTTCTCTACTGTTGCTTCTTTTTTTTTCTTTTCAGTTTTTGCTGCGAAAAACTTTTTTTTTTATGTTTTTGCTCATGCTGCTCTTTTTTTTTTTTTTTGGCTCATCAAATCTGTTTGTTGTTTCTGTACTATTTTTTTGTAATATGTTGTTTTTCTGATCATTAGATGTTCTATTTTTGTTGTTTTATTGTTGCAAACCTCCTTGATGTTTTTTTTTTCACTGCGAATATGCAAATCTGCAAATGTCCTTGCTGCTGATGTTCTTTATTTTTTGCTGCTGTTCTTTATATCAAATAATTCTTTGTTATTTATCAGTTGCTTCTTCACCTCTGGAATTTAGGAATATGAGTTCCATTCCTAGCTCTAGCTCCACCCCTCCAATGAAGAAGATATAAATAAGCCTATGTGGAAATATGTAACCAAGTTTGAGAAACTTAATGAAGGAGGTGGAAATATTACAGCGGTACACTGGTACTTGGATTTTTATTTATTTGATTGCTAAATTGATTACAAAGTTAAAATGATATTATCTTTTAGTATATGATTAGAGTTATTATTATTACTTGGATTTTTATTTATTGGATTGCTAAAATGATTACAAAGTTAAAATGATATTATCTTTTAGTATATGATTAGATTTATTATTATTATTAAATATTAACGAGTCCCCGACGTGTCCGTGTCCTACTTTTTTTAGAAATGTCGTGTCGGCGTGTCTGTGTCGTGTCGTGTCCATGTCCTGCGTCCGTGTTCGTGCTTCCTAGTGTGTACGAGTGCCATATGACCAAAGGGGATGATGTAAACATGCATCAAAACCCAACATATTGCAAATCAATGACAAATCAGTTAATCGTGACGGAGTAACCTATTTGGAAACCACAAGTTGGTTGGCCAAGACGTTTGTGGGACCATGTGGTTTTGAGTGTTTTAATCATGTTTACCCCCTGCCCTAGTGTTTTAGCATAGAAGTAGGGCCCTCTATATCCCTAGATTTGTGGGCCACAAGTTTAACGGCTTTATACAATAAAAAAACTGACCCTCGATCCAACGGTCTACTCCATTCAGATTAATGCGAACCCATAGGGTCAACGACTTTTTTTTTTTTTTGGAACCCAATGGAACCAAATGGTAAACTGAAGTAAATAAGCTTTATTTTAGTGGGTACCATCCTTGGATGGGGCCCAAGGGCCAAGTTCAAAACCAACTAGATAGGACCTAAGGGTGCTAACCATTGGGATTTAGTTATCCTATTTACGTGAGATGGGACCCACGAGCTTTTAAATAAAAGAAATAAGGAAAAGGGGCATTCTTGCGCACATGGGGAATGACGCACAACTCTCAAGGCACAAAAAGAAGTGCCACATGACCTTCCCTTCTCCTTTTTCCTTGGGCAGCCCTAGTTTACTTTTTTTTTCTTTTTTTTTTCCTCTCACGCTTGCCTCCCTCTACTACTTCCAGAAAACCCTAGCCTAGATCTTGATAAGTGCTTAAATGTTTACAAATTAAACCCTGATATTTGATTTATCTTGTGCTAGTTCATTATTATTTTATTTGCTTTTACATTGTCTTTTTATTTTTTTATGAAAAGGTCAAAAGGAGCCAAAAGAGAAGAATTTCGGCAATTGATTAATTGAGAGATTAAAGTGTGAATCCCCAGGGATGTACGGCCAGGTGGGCCCTCCCTATTCTTTTTGGGGATTTGAAATTTCAAATTAAGGTGGAGCCCTAGAAGGAAAGTGTTGGAGACTCATAGCATAAACCAAAAAGGAAAGAGAAGCGAAGAAGAAAAAGGAGAAATCAACCCAACCATGTGTTGCACACCCAAAGGGGGCCCCACGTCTATTGCAAAGATTTGAATTTCAGAATTTGGAAATTCTTTCTCAAGTCCATGTGGCGCCCAAGCATAGAGAAGGAGGAGAAAAAGAAGGAAGTTCCAAAGCAAGAGTCCAAGCTAAGCTTAGAAGTCCAAGAAAGGGGTCCCACACTCCACCTTGCACGCCCCATATAGGCCCACTCTCATGTTCAAAGATTCAGATTTAGTCTCTTGAAAATAAATGTCAGATTTGTGGGTCATGTGAGAAACTTTCAAGAAGCTATAAAGTGGGACCGGAATTAGAAAGTCTTGCACACCAAGAAAAGAAGACTTCTATTCTCATCTAACTAGGAAAATTACTTGAAAAAGTAAGCAAGAGGTTTGATCACAAAAGGAAATAAAGCCTAAAAAGGAGGTAACTCTTTACTAAAGATTTCTTTTGCAAAAAGCATAAAAGGGGACCAAAGGGATGGACGACCAGCACTCATACACAAGCCCTAGCAGCCGTACATCATCATTGGAGGAGCTTTTTGGAGCGAGGAAAAAGCAATCAATCTGCTGGCCGACCCCTTCATCTTCATCATCTTCTAGAGTTTTTCTTATGACCATCTATTCTATGTTATTTTCCATTACAAACATGAGTAGCTAAACTTTTAGGGTTAGGGTGTAATTGAAACCCTAACCTAATTTTATGTAGTCCCTTTTGGCATTCTTTAATTGAGACAGTTTTGTTGGTTGAGTTTCTAAACCATGTTTTTGATTTGATGAGTTGTGTATATGCCATGCCGACCATGCCATGTTCAATTAAATTTAATATTAGCTAACTTATCTTTGATTGATCTTGATGTTAAGCATCTAGGGTTTAGAACCATGAATAATCTAGGTATATGCCATGCTTAGACTCATGCATTTATCATTCCCATAATTTTTATGCATCATGCATGTATTGACAAGGACATAAGCCATGCTTAGTTTTTGCAACTTGATGAACAATTCACGTAGTATGCCACTCATGAATTAGGTTTAGGAGAATCATAATCTAGATACATATGCCATGATCTAGGTTGATAAATGTCATCAATAATTCTGATTTTTTATTAAGGGATAATAAGGGACATGCATAAGATAGGGTTGGGGGAATTGATGAAACCCTAGTTCATTCATTCTCATTGTTTTCAATCCTAGTAGTAGTCTTGTGTGTTAGGTTACTTTCCATTGAGCTTTTGATTTATTTTAATAGTTTAATTTACTGTTTTTAGTAATTTCATTCAACCAATCAGCATTCAATCGCTTTTCATCCATTCAATATTCTGAATTTTTAGTTATTCTTTACATTGTTTTCTCACAAGTCTTCGTGGGATCGACCTCGTACTTACAATTCATTATACTACATAGTGATCTTGTGCGCTTGCGAGTTTAAGTTGTGTGCAAACTAAGCCAGATGCGTTGACATTCCCTTTTTTTGCATTCTAGTTATTTGTAATATCCTGAGTGCTTGGGCCTAGGATTGGTCTGGCCCAGGTAGTATGTTAGTTATAGCTTGGCCCAAGTTATAATGATAGTAGAGCCCAAGTTATAATGGAAATATAGAGTCCATGTTTTTGTAACTTAGCAAGTATTCCACGTGAGAGAGTTTGGGAAAGATTGGAGTTGTAAAACAACTCTAAATAGGAAGTTTAAAAGTAATTGGAATTCCCATCTTTCCTTTATATATAGAGAACCAACGACCATAGTGTTAAAGTATACACTTGTATGATATTTGGCCCAACCCATTTGTATAGTATTAGGCCCAGCCCAAGTGTAAATAGGAGACTTAGTCATAATTTGTACAGCTCGATCTCTTATTATCCTTCCATTCTTAGGGATCTAATTGATGTAAATTAGGTGTTAATTCCTTGATTTTATGCATTGTAAACTCTATTTAAAGGGACTGAAATACAAGAGGACGGCATCCAATACAAAGATTTTTCACTGATCTCTCTCATTCTCTATTTCATTCTGGCACATGTCTCTGACTATCATGGTATCAGAGCTTGTTCTAGGAGATCTTCTTCCTTATTCATTTTGAGAGACTTCTATAGCTTCGATTATCCTCTTCTCTCGGCGTAGGACATCTCTGATCAAAGTGGGCCACCTTTGATCATCTCACTTGTAGCCAGAACACTACATGACGATGCTCGACTATTCTTCAAAGGATTTTGAAGATTTTCTTGGATTTTGTCTCCATCGGATCAGGCCTGTTTTACTCACTTCTTCCTCTCACGGTTTTGACGTGTTTTTTTCCCAAACATTTCATCTCAGCCGTCCAACTTTGTGGATATTTCTCCAAATTCCATCAAACTTGGACTAGAAGACACGAAATTTGATCTCCTTCAAGATGATGTTCTCTGATCTGTGATTGGATCAAGTTGTGGGGCCCACGAATCTCTCGTGCGCTGGATTTCAAGGTCGTCTGGGTTCAATTTATGGTTCTGGGGCTATTTTTCTCTATGATCTTCATGCTGGGTTAGTACATCATCTCAGTTGTATTTGCTCCTCTGTGATTGCTTGGTGCTACAATTGCTTGGGTTATTTTTTGATTCCTATCTTGCACTTTCTGGTTGATCTGTCTGCTGGTAGTCAGATTGCTGACTCTCTTTGCATTCATAATTATGGAAAAGGGAGATATAAAATTGATCAAGTTTAATGGTAAAAATTATACCACTTGGGCTTTTCAATTTCAAATTTACCTTAGGGGTAAAGAACTCTGGGGTCATATTGATGATTCTGATCCCCAACCTACTGATACTAAGCTTCTCGCTAATTGGGAAGTTAAAGACTGGCAGATCATGACTTGGATTTTGGGATCAGTTGATGCCCAGTTTATCCTGAATCTTCGCCCATATAAAACTGCCAAAGATATGTGGTTATATTTAAAAAAGATATATTTGCAAGAAAATTCTGCTCGAAGGTTTCATTTAGAACATGAAATCTCTCAGTTTGTTCAAGGAACTTTGTCGATACAAGATTACTACTCTCAATTTACAAGTTTGTGGACCGACTACGCTGAGATTATTTATGCTGCTCTTCCTGCTGCCTCTTTATCCTCTATTCAAGAGATACACAAAACAAGTCAGCGAGATCAGTTTCTGATGAAGTTACGGCCTCAATTTGAAACTGTCCGCTCCAACTTACTAAGCAGGGTTCCCTCCCCTTCACTTGAATCATGTTTGGGCGAACTACTTAGAGAGGAACAGCGCTTGGTGACTCAGACAGCGCTTGTAAATACTGCTTCTTAGGATACTCCTATTGATGTTGCTTATATAGCCCGAGGTAAGTCTCAAGCCCGGGACATGAGCAAAGTCAAATGTTTTTGCTGCAACAAACTCGGACACGTTTCTACTCAGTGCGACCAGAAGTTTTGTTCCTACTGCAAAACCAAAGGTCATGTTCTTCCAGAATGCCGGACGCGACCCCAGAATCAGGCACAGCCCCAGATTCGGGCACAGCAACAGAGAGCCTACTCTGCACATATTCCTGAAGCTTCTTCCCCAGTCATGCCTGCACCGCCTACTGCTACTTCTTCGTTTGCCCTCACTCCTGAAATGGTCCAACAAATGATCATCAATGCTTTCTCTGCTCTTGGCTTATCAGGTAAACCAAAATCTTCAGAATCCACCTGGTATATTGATTCAGGGGCCTCCAACCACATGACACACTCTTCTGCCAATATGACTCATATTAAGAAGTATGATGGAGACCTCTGCATCAATACTGCTGATGGTGGTAGTATTCCCATTTCTGCTGTTGGACAGGTTCCTCACTCATTACCCTTGCATAATGTTTTTCTTTCTCCTCGTTTAACCACAAATTTGTTATCCGTTGGTCAACTTGTTGATAGTGATTGCTCCATCTTGTTTTCTCGCTCTGGTTGTGTTGTGCAGGATTAAGTATCGGGGAAGGTGCTAGCGAAGGGCCCTAAGCAGGGACGTCTTTTCCCCCTCCAGATTTCCTCACAAGGAAAACTCCCTTCGGAGAATGTTTTTTTTTCCCATTTTTATGATAATAAATGCCAGTTGTGGCATAATCGTTTAGGACATCCTAATTCCAAAACTTTGATGTTTTTATTAAATTCTGGTTTAATTAATGACAATAAAGTTTCCTTTAAGGATGTTTCTTTAATTGTGATAGCTGCAAGATGGGGAAAGGGAAAACCCTTCCTTTTCCTCTTCATAATTCTTTAGCAAAAAAATGTTTTGATATTGTTCATAGTGATGTGTGGGGTATTGCACCTGTTATCTCTCATTCTCATTATAAATACTTTGTTACATTCATTGATGATTATAGTCGTTTTACTTGGATTTATTTTTTGCATGCTAAGTCTGATGTTTTCTCGGTTTTTAAAGTTTTCTTGTCTTATGTTGAGAATCAATTTTCCACTACCATTAAAGTTCTTAGGTCTGATTCAGGGGGGGAGTATGTTTCTAAGGACTTTCAAACATTTTTGCAGTCCAAAGGCATTATCTCCCAGCGATCTTGCCCTTATACACCCCAACAAAATGGTGTGTCGAAAAGAAAAAACCGGCATCTCTTGGATATTGCTCGTTCACTCTTGTTAGCATCTTCTGTCCCAACTAGGTTTTGGCCTGAAGCCCTCTCAACCGCTGTGCATGTCATAAATCGTCTACCCTCATCTAGATTAGACAACCAGACACCATTTTTTAGACTTTTTCAAAAGAATTCACTCTATGATTATCTTCGTCCTTTTGGGTGTGTTTGTTTTGTTCTTCCTCCCACTGAGCGCACTAAGTTAACACCTCAATCCTCCATCTGTGCTTTTCTTGGTTATGCTCTTAATCAAAAAGGCTATCTCTGTTATGATCCTAAAGCCAAAAGAATTCGAGTGTCTCGCAATGTTGTCTTTTTTGAAAATCAATACTTCTTTCCAAGGCATGGTGATTCGACTGACTCTGTCTCGTTCTCTTGTTTACCATCATTTTCAGATGCAATGCCTCCACCAGTTACTCGTTTTAAGCCAAATTTTGTCTAAAAACGTCGAAATGTTACAGGTGCTCCTGCCTCTGGGTCTCTCGTTACGCCTACCCTGACTGCACCTGATCCTGCACCTACTCCACCTCCGGAGCCTCTTGCTCTTCGTCGATCCATTCGCCACATTAAGCCACCTGATCGATATGGCTTTACTCATGCTTCATTATTAACCACTTTGTCTTCTATTTCTATCCCTAACTCTTACTCTCAGGCAGTGCAGCATGATTGTTGGAAATAGGCTATGCAGGAAGAACTTAATGCTCTTCAATCCAATCACACCTGGGACATTGTTCCATGTCCTTCCTCTGTCAAACCCATTGGATGCAAGTGGGTATACTTAGTGAAATTAAAATCTGATGGATCCTTGGATCGCTACAAAGCTCGTCTCGTTGCTCTTGGAAACAGGCAGGAGTATGGTATCGACTATGAGGAGACTTTTGCTCCAGTGGCCAAAATGACAACTGTACGTACAATTCTTGCAATAGCCGCCTCTCAGTCATGGCCCTTATATCAGATGGATGTGAAGAATGCTTTTCTTCATGGGGATCTTAAAGAGGAGGTTTACATGCGTCTCCCTAATGGAATTTCTTCTTCTTCAAAGACGGATGTTGCTCGATTACGACGCTCATTATATGGCCTTAAACAGGCACCCAGAGCTTGGTTCGACAAGTTCCGAACCACTCTCCTTCAGCTTTCTTTTATACATAGCCCATATGATCCTTCGATGTTCACGCTTCATTCATCCAGAGGATCCACAATTCTCCTTGTGTATGTAGATGATATCATTATTACTGGCCCTCACAGTGATATGATCCAACAGCTACAGGCCTCTCTGCAAGATAGGTTTCATATGAAGGATTTGGGACCTTTGAATTATTTCTTGGGATTGGAAGTTCATCAATCCAAGAAAGGCTTGTTTCTTCATCAGCACAAATACGCTACTGACCTAGTGGAGCTCGCCGATCTTGGTGATTCTAGCCCAGTTGACACACCGTTAGAAGTAAATGCCAAGCTTCATCAACAAGACGGCGATCTCCTTCCGGATCCTACTTTCTATCGTCGTTTGGTTGGTAGCCTTGTCTATCTAACCATTACTCGACCAGATCTCTCTTATGCTGTCAATCTGGTCAGTCAGTTTATGACGTCCCCACGGCATCATCATTTGGCGGCGGTCAAACGGATTATTCGATATATCCTTGGTACATCTACCCGCAGTTTATTCTTTCCAGTTGGCACACCTCTTACACTCACTGCCTATTCTGATGCAGATTGGGCTGGCTGTCCCGACACACGTCGCTCTACTACAGGATGGTGTGTTTACTTGGGAGATGCTTTGGTTTCCTGGAAATGGAAAAAACAAGATAGAGTCTCCAAATCTTCCACGGAATCCGAATACCGAGCCATCTCTTCCGCTTGTTTAGAGATTTTATGGCTACGTGGGTTGCTATCCGAGCTTGGATTCTCCCAGACTCAACCAACTCCTCTTCATGCTAACAACACCAGTGCTATTCGCATCACTGAAAATCCTGTATTTCATGAGCGAACCAAACATATTGAAGTGGACTGTCATTTCATTCGAGACGAGTATGATCGCAAAATCATTACTCTTCCCCATATTTCCACTGAGTTCCAGCTTGCTGATATCTTCACCAAGAGCCTTCCACGACCGCGGCATGAATTCCTAGTTCGCAAATTGTTGCTGGTTGATTCACCGCATCAATTTGGGGGGGGGGGGGGGTGTTAAAGTATACACTTGTATGATATTTGGCCCAACCCATTTGTATAGTATTAGGCCCAGCCAAAGTGTAAATAGGAGACTTAGTCAAAATTTGTACAGCTCGATCTCTTATTATCCTTCCATTCTTAGGGATCTAATTGATGTAAATTAGGGGTTAATTCCTTGATTTTATGCATTGTAAACTCTATTTAAAGGGACTGAAATACAAGAGGACGGCATCCAATACAAAGATTTTTCACTGATCTCTCTCATTCTCTATTTCATTCTGGCATATGTCTCTGACTATCACATAGTATATCCTATTCATCCTCATTGGAGAAAAGTCCGAGAGCAAATAATTGTGGATTTCAATTTAGGAGAAGGAGAGGAAGGCGGCTGCTGATGTCAAGTTCGCATTCAAAAACGACGATTGTGTATCAAAGGTGAGTGAATCTTCCTCGATAATTTCTAATTCATGTTGTAGATGTTTGAGGAACCCAGTTTTTTGTGAAATTGATATCTTTGAATTGGTCGACATGTTCAGACTATTGGATGTAATGGATTTCATGGTGGAATAGGATGGTTTGGATTTCCAGTAATAATCTGGCCTTTTATTATGATTCAGTTTGAAAGAAGAAGATTAAATAGTAAATCTGTGCAAATTATCCATTACTGTATCTCTGTCAAAGGAGCAGAATTGATCATCGTGAGGGGTAGTGGGACCCATCAGTGGACCTGATTTGAGATCAGGACCAAACATCTGATCAGGACCCCTGGTCGACCATGGTGTAGTTGGACATCTGGGGTTTGGACCAGTGGGACCCGCTGTACAGTGAACTCAAAGAATTCCAGGCGTGAAAATTGTAGAATCCACTGTACTGATCGTTTGTAGTTGTGGGACCCACTATATGATCTGATTTGGAATCAAGACCACACATCCTAAAGGGGACACATGGTCGACCCTTGTGATGGTGGACATCTTGTACAGTGGGCCCCATCCATGGTAAATTTGTTAACCATCAAATATTCAGGCGTCAATGCACAGTTTTGCTTGACAGGGTTTGTGGGACCACTGGGCCTACTTGATCATTGATCAACTTCCCACATCTTGAAGTGGGCCCATGGGCGACCTACGTGGTGGTGGTCCCATGTGGAGTGGAACCCATATGCCCCACCATCCAGTTGCCTCAATTATAACTGACGTGAATGTTGTTAATGGGTTTTTCTTATGTTGTGAAGACTGTGGGACCCAGAAGGATTAATAGATGGTAGATCAAAACCATCTGGATTCATGTGGAGTTATGGGCGACCCTAAGAAGAATACCTGATCATGCATTAGATCAGTGGGACCCACTATACATTAGGCCAAGATGATTTCAGGTGTGAACTAGTCCCTGTATTAGTCTCTGTATGATTATATATGGCCGGATGAAATCTGTAATTGAGGTTAGCCCTAGGCTTGGAAGGTAATGACCATATAACCCTTACATCCAGATTACTTAAGTTTTTTTTTATTGTGATTAATTAACTGTGTTCAACTATATGGATAGGTGATTAATTAATATTGTGTAATGTTGAGTTCATAATATTTAGTGTGGGCCACCCCTACACCAATCAATACCAATTGACTAGAAGTGGGTAGCAATTAATGAACTGTGTATGGGTTAGATCCACACTACTGATTGTGTGCATTATTACTGCTGAATTATGGTTAATATGTGTTTATGAGATATTGTACAATAGGTCCCAGATTTGGGATGTTGGACTTGTGTCCGGATGATAAATGGCTTCGGGCCATGGTGGCCGTTATAGCGGCTGGTCCTTAATGGACGTGAGGGGCCACTATGATGGCTGGTCCTTAGTGGACGTGTCTGATGAGACCGGGTCATAGTGACCGGTATACATGTATACGATAAGGCCTTTGAGGCGTGGTGATGTGCATGGGCACAGATTTGTATGTGAAAGAATCTTAATGATATTTGATTATTGATTTAGACCTGCTGAATTATGTGATGTTATATTTTATGTGATCTGTGTAATTAGGAATATTCATTCACCAGTAGTACTGATGTTGTGTTACCCCCTTCGGGTAATCATGCTGCGGGCGGGACAGAGCGGAACGATGTTCAGCACGTAGATTTCAATATGCGTGGCTGACAAGAGAGAACGAGCAAGGATAATTAATGGATAAGGGGATTAGCCCTTTGCTTAGGAAAATTATTTAATGTTTTAGTACATTATGATGCAGACAAAACATATTAAAGTTTGAGTATTTATAACTCATTTGATTAAATGAAATTATTATTTGATTTAAATGCCAAATGCTTATGAGAATTATTTGATGAATATATAGTAAATATTACCAAGTTATCACGATCCAGAGATCTGACAGGGCCCCAGAATTTGGGTCGTGACAAAGTGGTATCAGAGCATAAGGTTTTGGGCAATTAAAAGAATTAGCAACCAATAGGCCATGTAGTGAGGACGTTGGGGTGTCAACGTTAGAAACTAAAGTAAGATATGTTGTTATTGATCTTTTGGCTCACAATTTTTCTTTTTGCAGAGGAACTAAGACAATGGCTAACGCTGTGGGAAACGAGAATGAGAACAACAATATTCAGCAGACCAATGTGAGTATGGAAATGCCGGAGTACGCCCGGCAGATGTTTGAAAGTTTTATGAAAGCGAATACGCAGGTTCAAGAACAGATTTCAGCTATTCATCACCTCCAAAGTGAGAACGGCGAGGGAAACAACAATAACAAAGGTGGATCAGGCGAAGGCAGCAATAACGAAGGCAGAAATCGTGAGAGGGATACTCTATACAAGAGATTCAACGAATTTCGCCCAAAATGTTTTGAAGAAACTACTAACCCATGGGATGCGAACAAGTGGGCAGAACATATGGAAGGCATCTTCGAGGTCATTGAAACGGCCCACCCCTTACCCATGCATGATATTGTCCACTTTGGCCCACTGGCCTCACGGTTTTGTTTCTGATGGGCCTCAACCCATCAAAAGGCCTCATGCTAGGTAAGGGTAATCACTTTCCTCTTAAAGGCTGCACGTCCCTGTGCAGTAGCCTGCCAGCCCCTGTAGCCTGCCAGCCCTCTTGGCCCGCCCACTTGCACCAGACAATTTTTCTTTTTGCAGAGGAACTAAGACAATGGCTAACGCTGTGGGAAACGAGAATGAGAACAACAATATTCAGCAGAACAATGGGAGAATGGAAATGCCAGAGTATGCCCGGCAGATGTTTGAAAGTTTTATAAAAGCGTATACGCAGGTTCAAGAACAGCTTTCAGCTATTCATCAACTCCAAAGTGAGAATGGCGAGGGAAACAACAATAACAAAGGTGGATCAGGCGAAGGCAGCAATAACGGAGGCAGAAATCGTGAGAGGGATACTCTATATAAGAGATTCAACGAATTTCGCCCAAAATGTTTTGAAGAAACTACTAACCCATGGGATGTGAACAAGTGGGCAAGAACATATGGAAGGCATCTTCGAGGTCATGGGATGTACTGAACAGCAGAAAGCTATATTAGCAGCGTTCAAACTAGAAGGCGATGCGAAGGAGTGGTGGAAAGCAGCCAAGAGGTCCTTTAATGGGCAAGAAACAGAGATCACCTGGACCTTCTTCAAGCGCGAATTTATAAAGAAGTTCATACCGGATCATATTCGGGCGCAGAAGAAGAGAGAGTTTGAAACATTGGTGCAAGGCAACCTTACTGTAGCCAGCCAAGTATGCTATCAAGTTCACCGAACTGTCACACTTCGCAGAGACATTAGTAGCTACAGAAGAAGAAAAGATGGAGCGATTTGTTAATGGCCTGCGACCAGATATTAAGAAAGACGTGAAGCTGCACGAGCCGAAGACTTATGCAGAGGCTCTAAAGAAAGCTTTTGTTTTTGAAGAAGCAATTGAAGATATAAAGAGAGAAACCCAACTGGTGACAACAGAAGGCAAATCAGATAATTATAAACACCAGTTTCCCAACAAGAAACAGAAAACTGGAGCTAAACCAGTCTGCAACCACTGTGAAGGATTCCATGAAACAAGTCAATGTCGAAAGAAATCTGGAGTGTGCTTCGACTGTGGAAAAGCAGGTCATAAAGTAAAGGATTGTCCGAAGGCTAGGGAAAGAAATCAGATCAAAAGAAAGGGCGGATGTTTCGGTTGTGGGCAGGAAGGACACCAGGTAAAAGATTGTCCTAGGAAGCAAGAAAGGAATCAGAACTAGATACAAGGACAACCATTTAGGCAAAATCAGCAGGATCGTCAACAGGAGCGTCCACAGAACCAGCGTCCATACCAACAGAATCAGACCTACTAGCACCGAGGAAACCAGCAGAACCCACCTCAAGGACAATATTACAATCAAGGTAGGAATAATCAAGGGGGGAACCAAGCTGGGCAACAACAGAATGGGAGAGTCTTTGCTCTGACCCATCAGGATGTGGAAGCGGCAAATAATGTGGTTGAGGGTATGGTTTTAATTTTCAATCATGAAACTAGTACTTTATTCGATTCTGGTTCAACGCACTCTTTTGTTTCTCATGCTTTTGCTGCTAAGATAGGAAACACCCCCTCAACTTTGACTCATGCATTGGTAGTGTCAACACCCACGGGTGAACACATTCGTACTAGCACCATATTTTATAATTGTATGCTAGAAATTGAACAAGTTCAGATGCCGGCAGACCTGGTAGTGTTACATATGGATGACTTTGATGTTATTTTGGGAATGGATTGGCTTGCTAGGTATCGGGCTATTTTAGATTGCTTTAATAAAGTAGTTCGGTTTAACCGGGAGGATTTTGCTCATGTTAGTTTGGTGGGAAAAAGGAGACCTATGAGATCAATAGTCATCACAGCCATCAAAGCCGTTGAGCTATTGAGAAGTGGGTGCAAAGGCTTTATAGCTTTCATCTCAGAAGATAAGCAGAAACCAAGATTAGAAGATATTCCTGTTGTTAGGGAATTTCCCGATGTATTTTTGGATGATTTACCTAGGTTACCCCCAATTCGAGAGGTCGATTTTACTATTGAACTAATGCCGGGAACAGCCCCGATTTCTAAAGCACCTTATCGAATGGCTCCTGCGGAACTGAAGGAACTCAAGGATCAATTGGAGGAGTTATTAGACAAAGGATTTATCCGACCTAGCATGTCTCCATGGGGAGCACCGGTGTTGTTTGTGAAGAAAAAGGATGGAACCCTGAGAATGTGCATTGATTATAGGCAGTTAAATCAGGTGACTATCAAGAACAAGTACCCTCTACCCCGCATCGATGAATTGTTTGACCAACTACAAGGTGCGAAATACTTTTCCAAGATTGATCCCAGATCCGGCTACCATAAGCTAAGAGTGAGGGAGGAAGACATTCCCAAGATGGCATTTCGGACGCGGTATGGTCAGTACGAGTTTTTAGTCATGCCTTTCGGTTTGACCAATGCCCCAGCCGCATTCATGGCACCGATGAACCAAGTTTTCCAACCATATTTGGATAAATTTGTGGTGGTATTTATTGATGATATCTTAATTTACTCTAAGGAATGGCACGAACATGGAGAACATCTGCGTATCTCCTTACAGCTGTTGAGGAACAACTAGCTTTATGCCAAGCTAAGCAAGTGTGATTTTTGGCTAAAACAAGTCACCTTTTTGGGCCACATTATTTCAGGAGAAGGATTATCAGTAGATCCTACAAAAATTGAAGCAGTGATGAATTGGAAACGACCTGCAAATGTGTCCGAAGTTCGAAGTTTCTTAGGCTTGGCAGACTATTATCGAAGGTTTGTGCAAGGATTTTCTACAATTGCTGGGCCACTTACCAGACTCAGAAGGAAGGATGTCGAGTTTACTTGGAACGAGCACTGTGAAAATAGTTTCCGAACACTGAAAGGTAAACTAACCTCGGCACCAATACTCACCCTCCCCGCTGGGAGTGGAGGATTTGTTATTTACTGTAATGCGTCGTTGCAAGGATTAGGGTGTGTTCTCATGCAGCATGGAAAAGTGATTGCGTATGCTTCCAGACAGCTAAAGGTCCATGAACAAAATTATGCTACGCACGACCTTGAGTTAGCAGCTGTGGTTTTTGCATTAAAAATTTGGAGGCACTATCTTTACGGTGAAGAATTTGAAGTATATACCGATCATAAGAGCCTCAAGTACATGTTTTCGCAGAAGGAGTTGAACTTGAGACAACGGAGATGGATGGAATTTCTCAAGGACTATGATTTCTCTATCTTTTATCATCCAGGAAAGGCAAATGTTGTAGCTGATGCCTTAAGCAGAAAATCAGCTGTAATATCCTGAGTACTTGGGCCTAGGATTGGTCTGGCCCAGGTAGTATTTTAGTTATAGCTTGGCCCAAGTTATAATGATAGTAGAGCCCAAGTTATAATGGAAATAGAGTCCATGTTTTTGTAACTTAGCAAGTATCCCACGTGAAGGAGATTGGGAAAGAAGGGAGTTGTAAAACAACTCTAAATAGAAAGTTTGAAAGTAATTAGAATTCCCATCTTTCTTTTATATATGGAGAACCAACGACCTTACTGTATTATCATCTTCATTGGAGAAAAACCCTGAGAGCAAAGCATTGTGGATTTCAATTTAGGAAAAGGAGAGGAAGGCTGCTGATGTCAAGTTCGCGTTCAAAGAAGACGATCGTGTATCAGAGGTGAGTGAGTCTTCCTAATATATCTGTGATGATTGGATGATTGATAATATGATTTACAACAACTGTGTTTTTCTCAATGCTACCATGTTAATGATTTTCTGTAATCGTGGGTTTAGTGCAAGTATTATTTGAATCATGGAAATCATGTAAGTTCTGACTATTAGAGCTTAAAATTCTAATGGAGTTATGAGATCCTCAAGATTCTGATTGCCAAAACTGAATTTATAAAAATCCAGGAGTCTGTCGACATTAGGAAGAAGGGATGATTGAGGATTGTGGATTGTGGGGCCCCATGGGCCATCTGATCTCAAATCAGACCTGATGATCTGATGTAGGACTCCTGGGCGACCATGGAGAAGTGAAGCATCTACAATTTGAACCAGTAAAAATTCATCATCCAATAGAGTCAAGAAGCCCAGGCGTGATTATGTTAGAAACTGGGCAAGATGTCGACAATCACTGTGGGACCCATCAGTGGGCCTGATCAAAGATCAGAACCCCACATCTTGCAAGGGACCCCTGGTCGACCAAGATGTAGTTGGACATTTGAGGTTTGGACCGGTGGGACCCACTATACAGTGAACTCAAGGAATTTCAGGCGTGAACTGATTGTGTAATCCGTTTTGAGGTTGTGGGCCCCCAGTAAATGATCCAATGATGAATCAGACTCATTGGTCTGATGCATCAGTCTTGGGCGACCATGGCCTAGATGACTGATCTTGGGTTAGTCAAGTGGGACCCACTGGATTTTACACCTAGAAGTTCAGATGTGAACTGTGTGTTTGTTTTTGTTCTGTGTGGAAAGATGAGTTCTGGAAGGGGTCTGGTAATTGAGATAGACCTAGATTTTTGTGTAGAGTACTAAATTAATTTTCTTACCTAGATGAATTGAAGTTTTGCGATCAAGATTTATTAATTGTGATTAAACTACGAGTACCGTGATTAATGTTATGTGGTGATCAGTTTATAATATAGTGTGGGCCACCCTATATCAATCAATACCAATTACGAATAGAAGTGGGGCAACAACCAAGGAATTGTGTAGAGGTTGGTTCCACACTATTGATTGTGTAAATTCTTAATGATAATGAACTATGGTTACTATGTGATTATGAGACTGTGCACTGGTCCCAGATTTGGGATGTTGGACTTGTGTCCGGATGATAGATGGCTTCAGGCCATGGTGGCCGTTATAGCGGCTGGTCCTTAATGGACGTGAGGGGCCATTGTGATGGCTGGTCCTTAGTGGACGTGTCTGATGAGACAGGGTCATGGTGACCGGTATACATGTATACGATAAGGCCTTCGAGGCGTGGTGATGTGCATGGGCACGGATTTGTATGTGAAAGAATCTCAATAATATTTGATTATTGATTTAGATCTGCTAAATTATGTGATGTTATATTTTATGTGATTTTTGTGTAATTAGGAATATTCATTCACCAGTAGTACTGATGTTGTGTTACCCCCTTCAGGTAATCATGCTGCGGGCGGGACAGAGCGGAACGATGTTCAGCACGTAGATTTCAATATGCGTGGCTGACAAGAGAGAACAGGAAAGGATAATTAATGGATAAAGGGATTAGCCCTTGCCTAGGAAAATTATTTAATGTCGATGCAGACAGAAATATTAAAATTTGAGTATTTATAACTCATTTGATTAAATGAAATTATTATTTGATTTAAATGCCAAATGCTTATGAGAATTATTTGATGAATATATGGTAAATATTACCAAGTTATCACGATCCAGAGATCTGACAGGGCCCCAGAATTTGGGTCGTGACAAAGTGGTATCAGAGCATAAGGTTTTGGGCAATTAAAAGAATTAGCAACCAATAGGCCACGTGGTGAGGACGTTGGGGTGTCAACGTTAGAAACTAAAGTAAGATATGTTGTTATTGATCTTTTGGCTCACAATTTTTCTTTTTGCAGAGGAACTAAGACAATGGCTAACGCTGTGGGAAACGAGAATGAGAACAACAATATTCAGCAGAACAATGGGAGTATGGAAATGCCGGAGTACGCCCGGCAGATGTTTGAAAGTTTTATGAAAGCGAATACGCAGGTTCAAGAACAGATTTCAGCTATTCATCTCCACCAAAGTGAGAACGGCGAGGGAAACAACAATAACAAAGGTGGATCAGGCGAAGGCAGCAATAACGGAGGCAGAAATCGTGAGAGGGATACTCTATACAAGAGATTCAACGAATTTCGCCCAAAATGTTTTGAAGAAACTACTAACCCATGGGATGCGAACAAGTGGGCAGAACATATGGAAGGCATCTTCGAGGTCATGGGATGTACTGAACAACAGAAAGCTATATTAGCAGTGTTCAAACTAGAAGGCGATGCGAAGGAGTGGTGGAAAGCAGCCAAGAGGTCCTTTAATGGGCAAGAAACAGAGATCACCTGGACCTTCTTCAAGCGCGAATTTATAAAGAAGTTCATACCGGATCATATTCGGGCGCAGAAGAAGAGAGAGTTTGAAACATTGGTGCAAGGCAACCTTACTGTAGCCAAGTATGCTATCAAGTTCACCGAACTGTCTCACTTTGCAGAGACATTAGTGGCTACAGAAGAAGAAAAGATGGAGCGATTTGTTAATGGCCTGCGACCAGATATTAAGAAAGACGTGAAGCTGCACGAGCCAAAGACTTATGCAGAGGCTCTAAAGAAAGCTTTTGTTTCTGAAGAAGCAATTGAAGATATAAAGAGAGAAACCCAATATGTGACAACAGAAGGCAAATCAGATAATTATAAACACCAGTTTCCCAACAAGAAACAGAAAACTGGAACTAAGCCAGTCTGCAACCACTGTGAAGGATTCCATGAAACAAGTCAATGTCGAAAGAAATCTGGAGTGTGCTTCGACTGTGGAAAAGCAGGTCATAAAGTAAAGGATTGTCCGCAGGCTAGGGAGAGAAATCAGATCAAAAGAAAGGGCGGATGTTTCGGTTGTGGGCAGGAACGACACCAGGTAAAGGATTGTCCTAGGAAGCAAGGAAGGAATCAGAACCAGATACAAGGACAACCATTTAGGCAAAATCAGCAGGATCGTCAACAGGAGCGTCCACAGAACCAGCGTCCCTACCAACAGAATCAGACCTACCAGCACCGAGGAAACCAGCAGAACCCACCTCAAGGACAATATTACAATCAAGGCAGGAATAATCAAGGGGGGAACCAAGCTGGGCAACAACAGAATGGGAGAGTCTTTGCTCTGACCCATCAGGATGCGGAAGCGGCCAATAATGTGGTTGAGGGTATGGTTTTAATTTCCAATCATGAAGCTAGTACTTTATTCGATTCTGGTTCAACGCACTCTTTTGTTTCTCATGCTTTTGCTGCTAAGATAGGAAACTCCCCCTCAACTTTGACTCATGCATTGGTAGTGTCAACACCCACGGGTGAACACATTTGCACTAGCACCATATTTTATAATTGTATGCTAGAAATTGAACAAGTTCAGATGCCGGCAGACCTGGTAGTGTTACATATGGATGACTTTGATGTTATTTTGAGAATGGATTGGCTTGCTAGGTATCGGGCTATTTTAGATTGCTTTAATAAAGTAGTTCGGTTTAACCTAGAGGGATTTACTCATGTTAGTTTGGTGGGAAAAAGGAGACCTGTTAGGTTAATAGTCATCTCAGCCATCAAAGTCGTTGAGCTACTAAGGAATGGGTGCAAAGGCTTTATAGCTTTCATCTCAGAAGATAAGCAGAAACCAAGATTAGAAGATATTCCTGTTGTTAGGGAATTTCCCGATGTATTTTTGGATGATTTGCCTGGGTTACCCCCAATTCGAGAGGTCGATTTTACTATAAAGTTAATGTCGGGAACAGCCCCGATTTCTAAGGCACCTTGTCGAATGGCTCCTGCGGAACTGAAGGAACTCAAGGATCAATTGGAGGAGTTATTGGACAAGGGATTTATCCGACCTAGCGTATCTCCATGGGGAGCACCGGTGTTGTTTGTGAAGAAGAAGGATGGAACCCTGAGAATGTGTATTGATTATAGACAGTTAAATCAGGTGACTATCAAGAACAAGTACCCTCTACCCCGCATTGATGAATTGTTTGACCAACTACAAGGTGCGAAATACTTTTCCAAGATTGATCTCCGATCCGGCTACCATCAGCTAAGAGTGAGGGAGGAAGATATTTCCAAGACGGCATTTCGGACGCGGTATGGTCACTACGAGTTTTTAGTCATGCCTTTCGGTTTGACCAATGCCCCAGCCGCATTCATGGCATTGATGAACCAAGTTTTCCAACCCTTTTTGGATAAATTTGCGGTGGTATTTATTGATGATATCTTGATTTACTCTAAAGAATGGCAAGAACATGGAGAACATCTGCGTATTTCCTTACAGCTGTTGAGGATCAACCAGCTTTATGCCAAGCTAAGTGTGATTTTTGGTTAAAACAAGTCACCTTTTTGGGCCACATTATTTCAGGAGAAGGACTATCAGTAGATCCTACAAAAATCGAAGCAGTTATGAATTGGAAACGACCTGCAAATGTGTTCGAAGTTCGAAGTTTCTTAGGCTTGGCAGGCTATTATCGAAGGTTCGTGCAGGGATTTTCTACAATTGATGGGCCACTTACCAGAGTCACGAGGAAGGATGTTCCGTTTACTTGGAACGAGCACTGTGAACATAGTTTCCGAACATTAAAAGGTAAACTCACATCGGCGCCAATACTTACCCTCCCCGCTGGAAGTGGAGGATTTGTGATATACTGTGATGCGTCGTTGCAAGGGTTGGAGTGTGTTCTCATGCAGCACGACAAAGTGATTGCGTATGCTTCCAGACAGCTAAAGGTCCATGAACAAAATTATGCTACGCACGACCTTGAGTTAGCAGCTGTGGTATTTGCATTAAAAATTTGGAGGCACTATCTTTACGGTGAAGAATTTGAAGTATATACCGATCATAAGAGCCTCAAGTACATGTTTTCTCAAAAGGAGTTGAACTTGAGACAACGAAGATTGATGGAATTTCTCAAGGACTATGATTTTTCTATCTTTTATCATCCAGGAACGGCAAATGTTGTAGCTGATGCCTTAAGTAGAAAATCAGCACAAATGGCTTGTTTGACATCTGAATGGAGATTGCTTGAAGAGATCAAAGACTTAGATGTTAACTTATGGTCTATTGACAATAAGGTATTATTGGGAAGCTTCAAGGTTCAACCCGAATTAATACAAAAGAATAAAGGACCACCAGCGGGACGATGAAGCATTGGCAGAAATCTTCAATAAAATGGACAATAAACCAGATTTCTCGATTGTTAATGGTGTATTATATTTCCGAGGCAGACCCTGTGTACCAAATGTTAGAGAAATCAAAGATGAAATTTTAAAAGAAGCACATCATACGAGATATACTATCCATCCAGGGAGTACTAAGATGTATCAGGATTTGAAAATTAGATTTTGGTGGGTCGGCATGAAAAATGATGTCACTGAATTTGTCGGCCGTTTTTTTACTTGTCAACAGGTGAAGGCTGATCATAGGAAGCCGGAAGGATTACTGCAGCCGTTGCCAATACCCGAATGGAAATGGGAACATATCACTATGGATTTTATTTCCGGATTTCCTAGAACTTCAAGGCATAATGAAATAATTTGGGTAATCGTGGATCGATTGACTAAATCGGCACACAATCAAACGTTGGAGGACATGCTTCGAGCTTGTGCCATCGATTTCAAAGACAGTTGGGATGAGCAGTTACCACTAGCAGAGTTTGCTTATAACAATAGCTATCATTCAAGTATCCAGATGGCTCCTTTTGAAGCCTTGTATGGCAGGAGTTGTCGTTCTCCGATTTGTTGGGAAGAAGTGGGCGATCGACGAATTTTAGGCCCTGAATGGGTGCAAACTTCTACAGAGAATATTAAGAAAATCCGGGATAGATTAAAGACTGCTCAGAGTCGCCAGAAGAGTTATGCTGACAAACGCCGAAGAGAATTGGAATTTATGGTGGGTGACTCAGTATTCCTAAAGGTCTCTCCAACGAAGGGAGTGATGCGTTTTGGCAAGAAGGGAAAACTCAGCCCGAGATACATTGGACCATTCAAGATTACAGGACGTGTGAGCGATGGGAATGCTTACGAATTGGACCTACCATCACAGCTCGCTGGAGTTCACAAAGTATTTCATGTGTCAATGCTGAAGAAATATGAACCAGACCCATCCCATGTACTAGATCTTGTGTCAATGAATCTACAACCCAATTTATCATATGAGGAGCGACCTGTTGCAATCTTAGACACCAAGGACATGGTGTTACGATGAAGAACAGTCCGCCTAGTTAAGGTGTTATGGACACATCATGATCCAAAGGAGGCTACATGGGAGATCGAGGACCACGTTCGGAGCAAGTATCCACATCTTTTTGACATAGGTATGTTTTTTTTTTTTTTTTTTAATTTGGAGGACCAAATTTCCCAAGGAGGGGAGTATGTAATATCCTGAGTACTTGGGCCTAGGATTGGTCTGGCCCAGGTAGTATTTTAGTTATAGCTTGGCCCAAGTTATAATGATAGTAGAGCCCAAGTTATAATGGAAATAGAGTCCATGTTTTTGTAACTTAGCAAGTATCCCACGTGAGAGAGATTGGGAAAGAAGGGAGTTGTAAAACAACTCTAAATAGAAAGTTTGAAAGTAATTAGAATTCCCATCTTTCCTTTATATATGGAGAACCAACGACCTTACTGTATTATCATCTTCATTGGAGAAAAACCCTGAGAGCAAAGCATTGTGGATTTCAATTTAGGAGAAGGAGAGGAAGACTGCTGATGTCAAGTTCGCGTTCAAAGGAGACGATCGTGTATCAGAGGTGAGTGAGTCTTCCTAATATATCTGTGATGATTGGATGATTGATAATATGATTTACAACTGTGTTTTTCTCAATGCTACCATGTTAATGATTTTCTGTAATCGTGGGTTTAATGCAAGTATTATTTGAATCATGGAAATCATGTAAGTTCTGACTATTAGAGCTTAAAATTCTAATGGAGTTATGAGATCCTCAAGATTCTGATTGCCAGAACTGAATTTATAAAAATCCAGGAGTCTGTCGACATTAGGAAGAAGGGATGATTGAGGATTGTGGATTGTGGGGCCCCATGGGCCATCTGATCTCAAATCAGACCTGATGATCTGATGTAGGACTCCTGGGCGACCATGGAGAAGTGAAGCATCTACAATTTGAACCAGTAAAAATTCATCATCCAATAGAGTCAAGGAGCCCAGGCGTGATTATGTCAGAAACCGGGCAAGATGTCGACAATCACTGTGGGACCCATCAGTGGGCCTGATCAAGGATCAGAACCCCACATCTTGTGAGGGACCCCTGGTCGACCATGGTGTAGTTGGACATCTGGGGTTTGGACCGGTGGGACCCACTGTACAGTGAACTCAAGGAATTTCAGGCGTGAACTGATTGTGTAATCCGTTTTGAGGTTGTGGGCCCCAGTGAATGATCCAATGATGAATCAGACTCATTGGTATGATGCATCAGTCTTTGGCGACCATGGCCTAGATGACTGATCTTGGGTTAGTCAAGTGGGACCCACTGGATTTTACACCTAGAAGTTCAGATGTGAACTGTGTGTTTGTTTTTGTTCTGTGCGGAAAGATGAGTTCTGGAAGGGGTCTGGTAATTAAGATAGACCTGGATTTTTGTGTAGAGTACTAAATTAATTTTCTTACCTAGATGAATTGAAGTTTTGTGATCATGATTTATTAATTGTGATTAAACTATGAGTACTGTGATTAATGTAATGTAGTGATCAGTTTATAATAGTGTGGGCCACCCTATATCAATCAATACCAATTACGAATAGAAGTGGGGCAGCAACCAAGGAATTGGGTAGAGGTTGGTTCCACACTATTGATTGTGTAAATTCTTAATGATAATGAATTATGGTTACTATGTGATTATGAGATTGTGCACTGGTCCCAGATTTGGGATGTTGGACTTGTGTCCGGATAATAGATGGCTTCGGGCCATGGTGGCCGTTATAGCGGCTGGTCCTTAATGGACGTGAGGGGCCATTGTGATGGCTGGTCCTTAGTGGACGTGTCTGATGAGACAGGGTCTTGGTGACCGGTATACATGTATACGATAAGGCCTTTGAGGCATGGTGATGTGTATGGGCACGGATTTGTATGTGAAAGAATCTCAATAATATTTGATTATTGATTTAGATCTGCTAAATTATGTGATGTTATATTTTATGTGATTTTTGTGTAATTAGGAATATTCATTCACCAGTAGTACTGATGTTGTGTTACCTCCTTCAGGTAATCATGCTGCGGGCGGGACTGAGCGGAACGATGTTCAGCACGTAGATTTCAATATGCGTGGCAGACAAGAGAGAACGGGAAAGGATAATTAATGGATAAAGGGATTAGCCCTAGCTTAGGAAAATTATTTAATGTCGATGCAGACAGAACATATTAAAATTTGAGTATTTATAACTCATTTGATTAAATGAAATTATTATTTGATTTAAATGCCAAATGCTTATGAAAATTATTTGATGAATATATAGTAAATATTACCAAGTTATCACGATCCAGAGATCTAAAAGGGGCCCCAGAATTTGGGTCGTGACATCAGCACAGATGGCTCGTTTGACATCGGAATGGAGATTGCTTGAAGAGATCAAAGACTTGGATGTTAACTTATGGTCTATTGACAACAAGGTATTATTGGGAAGCTTCAAGGTTCAACTCGAATTAATACAAAGAATAAAGGACTACCAGCGGGACGATAAAGCATTGGCAGATATCTTCGACAAGATGGACAATAAACCAGATTTCTCTATTGTTAGTGGTGTATTATATTTTCGAGGCAGACTCTGTGTACCAAATGTTCGAGAAATCAAAAATAAAAGTTTGAAAGAAGCACATCATACAAGATATATTATCCATCCAGGGAGTACTAAGATGTATCAGAATTTAAAAATCAGATTTTGGTGGGTCGGCATGAAAAATGATGTCACTGAATTTGTCGGCCGTTGTTTTACTTGTCAACAAGTGAAGGCTGATCATAGGAAGCCGGGGGGATTACTGCAACCGTTGCCAATACCCGAATGGAAATGGGAGCATATCACTATGGATTTTATTTCCGGATTTCCTAGAACTTCAAGGCATAATGAAATAATTTGGGTAATCGTGGATCGATTGACTAAATCGGCACACTTTTTACCACTGAAAGGAAAAACTACGATGGAACAACTGGCCAAAACCTACGTTCGGGAAATCGTGCGATTACATGGCGTTCCAGCATCAATCGTATCGGACAGAGATACTAGATTTGTTTCACAATTTTGGAAAAGCTTGCAAAAAGCTATGGGTACCAAACTGCATTTTAGCACTGCATATCACCCCCAAACAGACGGCCAGACGGAAAGAGCAAATCAAACGTTGGAGGACATGCTTCGAGCTTGTGCCATCGATTTCAAAGACAGTTGGGATGAGCAGTTACCACTAGCAGAGTTTGCTTATAACAATAGCTATCATTCAAGTATCTAAATGGCTCCTTTTGAAGCCTTGTATGGCAGGAGTTGTCGTTCTCCGATTTGTTGGGAAGAAGTGGGCGATTGATGAATTTTAGGCCCTGAATGGGTGCAAACTTCTACAGAGAATATTAAGAAAATCCAGAATAGATTAAAGACTGCTCAGAGTCGCCAGAAGAGTTATGCTGACAAACGCCGAAGAGAATTGGAATTTATGGTGGGTGACTCGTATTCCTAAAGGTCTCTCCAACGAAGGGAGTGATGTGTTTTGGCAATAAGGGAAAACTCAGCCCGAGATACATTGGACCATTCAAGATTACAGGACGTGTGAGCGATGGGAATGCTTACGAATTGGACCTACCATCACAGCTAGCTGGAGTTCACAAAGTATTTCATGTGTCAATGCTGAAGAAATATGAACCAGACCCATCCCATGTACTAGATCTTGTGTCAATGAATCTACAACCCAGTTTATCATATGAGGAGCGACCTGTTGCAATCTTAGACACCAAGGACATGGTGTTACGGCGAAGAACAGTCAAACTAGTTAAGGTGCTATGGACACATCATGATCCAAAGGAGGCTACCTGGAAGATCGAGGACGACGTTCGGAGCAAGTATCCACATCTTTTTGACACAGGTATGTTTTTAATTTGGAGGACCAAATTTCCCAAGGAGGGGAGTATGTAATATCCTGAGTGCTTGGGCCTAGGATTGGTCTGGCCCAGGTAGTATGTTAGTTATAGCTTGGCCCAAGTTATAATGATAGTAGAGCCCAAGTTATAATGGAAATAGAGTCCATGTTTTTGTAACTTAGCAAGCATTCCACGTGAGAGAGTTTGGGAAAGATTGGAGTTGTAAAACAACTCTAAATAGAAAGTTTAAAAGTAATTGGAATTCCCATCTTTCCTTTATATATAGAGAACCAACGACCATAGTATATCCTGTTCATCCTCATTGGAGAAAAGTCTGAGAGCAAAGAATTGTGGATTTCAATTTAGGAGAAGGAGAGGAAGGCGGCTGTTGATGTCAAGTTCGCATTCAAAGGCGACGATTGTGTATCAAAGGTGAGTGAATCTTCCTCGATAATTTCTAATTCATGTTGTAGATGTTTGAGGAACCCAGTTTTTTGTGAAATTGATATCTTTGAATTGGTCGACATGTTCAGACTGTTGGATGTAATGGATTTCATGGTGGAATAGGATGGTTTGGATTTCCAGTAATAATCTGGCCTTTTATTATGATTCAGTTTGAAAGAAGAAGATTAAATAGTAAATCTGTGCAAATTATCCATTACTGTATCTCTGTCAAAGGAGCAGAATTGATCATCGTGAGGAGTAGTGGGACCCATCAGTGGACCTGATTTGAGATCAGGACCAAACATCTTATCAAGGACCTTTGGTCGACCATGGTGTAGTTGGACATCTGGGGTTTGGACCAGTGGGACCCGCTGTACAGTGAACTCAGAATTCCATGCGTGAAAATTGTAGAATCCACTGTACTGATCGTTTGTAGTTATGGGACCCACTATACGATCTTATTTGGAATCAAGACCACACATCCTAAAGGGGACACATGGTCGACCCTTGTGATGGTGGACATCTTGTATTGTGGGCCCCATCCATGGTAAATTTGTTAACCATCAAATATTCAGGCGTCAATGCACAGTTTTGCTTGACAGGGTTTGTGGGACCAGTGGGCCTACTTGATCATTGATCAACTTCCCACATCTTGAAGTGGGCCCATGGGCGACCTACGTGGTGGTGGTCCCATGTGGAGTGGAACCCATATGCCCCACCATCCAGTTGCCTCAATTATAACTGACGTGAATGTTGTTAATGGGTTTTTCTTATGTTGTGAAGACTGTGGGACCCAGAAGGATTAATACATGGTAGATCAAAACCATCTGGATTCATGTGGAGTTATGGGCGACCCTAAGAAGAATACCTGATCATGCATTAGATCAGTGGGACCCACTATACATTAGGCCAAGATGATTTCAGGTGTGAACTAGTCCCTGTATTAGTCTCTGTATGATTATATATGGCCGGATGAAATCTGTAATTGAGGTTAGCCCTAGGCTTGGAAGGTAATGACCATATAACCCTTACATCCAGATTACTTAAGTTTTTTTTTTGTGATTAATTAACTGTGTTCAACTATATGGATAGGTGATTAATTAATATTGTGTAATGTTGAGTTCATAATATATAGTGTGGGCCACCCCTACACCAATCAATACCAATTGACTAGAAGTGGGTAGCAATTAATGAACTGTGTATGGGTTAGATCCACACTACTGATTGTGTGCATTATTACTACCGAATTATGGTTAATATGTGTTTATGAGATATTGTACAATAGGTCCCAGATTTAGGATGTCGGACTTGTGTCCGGATGATAAATGGCTTTGAGCCATGGTGGCCGTTATAGCGGCTGGTCCTTAATGGACGTGAGGGGCCATTATGATGGCTGGTCCTTAGTGGACGTGTCTGATGAGACAGGGTCATAGTGACCGGTATACATGTATACGATAAGGCCTTTGAGGCGTGGTGATGTGCATGGGCACGGATTTGTATGTGAAAGAATCTTAATGATATTTGATTATTGATTTAGACCTGCTGAATTATGTGATGTTATATTTTATGTGATTTGTGTAATTAGGAATATTCATTCACCAGTAGTACTGATGTTGTGTTACCCCCTTCAGGTAATCATGCTGCGGGTGGGACAGAGCGGAACGATGTTCAGCACGTAGATTCAATATGCGTGGCTGACAAGAGAGAACGAGCAAGGATAATTAATGGATAAGGGGATTAGCCCTTTGCTTAGGAAAATTATTTAATGTTTTAGTACATTATGATGCAGACAGAACATATTAAAGTTTGAGTATTTATAACTCATTTGATTAAATGAAATTATTATTTGATTTAAATGCCAAATGCTTATGAGAATTATTTGATGAATATATGGTAAATATTACCAAGTTATCACGATCCAGAGATCTAACAGGGCCCAGAATTTGGGTCGTGTCATTATTGACATGGGAAGGGATCATTCCCCTTTTTTTCATTCTAGTTATTGACATGGGAAGGGATCAAGAAGATTAGAGATACAATAAATTCTCTGTGACTTCCCCCCCCCCCCCCCCCCCCCCCCCCCCCCCCCTACTTTTCCAGTTCTTTAGGAAAGAAAGAGTGAAGAATAAAAGTGGATTGAATCTCATCGAAACTCGGGTTCGGGTTAATATAGGGAGAACAGAAATGGAAATGTGGGTTGAGGGCAGGCTGTTCAAGATCATACAAGATACTGAATGAAATACTGGGATTGGGAATTAGCTTATTTCTAGGTTACTTGATGCATACCAGACCTAGAGTAAGAGAACCAAGGAGAAGGAAGGAACAGCATATCGAAGGATTCTTGATGAGCAATAGCCTTCCGCAAATCAACCAAGCAACGAGGGCTTACACAAAGTGAGTGGAAAAATCTGATCTACTTGCATATGAAGCTCTATTTATTGATCTCTTGTTGTTTCTAGAATTTCTAGAGAGCGTAGATTGTGAAATGAGGTTACCACAGGTACAATGTTCATATTGATAGGATAAAAGTGCAAAACAGATTGGGAATGGGAATGAAAGGGATCAAGACCACTACAAACAGTGACTGATTGGAACCCAGAAAGGGTCCCTGTAATAACCCAGACCCTGATATAGGTGCTAGAATAACAAGGTATATTTATGTTATTAATGATATATAATTATTATAAGGTAGGCTCCTTAGTTCTAAGACTTCTTATAGATATAAAGGATGGGACCCAACTTCCTGTTCATGTAGGAGGTCAACACATGCTTGTAGGAGTCTTAGTAGGAGTAGAACTCCAAATTCTGGTAGAACCCTGCATGATAGAGTTCTCATGAAACTCAACTTAGATAACTATTTATAAGACCTCTTTCTCTCTTTTATCTGTATATAGCCAGTTCCCTCCCAAGAAACCCAATTGTAGGAATAAGGGCCAGGAGAATTAGAGTTTTGGAGAGAGAGGAAGGAGGGCTAGTGGATCCAGGCCACCAGGTGAGTAGAATTCTGCGTCTTCTTGGAATTGATGTTATGGTTGATATTCTTGGCTACAAATCTCTAATCTTATTGCAAGGTTGTTTCGGTTCCAAACTATGAATTAGATGACTGCTAAATCTAAATTTACCAACTGTTCGGTAATGCTTTAATACATGTCGACACTGGATTAGATGTTTGATGGAGTAAAACTCAATTTCAGTAGTGGCAATATGATGAGTTGATTTTCTATAATTAAAGTGCTTCTTAACCTATGTTATCCAAGATGAAAGGAGTGGGATCAGGAAGAGAAAAACCAGCCAGAACTATATTTTCCAATTCCAGCAGGGCAAAACCCAGGTTAGGTCGTTTGTAGTTGTGGGACCACAGGGCCCACCCGACCAGAAATCTGGACCAGGGATCTGAAAGGGGACCCATAGTCGACCACTGCAGTGCTGGACCATTTGAAGTGGGCCCGTTTGGCCCACCATCCATGCACTTCAAAACCAGGAGGCAATATGAGGCCCCACCCCTTGTGGGCCCTCAATTTGAATTTGAATACTATATTCTAGCCTAAGTATATTTAATTATACTAATTATGGGGTTTAGTAAGGGTAGTTATGTATTTTCCTAAGTTTTAGTTAGATTAGTCTAGTTGCGTTGTTAGTAGAGTCAATAGGGTGTCTTTTACAATTCTTAGAGTTTGTTAGTTTGTTAGAGGCCCTACCTTAGAATTAGTATTTATTATAGGGGGGCATCCACTAGAGAATCTTCTAGAACCCTACCCAAAGACCAAACTACCCCTTACCCTAACCCTAATCCTATTCTAACTAAAAGGGTATTTTAGTCCCTAGCCTTAAATCCCAACCTATATAAACTAAACCCTCCCATGCCATACGTTGGCTACTGTTCCTCTCTCATTTCCCTCTCTCTCTTCTTCCCCATTTCCCTCTAACTCTCTCCCAAATTCCCTCCAATTCTCCCATCTCCCCCTCGTTCTCTCTCTAAGAACTCTAAGAAAAAGAAGACCTGCTACAGCTACAACTTATTATAGGATTTCTCTCTATCTTGATCATCTCTTCTCCCTCTTCTAGTCAGGTAAATCCCCTATTCTAGTTCAATTTCTATAGGAATCTCTCTTTCTCTCTTTAGATCTCCTTCCTTATAGCTTTTCTCTTGTGGATATGGGTGTAGGAGCAGAAATCTCACTAGCTCTGAGATTTTGGGGTGACTGTGTGACCGAGGAGACCCTACAGCTGGGATTCCCTTTTTAGCTTGAATTTCTCTCTCTCTCTCTTCCTTCTTGCAATCGATTGAGGCAAGTACAATATGCTTATTTAATATAAAATGAATGTTTACTGTTGTTGATTCTCTGTATTTCTATTTAGATAATGTTAGAACTGTTAAATGTACCTTTGAGCATGTTTTCATGGATGATCGGCCATTGATGGATGGGTTGATCTCATTTGGAAGATCAATGGCCCATGGATTGGATGGCAGGATGTATATTGGAGTGTTTTTCATGTTTTTGGATGTGTATGTGAAGTTTGGGCAAGATTGGTTGAATTCTGGTTGAAGAAGAAGGAAACCGGAATTCTGGAGTTGCAAAACGCCTTTGTGCCCTATTGGCCGAGGTCAGCTCTCTGTCCTGTTAGCCGAGGTCGGGCTAGTCTTGGATGGACTTGGGTTGTTGGAGAAGGGAACCTGGGAAAGATTGAGTCTCAGCCATTTCTCCTCAGTTAGGCTCATAGCCTCTGTGTGATCGATCAACCGAGCTCGACTTTAGGTTGATCGACCACACAGCAATTCAGGAAATGACCGAGACCGAGTTCTTCCCTTGGACCCAGAGTCTTTATTGGCTGAGATCAGATTTACCGAACTCAATGTTCTGCCGAGCACAATGATCAGGCCGAGATCAGCGTTTAGGCCGAGCTCAGTGTTTTAGGCCGAGCTCAGTGTCTTGGCCGAGCTCAGTGTTATGGCCGAGCTCAGTGTTTTACTGAGCTCAATGCCTGACCGAGCTCCGTGCTTTACCGAGCTCAGCGCTTGACCGAGCTCAATGCTTAACCGACCTCAGTGCCTGACCGATCAATGCTTTGCTGAACTGAGCTGGGTGACCGAGCTGAGCTAGGTGCTTTACCGAACTGAGCTGGGTGACTGAGCTGAGTGTTCGATTGAGCTCAAGTGCTTAGCCGAACTCCGAGCTTGATTCCGATAAGGCAGGATTTCCAACAAGGGAGACTAGAACCTGGGACATCCCCTTTAGCCAAAACTTTCAGTGTGCACGGCCAACTGCCCAGGCCAGGGGGTTAGCCGAGCTCACAGGAACTTCTGGACAATCAGGCCTTGCCTGCAGGGTGTTTACTTCTCTGATCCCAGTGTGCCGAGTTGACCGCCCAGGCCAGGAGGTCGGCTGAGAACACTGTGTACAGTGACACTTCTCAGATTCTAATTTATATTGTTGTGATCATGTGTGGGGCCCATTGACCATCCAAATAGACTTCCATCACTGTGCCCAGCACGAGTCAATACTGTGGCTCAACCTTGACTCGTGTGGTCGACTAACTAGAGTCCAGGTTATAGAATCTAAGATGATTCGACCTTTATATGTTACCAATGATGCTCGTAACTTCTGGAGCACCAAACACAGTATTTATTAGCATCTGAGGTTTCATTTAAAGATCAAATTACCTGAGATAGACCTGAACCTGAAAGTGGACCAATTACTTAGGTTGGACTGTTGATATTTCTCATTGATTCTTGTACTTGGAGATTTATCTCCCTCATATTATTACTATCACTCTATTGTCCTTATTCTTGTTTATACCTATTAATTAATTGGAAATGGAGGACCTGAACCTAGGATTACTTAGAGGAGACCCGGTGGTATGATTAGGTGTACATTGACCCGTGTCTGTGGCTAGGCGGGCCCTTTTATGGCCTAAGTGTGGATGTGGATTACCCTAGATCGGAGAGGTTGGATTATATGGACTTCTAACTCATTATGAATGTATATGGACTGTATATCATTGGACATGGACTTGTTATCTCATTTGGACTATTGTAGACCAGGCCATGTATTGGTGGGCCTTGGTATGGATCCAATGATTGGACTTAGACCTGGACTATGATCCATGGGTTGTATTGGGTATTTGGACCTCTTAGGGATTTTGTTAGGACCTTGTTCACGCAAGGCAAAGCCTAGACAGACAGACCTTTATTGTTACCTGAGTCGGCATAGACATTCACTCAGTTGATCTAAGCTCAGCCAGTTGGACTGATCATCACTGGTAGGAGCTATTGAGAGTGTTGAATGAGCTATCATGATGAGCATTGTTGTAGACGGACGGTGCGATACTGGTTCGGTCTCTGAATGATGGATGTAGTGTAGATGTTATTTGCGGGGCTAGATAATCCCCAGCACTGGTGAGGTTTCCCTGCCGCGACTGTATTCAATATGGGAGGGCCGCGGCATAATATCCCACGATGTTCCAGCTCGTGTGAATGTGCCATATTGTTTAGATTAGATATCTTATTTATTTTGATTCTAAATGCTTATTTTACTCAACTGCCTAGAATCTATACCATTGTTACTCTCTTTAACATCTTTACTGTCTCTATTCATTTTGATGCATGCATCCTATATTACGTGCATACTGTGACTTGCCAGATCTTTAGATCTGATCCATTCTTGGTGCTTAGGTCTCGACCCCGAGTATGAGGACGACGCTCTTCGCTCGTAGAGGCGCCCGTGGTAGGAGACTACGAGTGGGGACCGGCTCGCCCTCTTCCTGCACAGGGGGTGTGGAGTATTCTTTGTTTTGGATTTGAGTGTCTTTTGTAGTGAGCCGGGTAGTTAATTGAAAATGTAATAAACCTTGTTTCTATAACTTGATATTTTAGGCTGGACTTACAGCCCGTTCACACTTGATATATTTGATGATACCTTATGCTTCCGCTATCTCTGTTATTACTTCCGCTTTACTCTTTATGCTATTCAAATTAACCATTGATATTATATTGTTCAAAAAGTTTTAAATTGAACCTCACTACGGATCTACGATCTTGGAAGTTCTCGGATTTTCCGGGAAGTAGCGCGCCAATTACGATACCTTGACGGTTTTCTCGATATACGAAATTGGGGCGTTACACGAGTGATTGAAGAAGAAAAAAGGCCTTTGGTCGACAGCCTTTGTGGGACCACAAGGCTGACCTAATCATTGATCAGAACCCCACATCGGGTAGAGGACCCTGGAGCGACCTTAGTAGTTGTTGAACCATGAGGAGTGGGCCCCACCTGGCCTACCATTCTATTTCTTCAAATCTGGGTAGCGTGAGTTCTGTCAATGGGTTTTCTTCATATTTATTCAGGCCATGGGCCCAGTAGGGCTACCTGATGCCAAATCAGAGCCATAGAACCTGTTGTGGGGCCCTGGGCGACCTTGGAGATCAGGTCCCATCATGGATTGGCCTCAAATACATCAATAGTTCCAGGCGTGAACTACCTTGTTTCCGAAAGACAGTGACGTTCTGTGTTGATGGATATTGTTTGTTATAAGTTTTGAAAATTACAATAAGGCCTTTTAGTTTAAAGAAATGCCTTAGACTCTCTTTTGACTTAAGTGCTATAGGGATGCACCAAATTAAACACTACTGTTGATTGGAATGTTAACTATGGTTCATGTACAGTGAATGGTATCCTTTAATATGTGATTACCTCATAAAGTATGATGGAGTTGAATATTAATTTGTTAATTTTGATAATCTTATTTTGATTGCTTACTGATTTAAGTTGTTCACTGTTATTGAATTATGATGATTATTGATTAGAAATTTATCTTGATTTACTGTTTGACATTACAATGAGTAAAGATGATTGGTAGATAATTCGGGATATTGCTCTCACAACGGGTATCAATATGGTCAGGGAATGGGGCTGATTAGGGCTGCACAGAACCGGACCACAAAACCGGACCGGATTTGCGGTCTTAGTGGTCGAAATCCGGTCCGGTCCAGGCCTTTTGGGGTCCGGTTTGGACCGGACCGGATTTATTAAAATAAAAAAAAAATTTAAATATTGATGAGCCCATGAGGCATGAGCCTAACGCCTCAGCCCAGCACCCATTTGTAAAACCCATCATTCATTCATTTGACATTTGCCCACTTTTTAGATGTGAGGTGAAAATTAAAAAAAAAAAAAAAATGGAAACCGGTTTGGACCGGTCCGGTCCTTCATTTTAGGCCGGACCGGAAATCCTGTTGATCAGCCCTAGGGCTGATGAAACTCGAAGACAACTGTAAGGACAAAATCTCTAATTATCATGGCGTCTATGTTGGAAAATATTAATGAAAACTATTTTCAAAATATTGTTGGATTTACCCATTGGATACCCCTAGATGCACCAGCATGAGGCTAAGTGATGGATCCTTCTGATGTAGCTTTCAGACCATTTGCGTAATTGTTCTGGCTAAAGGGCAATTGCGCTTGGTAGCTATAGGTCAGTCGAAAGACTAACTATGGCACGCTTTTGTGTTCTGCAGAACCCTTGAGGTGTATGTGTGTTTTGGAGCCAGTGCAATCAGTGGTTAGGCGGGGATCCCACGGTTAGAATTAGAGACCCTAATTGAACTAATGCCAACGCATGTTTCCTTTTTATCTGATTTATAAATTATGAATTGAATGGTTCAAGAAATTGGATATGATAATGTCCTCTGAACTACGAGCACAATATGAGTTGATGGTCTCATGCTCAGGGTTTTTGTGGTAATGGAAATTCTGGACCTTTGGGTTCAGGTTGTATTGTGGATGAGGGCCATGGAGGCCGTTGTGTTGTGTGGTCCTTGGTGAACGTTGTATTGACTGGTCCTTGGTGGACGTTGATATAGAAATGATGCCTGAGTGGCATCTTGGGACCTGTGTAGCCTTGGTGGCAGTGTACTAAGTGGCATCTTGGGATAAGTGCAGCCTTGGTGGCAGTGTAATGTGGACCGGGTGCGAGGATGTAGTTCAGAGATACGATTTGGGATGGAGATTGGGTTCAATTTTTTTATTTATTGTAATTGAATATTGTATGCTATTGGAACACTTTGTGGAATTTTATTTAATTGATATGTTCAGCATCATGTTGCTAGTATAGGAAATTCTATTGACTCAGGTATGACTGATTGTTGTTTTCGCCCCAATCCCAGGTATGACAAGCATAGAAATGCAAGAGGTACCTAACGACGAAGAGATTAGTTTCGGCGTCTGCGGTTGAGAGTTCGGGACTCTCAAATACCTAGACACATACTTGCAAAGACTGTTTTGGAAATTGTGTAGTTATTTCTTTATTCGAACATTATTGGATTTTGAATATTGTTTTAATTAAAAATTCAGATTTTTGCAAAAAGCCTGGTTACTATGCATCAATGATTTGATTTATGATGTGAATGTGATATTTTAATAAGTCTCGACACGGAATTTGAAGGGCCCCAGATTCCGGGTCATGACAGCCCCCAATCCATAGCTGAACTCCATATTGAAGTATTAGCCTTGGCCAAGCCACATTTGGGTTCTGGCCCTTGCTGAAATTGTATGTTTTTTGGGTATAATCAGGGTCATTTATCATATATTAGATCCTTGAGTGAATTTAGTAGGTGTTGTATTTCTATGAATGAACGGTAACGCGATATACTATCAATATTGTGAAGTGTAATTGTGTTACATGATCTAGTTGCTGGAAATTGATTGTATACATTGTGAAGTAGCCATGGTTATGGGTGAATTCTAGTACTGTTGATAAACTTGTCAATGTGATGTTTGTTTTTATGATAAACATTACAACTGAATTGGTATATGGCATGTTAGTTTACCAGGAATTTGTGGTGAACATATGTAAACTGATATTCTAGCTTATGTGGGCGGGGTATAACCACTTTTTATGCCAGTTGGATACCAATATTGAAAGTGATGGGGGCATTATCAAATCCATGGTGTATAAGGGCCAAGGGGAAGCTGGACTTAAGCTGACAATTGACTTTAACAATGATAGAGAATTTATTTTGGATATTATAAAAAGGGTCGTATGAACTTGACAAAAGAATGGAATTGTAAGCATCTAGTCCAGCATGAGAAAGACCGTTGTGGCATCATTGAACTTGTATAACATGGTAGTGGATACGTCCACGCATGGAGATTTCGAACTTGTAAAATTTCACTGAACCGCCGTCTCAACTTGGTCTTGATCTCGAATTTGAATATTCTGTTTTGACTTGAAAGGTTCTTGATTCTGTTTATTTCAAAGGGTCTTGATTCTGTTTATTACTTTATCAGTGGTCACTTCCATAGAGGTCTCAAATTTATTTAATGCCTTTTGTAAGAATTTAATTCATGAATTAATTATGACATGAATTATTTATAGTGAAGTTCGGTACATGTTGTTATAATTATTTCATTGCATAATTATTTCTGTTAATCTTGAAATGTTTTTTCTTACATTACATGCAAATAGATAGAATTTTATACTTCACTCAGTGGTGCTGATTCTAGTTTTGCCCCCACCAGGTAACCAGAAAATACACTTAAGGACAGACAGGAGAAAGACATAAATATACGTGGATGAGCAGCGGAATTCACTTTAGGACAAGCCAATTTCATTATGAGTTTGCCTCTTATTTATTTTAGACAATAAGAATTTTTTTTGTTGGAGTTGTTTTATCCATTGTTTAATGGATGCAGCATTGTATTTTATTTTCAATAAACCTTGTAGTATTGAAGATTTTTAGTGGGAATTGAATAAATACCTGGAATTCTCTTATTTATAATTGACTTATGTTGTGGATTGATGCACATTTACTACACGACTCGGGATTTGTGGGCCCGGATTTGTAGGCCCGAATCTAGGGGCGTGACATAAGGTGGGCTCAACTAGATGGTGCGCACAGACTCATGGAGAACTAAAGTGGCAATGACTAATTGTTGCCAGCAAAGGTGAACCCATTTGATCGAAAAATCGAACTTCATACCCTTAACCCCAATCAACAGGAAATCAAGATGAAAATCAAGGAGGAAAGTATGTTTCTAACTGATATCTACTAAATAATTTGTAGAAAAGGTTCGATCCAAGGAGAATACCTCAATCCAATGAGAAGAGTGCCTAGAAAGCATCAAATATTTTTTTTTAATTTTTGAAAAGTGAATTGCTGCTCAACGTCTCATGCATGATCTTGAAAACAACTCAAAACTAAATAAAATCCTAGATTTGATCCTGTTAACTCATAACATTAAAACAATAGAAACCCTAGCCTTCCGAAGTCCTGATCTGAATAAAATAAGAAAGAAAATAATAGAAACTTAAATCAGACATAAGGATAAGGTATGGGTGACCCCCTTGGGTGGGTCGGTTTGATCAAAATGGGTCCACTACTGGGCTGCTTTAAATGGCCCAGATAACAGACCATTCGCTAGATTTTCTGGGCTGAGCCAATCAGCCAAATTGAGTTCAGTTCAGGTCATATTAGCTATAACCCTGTGTCGATCATATTAGCTATATCCAACTCAAATCCCCCACTTTGTTCTAAAACCAACCCTTGATTTCATTAGCAATTTTGACCAATATCCTCATCTCTTCAATCCACTAAACTTGTACTCCATATATTCTGTCTTGGTTCTCCAAATTTTCAACCCATTTGCCTTAATGTCTTTCTCCACAGTTCTAGCCTATTATTTGTTAGTTTTATGGACTCAATCCAGTAGATGATATAATAAATTGATTAAATTCTTTATTTATTCATATATTCATGCTTTCCTTTCATGAGATGAATGGTAATTTATTATATACTTGCACATAACCAATACGAATGACATGATGGTTCATGAGATGAACCGGGGTCCATAAGTATATTAGATGTAACACATGTGTATGGATGAGATCCACATACGGGAGACATGTATGACAAATCTTATACTTAAAATATATTCAAAACCAGTGATGAGACTGGACATCTCATACTGACAAGGTTGCAGCACTTTGATCACTATGAGATAGTGTGATTTGTCTCGATCATCAGAATGGAAGATTCTGGATCATAGTGCTGGTACATTGGATGTATTGAAGGACCATGAGAAGCACCTTATAAACACTGTCTTTAATTTAAGGTCTGCTCTCATAATTCCCTAGCAATAGGCTCTCAATCCTAAGACATTAATGAACTCAAGTTTCTATCTATTCATTTGCTTTGAGTCACCAATGAGTGAGGCCAACTGTAGGTCAACACCTCGGTGATTTGGGTACGTGGTAGTAGAGCTGTGGGAACATTAAATGGTCAAGATGGAATCTATCTCTAATATCCCCTTGTGCCAATTAATGGATTTATCATTGGTAAGTGCGCACCCATTCCGATTGAGTTAATTGGAAAGGTACCTATGATCATTATAATTAATTGGGGCTCAAGGATAATAAGATATGGATCTAGTTTGGAAGACAGGTCCAATTGATCCATGGATATTGATAGAGGGGTCTACTTGTGGTAATGTGGAAGTTTAGGGTCTTCTATGTAATATTCCTAAGACTGGAGTTCAATCGCATTTATATAGTGGAGTTATTTGTAATTAACTGTGGGCCCGGATTACGCATGAGATGTGGGGTCGCGAGTCCCAGTTGGAGCCAGCTTTCTAAGGAATCCCTAGTGGTCCCCACGCTAGCCCAATTATTAGAAAGTATCTAATTCTAGTTGAACTCTAAAAGGAAAGTTACTATTTCTATTTGAAGTGAGACCTCTAATAGTGGTAATAGTAGACTTACTAATTTTAGTAGAAGTGAGACTTCTATTTTAATTGGAAAGGAATTAGAAAGATACTAATCATATTTGAAGTGAGACTTCTAATTATGATATAGTAAGTTACTAATTATTGTGGAAGTAAGACTTCTATTTTAACTAGTAATAGAAGAGAGTTGCTAATTGTTAGAGAAGTGAGACTTCTATTTCAATTAGAAAGAGGAGGTGACTTAATAGCTTTTAAGCTATAAATAGAGGATTGCAAGGCTTGGACGTCCCATGCATAAATCCACCTAGGGATTCACGCCCAAGTTCCCTAGAGCAAGTGTTGCTCGAGTTTTTCCTCTCTCTCCCTCTTCTAGTTCTCTTTCTAGTTCCTCCCTAGAGTTCCTAGTAGTTTTCTCTTGGAGATCCCACCATCTTCTTGAGAAAAAGGAGAATCTAATACGGGTCATAGCGTGGAAGATCAAGAGGTCTTGGAGATCCCTATTTGATTAGTGAAAGCGTTTCATCATCAAAGAAAGACGCAACTTCTCCATTAGAGCACAACCGAGCTCCAAAGGTATAATCTACTTCCTTGCATGTTGTAGAATTATTTGTAGCTTATATGTTGCTGGTTCTATCCTTTAGATAGATTGTCTTACTGATCATGATGGCTGAGATTGAGGACATAGATCTTGGATTGGGTTTTATAGCCTTATGGATAGTTGATCCCTGCGTCAAGTGGGTCAAAAGTTTTTGAAACCTATCCTAGAGGCCCACCCTATTTCCAACATTATTAACTTGCTTTCTCGACTAACAAATGAGTATTGAGTACCACATCATTTGCAGACAACATAAAATGACTTCATCTTGAGTCAAACAAATATAAATTTGACAGTCCATAATCCTTTGTGTGATTGACAATAAGCATAGTAATTATCAATGAAAAAAATTGATTTATCAAAGCTAAAATGCAATAATTTGAATTTTCATTTTTTTCGAATGGAAAAATATATTGGCCATGTCTTCAAAAGTTCTATGGACGGAAAACAATGAAAGCATCTATCCAAGAAAATTATCTACCTGAACAGCAGCTTGAACAAGATGAACAAGTTCAATTGGCAATTTGATCCAAACCCCCTTTATTCCCTGTAAATAAACATCAAAAAAATTAACTAGGATAAAAACTAGATATATCGTCCCCTGGTTGTTGCTCAGCTGGTTAGGGACATGTAGTGTGTGTAGGTGCTTGAGCCCTCTGTAAATAAAAAATAAAAGAAAAGTAAAACACACTAGATACACCAATCAAAATCAACAACAATTGACAATGTGCGAAAAATAAGATATGAGGTATAAAATTGGTTGGGCCAATATTATATGTGGGAGAAGAATAGAAACCAAAAGAATAGAGTGAATAAATATTGAATCACCAAAAATTTTGACTTCATTCAATCAATGAAGTAAATGGGTTATAAGTAGGGTGCACTAGTGCATATGGGGGTTTTAAATTCACAAAACAAGCGGCTTACAAATAAGGGACAATAGCATAGATGGAAGGTGCTCCTTGTTGCAATTTAAAAAAAAAAAAAAAAACTTGAAAAAGTATGCCATTTGATAAGAAGTTCAGGGATCAAGCCAAGGCCCAAGTGAAAAAAAATCCAACTGAATCTTTTAAAACCTATCTTCTATGAGTCTTTTATAAAAGGCAACTCTTTGAACTCATGGAGAAGGAAACATATAGATGGTAAGCAATTTTTTCAAGAAGAGAGGAGAAACTATTGGCACTGCACTACATTGTTGGGTGTCCTCTTTTTTTTGCTCCACATTTGTTATTTTACTACTTGAAGTAATGGGTAAACCCAAATGGGTAATGGGTAGAAGCCCCATTTCTTATAATAGTGGGTATGTTCTTTCTGACTGGGGCTTTGACTTACCAAGTCTTCTTAATCTTTCAAGAATTGAAATGTCAGCTTTACTTCTGAGGAATTATCTAGTTATTTTATGTATGATAATCTAGTATAACTCACATGGTAAGGCCCACATCAGCCACATATGTAAGACCCCGACCCTGTCAATCAGACCCATCATGCGCAGGCCCAGATCACAATTAGAAACTTGTATTGTAATTAGAAACTCTATTCTAGTTAAGCTACAATTAGTCTAGTACTCTTTCTATATTAGGGTAGCTATAATTTAGGGGTTTAAGTTGTATTAGGAAACTGTAATAGGGATTTAAAACTCTTATATAATGAGGATGAGTGAACCCTAAAGGGGACACACGATTACAGCAATATCTCTCTCTTGCTCCTTCTCTCTCTATGCGTGTGATATATTACATAATAACATGGTATCAGAGCACGGTCAATCATCTGTGATCGTCTCCTAGTCATCTTCCAAGCTTTGGAAGTCATTGATAACAATTTGATGATCGCACAACTTAGAAAGCAAGAGTTTGAATACGAAACTGAGAATGTATTGTCGTCTCTCTTTGGAGATCATCACCCACTATATATAGATATCACATGCCTTAATGAAGGCTCTCATTTTGGTTATTATAGCATTATCTATTCTAGTTTTAGGAAAACCACAATCTATCTAAGATAGGAAAGCTACTAATAAACTATCTAAGATAGGAAAGCTACTAATAAAATAACATGTACAACTGTGTCACAAAACAATCCACGTGAGATATAACAGAAACTTCCATGAGCCTTGGGCCTGTTTAACACCCCCCCTCAAATTGATGCGGGAGAATCAACAAGCATCAATTTGCCAACCAAGAACTGATGACGCGGTCGTGGAAGGCCCTTAGTAAGAATATCAGCAATTTGAAGCTTAGTGGAGTCATGCGGAAGACTAATGACATCACGCTTAAGTTCATCACGTATGAAGTGACAATCAACCTCGATGTGCTTAGTACGTTCATGAAAAATCGGATTTTCAGTAATCCGAATGGCACTTGTATTATCCGCATAGAGTGGGGTAGCACCTTCCGCTAGGAACCCAATGTCGGAAAGTAGTCCGCGTAGCCAAAGAATTTCGAAGCACGCAACAGACATGGCTCGATACTTGTCACGACCCAAATCCTGGGGCCCTGTCAGATCTCTGGATCGTGATAACTTTGGTAATATTTACCAAACATTAATCAAATAATTCACATAAGCATTTGGCATTTAAAATCGAATAATAATTTTATTTAATCAAATAGTTACTCAAACTTTACTATGTTTGGTCTGCAACAATAATGTACTAAAACATCATATAAAGGGCTCACCCGGTGCACAAAGTGCTCCCCGGCTAAGCGGGGGTAGGGGGAGGGTGGGCGCATGTGTACGCAGCCTTACCCTTGCATTTTTGCAAAGAGGCTGTTTCCACGCCTCGAACCCGTGACCTCGAGGTCACCAAAGGAGCAACTCTACCGTTGCGCCAAGGCTCGCCCTCTATACTAAAACATCATATAATATCCCTAAACCAGGCTAATCCCTTTATCTACTACATTATCTTTTCTCGTGCACTCTTGTCAGCCACGCATATTGAAATTCACGTGCTGATCATCGTTCCGCTCTGCCCCGCCAGTAGCTTGATTACCTGAAGGGGGTAACACAACATCAGTACTACTGGTGAATGAATATTCCTAATTACACAAATCACATAAAATATAACATCACATGCTTTAACAAGTCTAAATCAATAATTAAATATTATTTAGATTCTTTCACGCACAATCCGTGCCCATGCACATCACCACGCCTCAACGGCCTTATCGTATACATGTATACCGATCACCATGACCCTGTCTCATCAGACACGTCCACTAAGGACCAGCCATCAAATTGGCTCATCACGTCCATTAAGGACCCGCCGCTATACCGGCCATCATGGCCCGAAGCCATCCATCATCCGGACACCAGTCCAACATATGAAACCCAAATACATTGTATCTCATAATTATATTTCAACCGAAAACATAAACAGCAATTAATATAAATAAGTGCACATGCATGGCAGCGTGGACCCAACCCTAACACCATTCAGATTGATCATTGCCCCCATCTAGGCATATTCAGCATTGATTGATATAGGGTGTCCCATATTCAACATTAATTACTCATTGTCCGTATAATTAATCACAATCTACATAATTAATTATAATCATGTAATTAATCTTGATCTACATAATTAATCATAATCATGTAATTAATCTTGATCTACATAATTAATCATAATCATGTAATTAATCATGATCTACATAATTAATCATAATCATATAATTGATCACAGTCCATACAAATCTTGAACCATCTAGGTAGTAAGGGTAAACTTGTAATTACATATATAGTTCAGGTTATTTTCCCCAACAGTTTCATCCAGAACATCTAAGTATACTGTATCACGCCTGAACCTAGTGGCATAAAAATCCAGTGGGTTCCACTTGGCTATACCAAGATCAGCCATCTAGGTAAGTGTCGCCCAAGGCTAACACATCGTTCCGACGAATTTGATTCATCATAGAATCATTCGATGGGGCACACAACATCAAAACATAATCTATAGCTATTCACGCCTGTGATCACAGGAAGTTCATTGTACTGTGGGTCCCATTATCCAAATCCATGATCAGCCAACTACACCCTGGTCGACTAGGTATCCTTGAACAGATGTGCGATCTTGATCCCTGATCTGATCAATAGGTGGGTCCTACAACTCCAAACGACATGTACAGTAAACTCTGGGATTTTCACGCCTGGGAGTCTTTGAACATCTTGATCAGTGAGACCCACCGATCAAAAAATCAGATGTCCATCTACTCTTTGGTCGACCAAGTGTCCTTTACAAGATGTGGGGTTCTGATCTTTGATCAGGCCCACTGATGGGTCCCACAATCCTCAAACGGCATTCTGTTCATTGACGATTTGCTTCTGAGTTTCATCAAACAATTTCTATTTGATGTATTTCCCTGGATTTTGCATTCTACTATCATTCATATCATTCCAATAGCCATGTAACATACTTTCACTGATCAAAAATAGAACTCACCCCAAATCAATAGGTTTAACTCAAGATTACCAATCGTCTGGGACATCATTAAAGAGTAATTAAGAAAATTCACTCACCTCTTATACACAATTGTCTCCTTTGACATCAACAGCTTTCTCCTTCTTCTCCTAATTTGAAACCCACAAGATTCTCAGACTTTTTCCAATGAATCACAAAGGGTCGTTGGTTCTCATATATAAAGGGAGAGATGGGAATCCCAATCACTTTCAAACTTTCCTTTTTAGAGTTGTTTTACAACTCTCTTCTTTCCCAATTCTCTCTCACGTGGGATACTTTCTAAGTCATACTAAAAGTCTAGGCTCCTATTTGCATTATAACTTGGGCTTAAATATCATTACAACTTGGGCCAAGCTATAATTAAAATGCTACCTGGGCCAGACCAATCCTAGGCCCAAGTACTCAGGATATTACATACTCTCCTCCTTGGGAAATTTGGTCCTCCAAATTAAAACATACCTGGGACAAAAAGATGCGGATACTTGCTCCGAACGTCTTCCTCGAGCTCCCAGGTGGCCTCCTTTGGATCATGATGTGTCCATAACACCTTAACAAGTCGGACTGTTCGTCGCCGTAACACCATGTCCTTGGTGTCTAAGATTGCAACAGGTCTCTCCTCATAGGATAAATTAGGTTGTAAATCCATTGTCACAAGATCAAGTACATGAGATGGGTCCGGTTCATATTTCTTCAACATTGACACATGAAACACTTTGTGAACACCAGCTAACTGCGATGGAAGGTCCAATTCGTAAGCATTCCCATCGCTTACACGTCCTGTAATCTTGAATGGTCCGATGTATCGCGGGCTGAGCTTTCCTTTCTTGCCAAATCGCATCACTCCCTTAGTTGGAGAGACTTTGAGGAATACTGAATCACCAACCATAAATTCCAATTCTCGTCGGCGTTTGTCAGCATAACTCTTCTGGCGACTCTGAGCAGTCTTTAACCGATCCCGAATTTTCTTAATGTTCTCAGTAGAAGTTTGCACCCATTCAGGGCCTAAAATTCGTCGATCGCCCACTTCTTCCCAACAAATCGGAGAACGACAACTCCTACCATACAAAGCCTCAAAAGGAGCCATCTGAATACTCGAATGATAACTATTGTTATAAGCAAACTCTGCCAGTGGTAACTGCTCATCCCAACTGTCTGTGAAATCTATGGCACAGGCTCGAAGCATATCCTCCAACGTTTGATTTGTTCTTTCAGTCTGCCCGTCTGTCTGGGGGTGATATGCAGTGCTAAAATGCAATTTAGTACCCATAGCCTTTTGCAAGCTTTTCCAAAATTGTGAAACAAACCTAGTATCTCTGTCGGAGACGATTGATGCTGGAACGCCATGTAATCGCACAATTTCCCGAACATAAGTTTTGGCCAGTTGTTCCATCGTGGTTTTTTCCTTTTAGTGGTAAAAAGTGTGCCGATTTAGTCAATCAATCCACGATTACCCAAATTATTTCATTATGCCTTGAAGTTCTAGGAAATCCGGAAATAAAATCCATAGTGATATGCTCCCATTTCCATTCGGGTATTGGCAATGGCTGCAATAATCCCCCCGGCTTTCTATGATCAGCCTTCACCTGTTGACAAGTGAAACAACGGCCGACAAATTCAGTGACATCATTTTTCATTCCGACCCACCAAAATCTGATTTTTAAATTTTGATACATCTTAGTACTCCCTGGATGGATAGTATATCTTGTATGATGGGCTTCTTTCAAAATTTCATCTTTGATTTCTCGAACATGTGGTACACAGAGTCTGCCTCGGAAATACAACACACCATTAACAATAGAGAAGTCGGGTTTATTGTCCATCTTGTCGAAGATATCTGTCAATGCTTTATCGTCCCGCTGATGGTCCTTTATTCTTTGTATTAATTCAGGTTGGACCTTGAAGCTTCCCAATAATACTTTGTTGTCAATAGACCATAAGTTAACATCCAAGTCCTTGATCTCTTCAAGCAATCTCCATTCCGATGTCAAACAAGCCATCTGTGCCGATTTTCTGCTCAAGGCATCAGCTACAACATTTGCCTTACCTGGATGATAAAAGATTGAGAAATCATAGTCCTTGAGAAATTCCATCCATCTCCGTTGTCTCAAGTTCAACTCCTTTTGAGAAAACATGTACTTGAGGCTCTTATGATCGGTATATACTTCAAATTCTTCTCCGTAAAGATAGTGCCTCCAAATTTTTAATGCAAATACCACAGCTGCTAACTCAAGGTCATGCGTAGCATAATTTTGTTCATGGACTTTTATCTGTCTGGAAGCATACGCAATCACCTTTCCATGCTGCATGAGAACACACCCTAGTCCTTGCAACGACGCATCACAGTAGATCACAAATCCTCCACTCCCAGCGGGGAGGGTAAGTATTGGTGCCGATGTGAGCTTACCTTTCAAAGTTCGGAAGCTATCTTCACAGTTCTCATTCCAAATAAACGGAACATCTTTCCTTGTGAGTCTGGTAAGTGGCCCAGCAATTGTAGAAAATCCTTGCACGAACCGCCGATAATAGCCTGCCAAGCCTAAGAAACTTCGAACTTCGGACACATTTGCAGGTCGCTTCCAATTCGTAACTGCTTCAATTTTAGTAGGATCTACAGATAGTCCTTCTCCTGAAATAATGTGGCCCAAAAAGGTGACTTGTGTAAGCCAAAAATCACACTTACTTAGCTTGGCATACAGCTGGTTGTTCCTCAACAGCTGTAAGGAAATACGCAAATGTTCTTCATGCTCGTGCCATTCCTTAGAGTAAATCAAAATATCATCAATAAATACCACCACAAATTTATCCAAAAAGGGTTGGAAAACTTGGTTCATCATTGCCATGAATGCAGCTGGGGCATTGGTTAAACCGAAAGGCATGACTAAAAATTCGTAGTGACCATATCGAGTCCGAAATGCCGTCTTGGAAATATCTTCCTCCCTCACCCTTAGCTGATGGTAGCCGGATCGGAGATCAATCTTGGAAAAGTATTTCGCACCTTGTAGTTGGTCAAACAATTCATCAATGCGAGGTAGAGGGTATTTGTTCTTGATAGTCACCTGATTTAACTGTCTATAATCAATACACATTCTCAAGGTGCCATCCTTTTTCTTCACAAACAACACCGGTGCTCCCCATGGAGATACGCTAGGTCGGATGAATCCTTTTTCTAACAACTCCTCCAATTGATCCTTGAGTTCCTTCAGTTCCGCAGGAGCCATTCGATAAGGTGCCTTAGAAATCGGGGATGTTCCCGGCATTAACTCAATAGTAAAATCGACTTCTCGAATTGGGGGTAATCCAGGCAAATCATCCAAAAATACTTCGGGAAATTCCCTAACAACAGGGATATCTTCTAATCTGGGCTTCTGTTTATCCTCTGTGATAAAAGCTATAAAGCCCTTGCACCCACTCCTTAATAGCTCAACGGCTTTGATGGCTGAGATGACTATCGACCTAACAGGTCTCATCTTTCCTACCAAACTAACCTGAGTAAATCCCCCCAAGTTAAACCGAACTACTTTGTTAAAGCAATCTAAAATAGCTCGATACTTAGCAAGCCAATCCATTCCCAAAATGACATCAAAGTCATTCATATGTAATACTACCAGGTCTGCCGGCATCTGCACTTGTGCAATTTCTAGCATACAATCATAAAATATGGTGCTAGTACGAATGTGTTCACCCGTGGGTGTTGACACTACCAGTGCATGAATCAATGTTGAGGGGGAGTTTCCTATCTTAGCAGCAAAAGCATGAGAAACAAAAGAGTGCGTAGAACCAGAATCGAATAAAGTACTAGCTTCATGACTGGAAATTAAAACCATACCCTCAACAACATTATTGGCCGTTTCCGCATCCTGATGGGTCAGAGCAAAGACTCTTCCATTCTGCTGTTGCCCAGCTTGGTTCCCCCCCTGATTATTCCTGCCTTGATTGTAATATTGTCCTTGAGGTGGGTTCTGCTGGTTTCCTCTGTGCTGGTAGGTCTGATTCTGTTGGTAGGGGCGTTGGTTCTGTGGACGTTCCTGTTGACGGTCCTGCTGATTTTGCCTAAAGGGTTGTCCTTGTGTCTGGTTCTGATTCCTTCCTTGCCTCCTAGGACAGTCCTTTACCTGGTGTCCTTCCTGCCCACAGCCGAAACATCCGCCCTTTCTTTTATTTTGATTTCTTTCCCTAGCCTCCGGACAATCCTTTACTTTGTGACCTCCCTTTCCACAGCCGAAGCACACGCCAGATTTCTTTCGACATTGGCTTGTTTCATGGAATCCTTCACAATGATTGCAAACTGGTTTAGCCACAGTTTTCTGTTTCTTATTGGGAAACTGGTGTTTATAATTATCTGATTTGCCCTCTGTTGACACCAGTTGGGTTTCCCTCTTTATATCTTCAATTGCTTCTTCAGACACGAAAGCTTTCTTTAGAGCCTCTGCATAAGTCTTCGGCTCGTGCAGCTTCACATCTTTCTTAATGTCCGGTCGCAGGCCATTAACAAATCGCTCCATCTTTTCCTCTTCTGTAGCCACTAATGTTTCTGCGAAGTGAGACAGTTCGGTGAACTTGATAGCGTACTTGGCTACAGTAAGGTTGCCTTGCACCAATGTTTCAAACTCCCTCTTCTTCTGCGCCCGAATGTGATCCGGTATAAACTTCTTTATAAATTCGCGCTTGAAGAAGGTCCAAGTGATCTCTGCTTCTTGCCCATTAAAAGACCTCTTGGCTGCTTTCCACCACTCCTTCGCATCGCCTTCTAGTTTGAAAGCGGCTAATATAGCTTTCTGTTGTTCAGTACACCCCATGACCTCGAAGATGCCTTCCATATGTTCTGCCCATTTATTCGCATCCCATGGGTTAGTGGTCTCCTCAAAACACTTTGGGCGAAATTCGTTGAATCTCTTGTATAGAGTATCCCTCTCACGATTTCTGCCTCCGTTGTTGCTACCTTCACCTGATCCACCCTTATTATTGTTGTTTCCCTCGCCATTCTCACTTTGGAGTTGATGAATAGCTGAAATCTGTTCTTGAACCTGCGTATAAGCTTTCAAAAAGCTTTCAAACATCTGCCGGGCGTACTCCGGCATTTCCATATTTCCATTGTTCTGCTGAATATTGTTGTTTTCATTCTCGTTTTCCTCAACGTTAGCCATCTTCTTATTTTTTCTGCAAAAGAAATAAATTGTAAGCTAAAGGATTAATAGCAACATATCTTTCTTAAGTTTCTATTGTTGACACCCCATCGTCCTCACCACGCTGCCTATGGGTTGCTAATTCTTTTAATTGCCCAAACCTTATGCTCTGATACCACTTGGTTTTGGGATAGTGGTAGCTCAATGGGGTGTAAGATCCTACAATCTTTGTCACGACCCAAATCCTGGGGCCCTGTCAGATCTCTGGATCGTGATAACTTTGGTAATATTTACCAAACATTAATCAAATAATTCACATAAGCATTTGGCATTTAAAAATCAAATAATAATTTTATTTAATCAAATAGTTACTCAAACTTTACTATGTTTGGTCTGCATCAATAATGTACTAAAACATCATATAATATCCCTAAACCAGGCTAATCCCTTTATCTACTAAATTATCTTTCTCGTGCACTCTTGTCAGCCACGCATATTGAAATTCACGTGCTGATCATCGTTCCGCTCTGCCCCGCCCGTAGCTTGATTACCTGAGGGGGTAACACAACATCAGTACTACTGGTGAATGAATATTCCTAATTACACAAATCACATAAAATATAACATCACATGCTTTAACAAGTCTAAATCAATAATTAAATATTATTTAGATTCTTTCACGCACAATCCGTGCCCATGCACATCACCACGCCTCAACGGCCTTATCGTATACATGTATACCGGTCACCATGACCCTGTCTCATCAGACACGTCCACTAAGGACCAGCCATCAAATTGGCTCATCACGTCCATTAAGGACCCGCCGCTATACCGGCCATCATGGCCCGAAGCCATCCATCATCCAGACACCAGTCCAACATATGAAACCCAAATACATTGTATCTCATAATTATATTTCAACCGAAAACATAAACAGCAATTAATATAAATAAGTGCACATGCATGGCAGCGTGGACCCAACCCTAACACCATTCAGAATGATCATTGCCCCCATCTAGGCATATTTAGAATTGATTGGTATAGGGTGTCCCATATTCAACATTAATTACTCACTGTCCATATAATTAATCACAATCTCCATAATTAATTATAATCATGTAATTAATCTTGATCTACATAATTAATCATAATCATGTAATTAATCATGATCTACATAATTAATCATAATCATGTAATTAATCTTGATCTACATAATTAATCATAATCATGTAATTAATCATGATCTACATAATTAATCATAATCATATAATTGATCACAGTCCATACAAATCTTGAACCATCTAGGTAGTAAGGGTAAACTTGTAATTACATATATAGTTCAGGTTATTTTCCCCAACAGTTTCATCCAGAACATCTTAGTATACTGTATCACGCCTGAACCTAGTGGCATAAAAATCCAGTGGGTCCCACTTGGCTATACCAAGATCAGCCATCTAGGTAAGTGTCGCCCAAGGCTAACACATCGTTCCGACGAATTTGATTCATCATAGAATCATTCGATGGGGCACACAACATCAAAACATAATCTATAGCTATTCACGCCTGTGATCACAGGAAGTTCATTGTACTGTGGGTCCCATTATCCAAATCCATGATCAGCCAACTACACCCTGGTCGACTAGGTATCCTTGAACAGATGTGCGATCTTGATCCCTGATCTGATCAATAGGTGGGTCCTACAACTCCAAACGACATGTACAGTAAACTCTGGGATTTTCACGCCTGGGAGTCTTTGAACATCTTGATCAGTGAGACCCACCGATCAAAAAATCAGATGTCCATCTACTCTTTGGTCGACCAAGTGTCCTTTACAAGATGTGGGGTTCTGATCTTTGATCAGGCCCACTGATGGGTCCCACAATCCTCAAACGGCATTCTGTTCATTGACGATTTGCTTCTGAGTTTCATCAAACAATTTCTATTTGATGTATTTCCCTGGATTTTGCATTCTACTATCATTCATATCATTCCAATAGCCATGTAACATACTTTCACTGATCAAAAATAGAACTCACCCCAAATCAATAGGTTTAACTCAAGATTACCAATCGTCTGGGACATCATTAAAGAGTAATTAAGAAAATTCACTCACCTCTTATACACAATTGTCTCCTTTGACATCAACAGCTTTCTCCTTCTTCTCCTAATTTGAAACCCACAAGATTCTCAGACTTTTTCCAATGAATCACAAAGGGTCGTTGGTTCTCATATATAAAGGGAGAGATGGGAATCCCAATCACTTTCAAACTTTCCTTTTTAGAGTTGTTTTACAACTCTCTTCTTTCCCAATTCTCTCTCACGTGGGATACTTTCTAAGTCATACTAAAAGTCTAGGCTCCTATTTGCATTATAACTTGGGCTTAAATATCATTACAACTCGGGCCAAGCTATAATTAAAATGCTACCTGGGCCAGACCAATCCTAGGCCCAAGTACTCAGGATATTACAATACTCAACCTCGGTAGAAGATTTGGAAACATTTTCATGTTTCTTGCATTTCCTAGAAATCAGGCTGTTACCCAAAAACATGCACCATCCAGTGGTAGATCTGCGAGTATCTGGGTAGCCGGCCCAATCAGCATCAGAATATGCGGTGAGAGAGATAGGATTGTTTGATGGGAAAAACAACCCGCGAGTCGGTGTGCGAATAAGGTACCGAATGATGCGGCGAACAGCAGCCATATGAAGATGACGAGGAGCAGCCATGATTAGACTCATTAGGTTTACCGCATAGGAGATATCAAGGCGAGTGATCGCGAGGTAGATCAAGCTACCAACTAACTGGCGATATGTGGTAGGATCGGGAAGAAGGTCACCCTCCTCTTTACTGAGTTTGACATTCAGTTCGACCGGTGTATCTACTGGAGCTGAAGTAGTAAGGCCAGCCAAGTCAATGAGGTCAACCGTGTATTTGTGCTGATTGAGAACTATTCCTTTAGTCGATTGATGAACTTCAAGACCAAGGAAATAGTTTAATGGGCTGAGATCCTTCATGTGAAATGTCTTATTAAGAGAAGCTTGGAGTTTCTGAATCATATGTGCATTGGGACCAATAATTACAATGTCACCAACGAAGACCAGTAGCACAGTAATCCCAGACGAAGCATGATGTAAGAACATAGAAGGATCATACTGGCTCGGATGAAAATTCAATCGAAGAAGAGCATCTTGAAATTTCTCAAACCATGCACGAGGAGCTTGCTTCAGACCATAGAGGGAGCGACGGAGTTTGGCAACCATACCCTTCCCAGATGAGTACCCCTGAGGCAGACACATATAAACGTTTTCTTTGAGATCGCCATGAAGAAACGCATTTTTGACATCCATCTGATATAGAGGCCAAGACTGAGATGCAGCAACGGCAAGAATTATGCGAACCGTGGTCATTTTGGCGACGGGTGCAAAAGTTTCATCATAATCGATGCCATATTCCTGCCGATTCCCAAGGGCGACGAGACGCGCCTTATATCGATCCAATGTGCCATTTGATTTTAACTTGAGAGAAAAAATCCACTTACAGCCAATAGGTTTGACACCCACAGGAGACTGGACAACATCCCAGGTGTGATTTTGTTCTAAAGCCTCCAGTTCTTCTTGCATAGCCTGGTTCCAACATTGGTGTTGCACAACCTGAGAATAGGATTGCGGGATGCAAGAGGACGACAAAGTGGCCATTAAGGAAATCTGAGAGAACCCATAGCGGTCTGGCGGGACTGAAATGCGAGTGGAGCGACACAATGAAGGAGGGCCGGATGGACCAAGTTCCAGAGGCGGACCCGATGCTAGAGGAAAATCAAGAGGGGGAGTACCTGTAGGCGCATCTTTGTTCCGTCTGTGATACATAAAGTTAGGATTAAATCGAACAATATATTTTTTTTCAGAAAAACCAGATAAGGAAACTAATGAGGGGCCGGAGGATCAAGGTCTTGATGAAAAAAATACTTGTTTTCAAAAAACACAACATTCCTAGAGGTACGGATGCGACGAATGTTGGGATCATAGCAAAGGAACCCTTTCTGGAAGGGTGCGTATCCTAAAAAACCACACTTAGCTGATTGAGCTGTTAGTTTGGTCCTTTCCGAAGGAGGCAAATGCACAAAGCAAATTGACCCAAAAACATGAAGATCATCATAGGATGGAGATGTCTTGTACAATCGGTAATATGGGCTCTGATTGTCAATAGAGGGTGAGGGCATGCGATTGATAAGATGAGCTGCAATAGCCAATGCCTCAACCCAAAAACGGGTAGGAACCAATGATTCAAGTAGAAGGGAACGAGTGACATCAAGGAGATGTCTATTCTTCCGTTCAGCGATTCCATTCTGCTGTGGAGTATAAGGACAAGTTCGTTGAGAAATAATGCCTTTGGTTTGCAAAAAACTTTTGAAAATCAGAGGACACATATTCCCCGCCCGAATCAAATCGCAAGATTTTAATGCAGGTGGAAAATTGATTCTCAACATAAGCTAAAAAAAATTTAAAAACATTAAAAACATCAGATTTGGGATGCAGAAAGTAAACCCATGTGAACCGACTGAAATCATCAATTAAAGTCACAAAGTATGTATAGGGAGCATGAGAAAGAGCTGGAGCGATTCCCCATACATCGCTATGAATCAAATCAAAACATTTAGTGCTGTGTGAAGTCGAAATAGGAAAAGGAAGAGTTTTACTCTTTCCCATTTTACAAGTAGCACAATCAAAAGGCACACAAGAAGATAAACCAAGAGTTTTATTTAATAAACCAGAATTTAACATAAAGGACAACTTTTGAATTAGGGTGGCCAAGTCTATTATACCACAATTGGCAATTATCTCTAATAGAAAAACAAAATACATCATTGTCAAATATATTCCTAGAAAGCTTATTAAAATCCAGCGGAAACAAGCGTCCATACCTAGGCCCCCTCGCGATCTCCTTCTCGGACAGCTCTACACAACACAACCAAAAGAAGAGAAAGAGATGTTACAGTTATTTTCAACAAGTTGTCCAACTGACAATAGGTTTGAAGTTAAATTGGGACAAAGGTAAACATTTTTTAAAGGAAGAGGACCAGTGATATCTCCGAGAGCAGTAATGGGTACATCGCCTCCCGTTAGTAGTTTGTATTTGAAGATTGCCTCCTGTTCTCAAATTAATATTGGCCAAAATAACGGATCAAGACAGAAAACAGCAGCAAAGAGAACAGCAGCAACCAGGAATAGCAGCAACCAGCAATGAATAATAAGCAGCAAGAAAAAAACGGCCTTGATTTCAGGGGAAGAGCAGCACGTGGGCCCCACCAAGTGATCTCTAGACAGATCAAAGACAGGGGATGGAAGGGTAGTCTATTTTCGCAACTGTTGGAAGAGGTCTTACTCAAAAGGGATCAAAATTCACAATTTTGAACGGTTGAGATGAAATCTGTTGGACAAAACTGAAATACCAAAAGAGATGGTAGATGGCCTACCTCTGATGATCGAAAATTGCTGAAAAAATGTCCAAGAATTCCAGGATGAGTGGTCGACCAAGATGGGAGGCTCTGCTGATCTTGCAGTGCTGATCAAAGGTGGGCCCCTGATGAGCTGCTCCAAGTTGCTGACGTGAATGGTTCCCAGAACCTAAATCTGTTCTCTGATTTCTCTGCTGAGTCAAACAAACGTCCACAAGGCTCTGAATCAACTATCGAACAAGATAGAATGATATCTGTGATGAACTTGGGCTGATCTGTGGTGGGCCACAGTGATCAGACTTCAAGATGTTGATGAAAACTATGTTAACATGCACGAACAATCAAGGACAGGATGCCAATGACTGTTATCACCAAGATTCGACAAACAAGTCAAAGAAGAAGACTAGAAGAGGAGAGATTTACCAGAGCTCTGATACCATGACAATTTGATGATTACAGAACTTAGCAAGAGTTTGAATACCAAACTGAGAATGTATTGTCGTGTGTCTCTTTGGAGATCATCACCCACTATATATAGATATTACATGCCTTAATGAAGGCTCTAATTTAGGTTATCACAGCAATATCTATTCTAGTTTTAGGAAAACCACAATCTATCTAAAGATAGGAAAGCTAGTAATAAACTATCTAAGATAGGAAAGCTACTAATAAAATAACATGTACAACTGTGTCACAAAACAATCCACGTGAGATATATTCAGAATCTTCCATGGGCCTTGGGCCTGTTTAACAATTGATCATCCCTGATCATCTCATATCAGGCGTGGCCCACCTGTGATCATCATCACCACATCAGCCGCTTCTGCTCCTCTTGGTCTCCTGGAATTATCCTTGATTATGAAGATTTTTTCCATATTTATTGCTTATCAGAGGTAGGAAGTCTACCAATTTTTGTGGAAATTCCATCTTTTCCACTTGTTTTCATCTCGGCCGTTGGATTTGTTTTGACCGAGACCACTTCCGGTAGTTGCATAAAATTACTCTCCCTTCATCCTCACTATCTAATCTATCTAAAGATCACCAGGTGGGCCCCACAGGCTGATCCTTCTGCTGACGACAAGGACGTTTTGTGCACTGTTCTGTGTGTTGCTGCTGCTGTGCTACAGTGCTGTGTTGCTGCTGTGTTGCTGTTTTCTTTCTCACAAAAAACGGTTTATTTCTGCTGTTCTTTATCAATCTTTCTTGCTGCTGATTGCTTCGGGGTACTATAAGTTGCTGCTTTGATTTTATTTTTTTTTTGGTCTGCTGCCACTGCTGCTACTTAGCTTCTACTGTTGCACTTCCTTCCTTGCTATTCTTCCTATTGTTTTCAAATCTTACTACTCTGTTAGAAATGGAAAAATCTGAGATTGCCCTGGTTCGTTTTGATGGAAAGAATTACACATCGTGGGCCTTCCAATTTCAAATCTACTTAGAAGGAAAAGAACTTTGGTGCTACATGGATGGTTCTGAACCAAAACCTGAGGAAGATGACAAGAAGATTTTAGCCTAGAAAACTAAGGATGCTAAAATTAAGACTTGGTTACTAGGATCTGTTGTTATTCTCAATCTGAAACCTTGCAAATCCGCCATTCTTAATCGTGATTAGTAGCTACTTAATGAAGATTAGATACTAATTGTGTTATTTTTTGTGTTAATTAAGTGGTTAGGTAGATTAGAGGGGTTTTGAACTAAGTTAGGTAGCAAGAAGGACCTTTTTTGTAATTTTTTGAGTGAGGGGTTGTTCGTAATTTCAGAAATAGGGCGATATTGGGTCCGTTGGGTAGACAATTCCATGACGATCGACTTTTGTGTTTTGACCGAGTCCATTTGAAGCCATTAGGAACCATTTCCAGCCCATTTACTAAGTTCCATATTACAATAAAAATAGAGGACTTGTGTAACGCCCCACCCCTTACACATCCTCACCACGTATCCTAGGAGTTGCTAAATCTTTTATATTGCCCAAGACCATGCTCTGATACCACTTTGTAAAACCCCAAAGACCGCCAGAGAGATGACCCGACATTGTTGGCGATATTTAATAGAATTGATAACAAGCCAGATTTTTCCATCCGCAGTGCTACATTGTACTACAGGAACAGATTGTGTGTTCCAAATATTTCGGATATCAAAGATGAAATTTTGAAGGAGGCACATTGTACACGTTACACCATCCACCCGGGGAGCACCAAGATGTACCAAAATTTAAGGATACGGTTTTGGTGGGTTGGCATGAAGAATGATGTTGCTGCATTTGTGGGTAGGTGTTTTACCTGTCAGCAAGTCAAGGTCGATCACAGGAAGCCTGGAGGGTTACTTCAACCATTACCAATTCCTAAATGGAAATGGGAACATATCTCCATGGACTTTGTATCAGGCTTTCCAAAGACCTTTAGAAACAATGAAATTATTTAGGTCATTGTGATCGGTTGACAAAATCAGCCCACTTCATTCCCATTAGAAATCGAACATCTTTGGAGAACTTAGCACAAAGGTATGTGAAGGAGATTGTGAGATTGCATGGGGTACCAGCTTCTATTGTCTCTGATAGGGATACGAGGTTCGTATCGAATTTCTGGAAGAAGCTGCAAGCTGCGATGGGTACAAGGTTGAGTTTTAGTACCGCTTATCATCCACAAACCGATGGGCAAACAGAAAGAACGAATCAAACTCTTGAAGACATGTTGAGAGCATGTGCTTTGGACTTTAAGGACAGTTGGGATGAACAGTTGTCGCTTGTTGAGTTCGCATATAATAACAGCTACCATTCAAGTATCAAGATGGCTCCGTTCGAAGCAATCTATGGTCGAAACTGTCGATCTCCAATTTGTTGGGAGGAAGTTGGTGATGGAAGAGTTCTTGGTCCCGATTGGGTACAAACTTCCACTGCTAATATTAAGAAGATTAGGGACCGCATGCGGGCAGCTCAGAGTAGACAGAAAAGTTATGCGGATAATCGCAGACGGGAATTGGAATTTGCTGTGGGTGATTATGTCTTTCTTAAAGTTTCCCCGACTAAAGGAGTTATGCGTTTTGGCAAGAAAGGGAAATTGAGCCCACGGTATGTCGGGCCATTTGAAATCATCGGACGTGTTAGTGATGGTAATGCTTATGCTCTTGGATTACCGCCTCAACTAGCCGGAGTGCACAATGTGTTTCATGTGTCCATGCTCAAGAAATATCAGCCCGACCCTTCTCATATAATAAGCTATGAATCGATTCAAGTGCAGCCAGATTTATCTTATGAGGAACGGCCCGTGAAAATCCTGGAAACTACTGAGAGAGCTTTACGGAACCGGACAGTGAAACTAGTCAAAGTTCTATGGGAGCATCACAAACAACTTGAGTCTACTTGGGAGACAGAAGCGGAAGTCAGGAAGAGATATCCTCACCTCTTTCCATCAGGTATGTATTGAATTTGGAGGACCAAATTTCCTAAGGGGGGGAGTATGTAATAACCTGGGCCAGGTTGGGCCCAATTTTGTTTGACCCATTGGGCTTTGGGATGGGTTGGATTTCATTGGTTATGTTTGTACCTGATCTCAGCCCATTTTATTTGTTAAGTAGTTGCAACAATATCTCCTTGTGAGGAGTATTTGTTTGGTACCCAGGGAAATCTCCGAAGGTTAGAGATTTCACCCTATCCCATAACCAGAAAGGCTATATCTCCCTTCTTACGAGTAGTTTCATTTCCCATTTTTGGGTTATATAAAAAGGAAGAGAAGAGGGTGCAGAGGAACTGATCTTGGGAAGCAATCAAGAAGGATCTCAGAGAAGCAGAACCAGAGGATCTAGTGGATGCAATACTCGAGGTCTCACATTGATCGAGCCACAGTCTTCTATACGAGGAGGTGAGTAATACTTTCAAGCGCATTTAGAAATAATATCATAGGATTGATGTGTATTTTATTGAGCAGATGTTGCTCTGTGATTTCTGCATCAAATTGATAAAGGATTGATATTAGTAAATACAGTAATGAAACCCCAAGGTAAGGGCTAAATTTCATACCAAATCATCAGACACAAGGATCTGATGATTTGGGTAGTATGATCATGGGACCCACTTGATCATAGATCTGACCTAGGGATCTGAGGATAGACCCTTGGGCGACCTCAGTGATGGTGGACCCACTTGGATTGGGTCCCATCAGTCCCCATTTATATTCTGGAAATTTCTATATCGGTACCGTAGGGGATTTGAGTTTTCGTAGATCTGGTAGTGGGACCCACCGGTCCATATGATCAAGGATCACTTCCATAGATCTGGAAGCCAACCCTTGGTCGACCATGGTGTAGGTGGACCTATCTAGAAATGGGCCCCATCTGGCCCTTGATTTAAGACTTTAATCACCTGTGTCATCATTTTTAGGCATTTATGGGTTTTTGGTAGATGGACTTGTGGGACCTACTGGCCCACCTGATCAAGGATCAGGGCCATTCATCTGGTCAGTCCCTGATGGGCGACCGAAGTGGACCAGGTCCCATGCAAGATGAACCATGGAGGGCCGAACATCCATTTTCTTGGAGGCGTGAACCTTTCTGCTGTGTCGAAACGATACAGTTTCTAATGTTTGAAGTGCTGGAATCCTTCTTTTAAGTTGAGATATAATAGAAAGAGAAAATCCAGTTGCTGTGGACTCCATCTCTTTTACCAGATTGTAGAAAGAATGAATATTAGGAAGAGGAGGAATATCAGACTACAGTAACTATACAATATTACAATTTACAATCATTAACTAGTGGGACCTACTAACCCACCTGATCAATGATCAGGGCCAGCTATCTGCATGGTCTTTGATGGGCGACCAAGATGGCCCTGGACCCATGTGGGTCTGGCCACTAGAGACCCATGATCTCGTTCCTCCAAAGTATTGGGCGTGAGACCCATGTTTTGTAAATGATGGCACTGTGTAAGGTATTGTATCGTCACCCCATTCAACTTTAGTTGCTGTGATGATTATTCCCAAATTATATCCTATGTTTTTTTTCATTATTTATAAAATTATCATTACCTCTACAGATTCTGTTATGGGCCTGAGATTGTAGTGTGGACCTTGATTGAATTATATAACTTAAGAATTGTCCATTTCAAGCATGTTTTTAGTGAACCTGAATCTTGTTACAGGTTATGAAATAAATATCCCAGACAGTGGGACAATTCTTTAATCGACAGAAATTCCTTATATATGATTGAACCTGTAATGATGACTTAGAATTTAATGATATGAGAGTAGTGCCACATAGACGAGTACCAAATTTTGATTTGGAGTGGGGCACATATGTAAACCCGATTATGTGGGACTAGTATTATATCAAAACAATTAGTGTATATAGTTCTATGATAATTATATTGCAAGCATAATGAATGTAAAAGAACTATTGAACACTTCCATTGATTCGCTTTCATATATGAATACTACATGAGACAGTGGCATGTTATTTGAAACATCAGTAAGGACCTTACTCTGGACATTGATCTAATTAGTGAATTCTTTGTGGGCATGGAGTGATAAGGTGGATAGGGATTGAATCAATGACTATTGAACAAATCTCCTAAGGGAGAATTTGATTGACTTATGAAAAGGACTTCCTTATTGGAAGGGACTGAAACACTGAAACTCTCATAATATATTCTATTGAATTATACGGACCCATATCTGGGAATACTGAACATACCAATGTTAAGGGATGTATATGAAATCTCATAGAACCATAAGAAACGCAATAGGATAATTGTTAATATTTCATTCTTCCTCTTATTAGTTTCGATTTATGTTAGTAAGTGACTTGTGCATTGTAATTATTGCTCACCAGTTTTCTGATAAGTGGTTTGCCCCACTTCAGGTACGGATCATTTGGGAAAACTTGGCAACGAGGGGGATCAGCCATTGGATTTCAACTTGCGTGGCTGATAAGAGAGCGTCAGAAATATAGGATTTGGAAATTTGAACTTTAGGGATGGATTACATTATTTTCAATAATGTAGAACTTGTTTCTTTTATTCTTTCTTTATAAATTAGGGATTTTATTGATTTGAAATATTTAATTGATCTCTCAAATAATTAGAAGCATTGCTCAATTCTTTGGCATATTTGATTTATGTGGTGATTTAACATTGTTTAAGTAATGTTCCGAAACTTGAAGAGCTCCAGGTTTTCGGGGTGTTACAAAGTGGTATCAGAGCATGGTCTTGGGCAATATAAAAGATTTAGCAACTCCTAGGATACGTGGTGAGGATGTGTAAGGGGTGGGGCGTTACAAATCCCTTACCCATGCATGATATTGTCCGCTTTGGCCCACTGGCCTCACGGTTTTGTTTCTGATGGGCCTCAACCCATCAAAAGGCCTCATGCAAGGTAAGGGGTGGGGCGTTACAACTTGCTTATAATTCCTAAAGCTTCACTCAAATAAGCCTTACTCAACCCATTTCCTCATTTCCCTCCATCCTCAACCGATCCGATCCTTAGCTGAGAGCTCTCCTTCTCCACCATTTTCTCTTCCTTCTTGCTTCCAATTCAACCAAGGAGCTATTACATGTTGGGTTTCCAAGCCCCAAGGTCACCTTCTACATCAACTACATCTTCCTCAAGCTCTCCTTCTTGACATTTCAACTCCTCTTCACTCCATTGGTAAGCAAACCTTCCTCAAAACTCATTCTTTTGCTCAGAATCAGGCAGGGAAGCTCAAATTTGTTGCATGCAAGCTCATCCCAGCCCATTTTCCTCTTTCGCCATTGTAGGGGCTTTTGGAGTGTAGAGATTTTTTTTTTTTTTTTTTTTGGGTGGGGGGTGGGGGGGGGGGGGGGGGTTTGGTTTCCATTTTGGTGTTTGAGTAGAGAATAGCTTGGATTTCATGGCATTTAAGTCAAGCACCAATTTAAGGCAAGTGGACAACTATATTTCATGCATGCAAGCTTATTTGGTTGATTCTTGTTGATATTCATGTTTAGAAACCCATATTCAAGCTCTATGTATGATTGTAATGGAATTTCTTGAATAGAATGTGTAATTTGTGCATGTCTAAGTAAATGTAGTTGCATACACTAAATGCAGCTCTTATTATGTCTAAGAAACACGTTTCTATAGCATTGAATGAAGTGGGGAATCATCCCACTTGAAACAAAATAGTTCATGTTCGGGCTTTAAAGATTCTGAAGCTTACGGCTAATCGTAAGGTCACCGTGAGATATACAATGGTGGCTTGGCAGAATTGAGTTTTGGGACTTTTGTACTACAACTAACTGTAGGTATCTTCAGTTCACGGTTAACCATAAGGCTAACCGTAGGTCACCTTGAAGGCCAATTGAGTCCTCCAATCTATGATGCCCAGATACGGCACGGATACGGCAAAGACACGCCATAGACACAGCAGGGACACGGATTTTACATGTAAAAAGTGAAGTATCGGATACGATACGACACGATACGTTACTCATTTTGAAGTATCCGTGCATCATAGCCCACAATTGCTAAGGCAAAACCATGCATTTTAGGCCAATTGTGCTACGGCTAACCATGAGCTAACCGTAGTTCACCCTACAGCTAACCGTGGCTAACCTTGCAGTAATCGTGAATCTCCAACCTAAGACTTGATTCCCAAGTTGTAACACTATGGCTAGCCGTAAGTGGTTCACGACTAAACCTAGACACCGTCACGGCTAACCGTTAGGTAACCGTAAGACCCAGGATTTTTAGAAACTTTTGAACCTACGCTGGGACCTTGACCTAAGGAATTCAATGTCCATCGACTCAAGTAACGCCAAGGTTAAGGTAGCCTACAGACATCGGGGACCTTAGGGGTACACATAGTTGGATAGTGATGCCAAATGGCAATCCAGACCCTAGTAATGGATTGTAATCTACTTCATGACTTGACATTAATATGATACGCATGCATTTGTATTAAATTCCGTGTATGCGCATGACTCGTTCATGCATCCTTAAATTTCATATTTATGCATCAAGTACTGGACATTGTTTATTCAAGTTCATCCTGTTTAATGCAAGTTATCTGAGAATTGGATTTACTTTCTAGATATGATTTGTTATGCTTATGTTGGAGTATTTCCTTACGTTTACACATTGTTTATAAATTATCCAACCCAGTTATGTTTTATCCCGAGTCGGAACCACTCAACTTTGATCATATCACAGTCGGACCTGGCTGAGTGCGGGTTTAGATTTTATCTGTTAAAACTAACTGCAATATAGTATCTGTTATTAAGGAGTATCTATGCTCCGGTGCCACATTGGATATTTGTACCATGGTCATACTGTTAATGTTAAATGGGTCAGTGGGTCATGGCCCATGGCAAATAAAGCCCATCTTGTGGGTCAAAGCAACTGAGGTATGTATATTTATTCCTTACCTATTTAGGAGATATGATTAGATTAGATCATGCTACAATCACTGTAATTGAGATATGATTAGATTAGATTATGGCTCAATCAATGTAAATTGTATAGAAACAATACATCTATAAAAAGAACAATCGAGACCCTCAAAGGATCATCGAATTCACAATATTGTTTCTCTTTCTTGCTGGCTTTGACATGGTATCAGAGCCTTGAGCAAACATTTTCTGGGTGATCCTTCTTTATCTTCCAAGCATTAGAAGTCGCCAGTTTTTTCTCTGCTCGAGATTCATTCATCAGTTAATCTGACCAAGGTGTGATCATACGCGGCCCACCCCAGATCAACATCACTGAGATCCAAGGAATTGTGGATTCTCCTAGACATCTTCCAAGATCTGGAAGCCCTTCAGAGATCATATCTCCAGCCTGATCGTCTTTGATCGTCTCAGATCAAACGTGGCCCACCTGAGATCATCATCAACAGTTCAGCGGAATCAGCCCACTTGGTCGACTGGATATATACATATTTATGAAGATTTTCTCAAGATTTATAGATCATCAAAGTTGCAGAAATTTGCTGTGAAAACCCATCCCCATACTCAGATCTGTCAACAGATCACTAGGTGGGGCCCACGTACACAACCCAACTCAAAAATTTGGGTCGTCAGGTACTGTTTAGTGCACAATTCTGTGCAAAAGTTGCTGTATCAGCAACTGTTCTATTGCTGGTTACTGCTGGTTCTTCCTACTGCTATTTATTACTACTGTTGTTGCTGGTTTGTCATTGCTAGAAAGGAAATTGGATACTAGTCTCTAGCTACTGACCTAATCACCAATCAGATCCCTATGTGGGCCCCACGCAAGGATCCCACTTCAATTTTTCAGTTTGTCTGGACTGTTTTAGTGCGTTTTTTGCACTCTGTGTGTTCTGTTTCTGCTTGGAAGCTTCTGCTACTTCATCTGATTGCTTCATTGGAAAAATTGGAAGTTTTTTCATCTCCGATTAGCTTCTTTATCAGTTTGATTTAAGTTCAGTTGGAGTTTCTTGCATATTGTAATCACTCTACTGAAATGGAAAAGAAGAATGAAATTGCCTTGATCAAATTTAATGGCAAGAATTACACTTCCTGGTCTTATCAATTTCAAGTATATCTTGAAGGAAAGGAAATGTGGGGACTTGTTTCTGGATGGGATCCACGCCCTAAGGAAGATGAAAAAAAATATTATCTTGGAATACAAAGGATGCCAAGATCAAAACCTGGATTCTTGGTCCTGTTGAACCACAATATATTCTGAATCTCAAACCCTACAAGACCTCTAAGGAGATGTGGGAATATCTGAAACAAGTGTATCACCAAGGGAACTCTGCCCGCCAATACCAACTTGAACTGGAGATTGCTCAGTATTCCCAGGGCACCTCTTCCATCCAGGACTATTATACAGGTTTTCTCAATTTATGGGCAGAATATGACGAAATCAAATAAGTCAATGTATCTGAGGCAGCTCTTTCTGAGATTCAAAAATTACAGGCAACTTCTCATATAGACCAGTTCCTCATGAAATTGAGATCTGAATATGAGATCGTTCGTTCCAACCTGATGAGCAGGGTTCCATCTCCATCCCTGAATGAGTGCCTTAATGAACTCTTGCGCGAGGAACAAAGTCAGATCACTCAGCATGTTCTAAAAAACCAGTTTTCAGGAAACTCTCCTGATGTAGCATATGCTGCCACTGCCAATTACACCCCTGGTCTTTCTCAAAGTCCGGGAGGGATGATCCATCATACCACTTCTGTTGCTAAAGAAGGACAACCTGCTGCAAGAGATCTTAGTAAAATCCAGTGTTTTGGTTGCAAGAGTTATGGACACTATGCCTCACAGTGTAAGACCAAGTTCTGCAATTACTGCAAATCAAATGGTCATGTTATTACAGACTGCAGAAGGCGGCCACAAAATCGTACTCCTCGAGCTTATCATGTCAACACTGCAGCTGCTACTACTTCTAGCGATATTCCTTCAGCATCGGTCATGTCTTCACCACCTCCCACCTCCAATATTGCTCCTCAGATCACCCCTGAGCTCGTTCAACAAATGATCATGAATGCCTTCTCTGCTCTTGGCATTTCAGGTAATCACCAATCCTCTTCCTCAATATGTTTCTTGATTCTAGAGCCTCAAATCACATGACCTCTTCCACCACTCATCTATCTAATCTGCAACCATACAATGGAAATTGGCAAGTTCATACTGCTGAAGGACAAAAGCTTCCCATTACAGCTCTTGGTGATGTTATTCATTCCTTGCCTCTGAAAAATGATTTTTTTATCTCCTTATCTAACTACAAATCTTCTGTCTGTCAGACAACTGATTGAAAATAATTGTAATGTTTCTTTTTCTCGGTCTGGTTGTGTTGTGCAGGATAAGTGTTGGGGACGGTGATCGCGAAGGAGCCTAAGTGTGGACGCCTATTTCCTCTTTTTATGCCTCTCTCCCAGAATAAACAGCTCTCTGCATTCTCTTGTTTTTCTTCTTCTCAAAATATTGTTAATGTTAAATGGGTCAGTGGGTCATGGCCCATGGCAAATAAAGCCCATCTTGTGGGTCAAAGCAATTGACGTATGTATATTTATTCCTTACCTATTTAGGAGATATGATTAGATTAGATTATGTGACAATCACTGTAATTGAGATATGATTGAATTAGATTATGGCTCAATCAATGTAAATTGTATAGAAACAATATTGTGAATTCGATGATCCTTTGAGGGTCTCGATTGTTCTTTATATAGATGTATGCCAGCAAGAAAGAGAAACAATATTGTGAATTCGATGATCCTTTGAGGGTCTCGATTGTTCTTTATATAGATGTATTGTTTCTATACAATTTACATTGATTGAGCCATAATCTAATCTAATCATATCTCAATTACATTGATTGTAGCATAATCTAATCAAATCATATCTCCTAAATAGGTAAGGAATAAATATACATACGTCAGTTGCTTTGACCCACCAGATGGGCTTTATTTGCCATGGGCCATGACCCACTGACCCATTTAACATTAACACCCCCCCTTAAATTGATGCGGGTGAATCAACCAGCATCAATTTGCCAACTAAGAATTGATGTCGTGGTCGAGGAAGCCCCTCGGTAAAGATATCTACAATTTGAAGTCCTGTAGGAACATGAGGAAGAGTAATAGCTTCACGCACAAATTCATCACGGATGTAATGACAAGCCACTTCAATATGCTTTGTGCGTTCATGGAAGACAGGATTTTCAGTAATCCGTATAGCACTGGTATTATCGGCATAAAGAGGGATAGAGCCAGATTGTGGAAATCCAAGCTCAGAAAGGAGACCCTGAAGCCAGACAATTTCAGAGGTGGCGGCAGACATAACACGATATTTGGCTTCTGTGGATGATTTGGAAACTTTGTCTTGTTTCTTACACTTCTAGGAAATCAATGAGTCTCCTAAGAACATGCACCAACCCGTGGTAGACCGTCGACTATCAGGACAACCAGCCCAGTCAGAATCTGAGTAAGCAATGAGAGAAGTCGAATTTCCCACAGGAAAGAAAAGGCCACGAGATGGTCTACCCAAGACATATTGAAGAATGCGCCGAATAGCAACGAGGTGGAGATGGCGTGGTTGTGTCATGAACTGACTCACCAGATTCACTGCATATGAGATATCGGGCTGATTGATAGTCAAGTAGATCAAGCTGCCGACTAAACGTCGATACAATGTGGCATCAGGAAAAAGATCACAGGAATCATGTGCGAGTTGAATATTAACCTCAACAGGTGTATCTACCGGAGTAGATGTTTGAAGACCGGCCATCTCAATGAGATCCATAGCATATTTGTGTTGATCGAGGATGAGACCTTTCTCTGACTGATAAACCTCAAGGCCTAAGAAGTATGTAAGTGGCCCTAAATCTTTCATATGAAAGGATTCATGTAGGGATGCTTGTAGATGGGTGATCATGCCTGAATCTGTCCCAGATATAATGATATCATCCACGTAAACCAAAAGGACAGTAATCCCATTCGATGAGCGGTGAAGGAACATAGAAGGATCAGAGGCACTTTGAGAAAATTTAAGAAGGAGAGCATCTCTAAATTTTTCAAACCAAGCGCGCGGGGCTTGCTTAAGACCATAGAGAGAGCGTCGTAAGCAAGCAATGTCCCCTGTCGAGGCACCCGTAATGCCTTGGGGAGGAGTATTTAGACTTCTTCCTTGAGATCACCATGAAGAAACGCATTCTTGACATCAAATTGGAAAAGAGGCCAGGAATGAGAAGCAGCAATGGCCAGAACAATACGGACTGTTGTCATTTTCGCAACTGGGGCAAACGTTTCTTCATAGTCGATACCATATTCATGTCGGTTGCCCAGGGCGACTAACCGTGCTTTATAGCAATCCAACGAGCCATCTGCCTTCAGTTTGACTAAAAAAACCCATTTACAGCTGATAGGTTTTGCAGAGGAGGGAAATGGAACTATATCCCAGGTATGATTATCGTGCAATGCAGCTAATTCTTCTTGCATAGCCTTTTGGCAACAAGCATGCTTCACCGACTGTGAGTAAGAGTTAGGAATAGCAATGGAAGAGAGAGTAGCAAGCAAAGAGGTTTGAGTGAACCCATATTTATCTGGAAGCTTGGAGAGACGAGTAGAACGTCAAAGCTCAACAGGAGATGAAGCAATAGGAGCAGCATGTGATGAAGTTGGGGCAAGATCAGGTGCCGGCGAGGGATCTGGAAGAGGAGGCAGTAGTGGAACATCCTTATGACGACGTCGTTCATAAACAAGGAGCGGAGAAGAAATTGTGTCAGTAAAATCCGGTAAATGAGAAAAAGAAGGTAAAGGCTTGGGATGATTAGGGAAGAAACGTTGGTTTTCGAAAAATATGACATTTCGAGATATGCGAATGCGGTTGAGCACGGGATCATAGCAGATATACCCTTTTTGGTGAGAAGCATAGCCAAGAAACGCACATTGAGCTGATTGAGCAGTTAACTTTATAAGTTCAGAACGAGGAAGATGAACAAAACACACACATCCAAAAATACGCAAGTGGGTATAAGTAGGATCTGTATGAAAGAGACGAAAGTATGGTGTTTGATTGGTGAGACAAGGGGATGGTAAACGATTGATTAAGTGAACCGCAATGGCTAAAGCTTCGGGCCAAAATTTAGCGGGAACTGATGATTCTAAGAGAAAAGAACGAACAGTATCTAAGAGATGTCTGTTCTTCCGTTCAGCAACTCCATTCTGTTGAGGAGTATAAGGGCATGATCTTTGCGATAAAATCCCGCGTGCAGAAAATTTTGAAACTGATGGGACATATATTCCCCTCCGGAATTAGAGCGAAGAACTTTTATGCGAGTGGAAAACTGATTTTCAACATAAGCCATAAATTTTTGGAAAGCATCAAATGCTTCAGATTTAGAATGTAAGAGATATACCCATGTGAATCTACTATGATCATCAATAAATGTGACAAAATATTTGAAATTTATATGAGAAATTACAGGAGTAATCCCCCAGACGTCACTATGAATATTGTCAAAGCCAGCAAGAAAGAGAATATAAAGAACAATCGAGACCCTCAAAGGATCATCGAATTCACAATATTGTTTCTATACAATTTACATTCATTGAGCCATAATCTAATCTAATCATATCTCAATTACAGTGATTGTAGCATAATCTAATCTAATCATATCTCCTAAATAGGTAAGGAATAAATATACATACGTCAGTTGCTTTGCCCACAAGATGGGCTTTATTTGCCATGGGCCATGACCCACTGACCCATTTAACATTAACACATACATGTAATCCTTTGGTATCAAATCTGTTATCTATATGTGTCCACGGCTCCACAGCTCACCATGGTCACGCAGTATTCAACCAATGTTGGGAGAACATAGTACATGTGGATTTGCCATTTTGTTAGGACACATCTGTTAGACACTATCGTACCTGATCCTTTATGTTACATGCTTATTCATGCACGATTATGCCCAATATACACTTCATTGTTATATATATAATCATCTGTCTTTATATTCGTTTGATGCTACACATTTATGTTTATTAAATCTGTTTCCTTGCTAGATTGTGTAATCTAAGGGTGCTACACTTAGCATTACAGGTAATGATGCCGAGGCTCTTACCTGGAGACTGAGGAGGTCACGGAAACTTCTCAGGGCATAGTTGAGTGGTCAACCAATGATGTCATCTAGACGACAAGCTGCATGAAAGCACGTCACTTCTGGATTCACACATCCATCTTTTGTCGACCTTTTTATGTTCAGCCTTTGTTGGCTTTGGGATCTTAAACCTCTTATGATTTGTAGTTAAACTTTAAATGCTTCTGCTACTTTACTTCAACTTGAACTTTAATGCTATCTATGGACATGGTTATGCTCTATCTTTTATTTCAAATATGATATGGAATGTTCATGAATATCATGTCTTTAATTTATGTTGTCTACGGAATGTATGGACTATACAAGCTTCCGCGAAAAAGTTTTAAATTGTGATGGATTTGTATCATGCTTCACACGTGGAATCCTGTGGGAACTCACATGCATGGGGGCAAACAGCATACGTGAGTCGGGTTGACTCGAATCCCCATGTGGGTCTGTTAATGTTAAATGGGTCACAGCCCATGTCAAATAAAGCCCAACTTCTGGGTCAAATAAACTCACGTGTGTACAGCTATGTAAACAGATATGTAACTTTCTTCTTTGCCTTTTTAGGAGATATGATTAGATTAGAATGGCTGTAATCAAGATTATGGCTACAATCACTAAAACTTGTATAGCAACAATATATCTATATAAAGGAGGATCGAGACCCTCAAAGGGATCATCGAATTCACAACAACATTTGTCTTTCCTCTTGCTGGATTTGACATGGTATCAGAGCTTTGAGCAAACACAACTCTATACAGAGTTTTCTCTGTGAATCTTCTCTTCCAAGTATTGGAAGTCGTCAGTATCTTCTCTGCTCAAATATCTTCCATTCGTAGGTCTGATCAAGTTGTGATCATACGCAGCCCACTTCAGATCAGCATCACTGTACCTGCAAACTGCTACCATTTTGGTCGACTGGATATTCTGGTATTTATGGATATTTTTTGAGAATTTTTGGCATCTCAGAGGTAGGCTTTCTACACTTTCTCGAGAAATTTCAGCTACTTCAGTATATTTCCATCACAGTCGTCCAAGTTTCTGGATCTGGCTCTTTTTGGTGAGCAATCTGGTTTGTTTAGTGCGCATTTCGATCCTTCATCTATCTATGATGTCTAATTGATCATTCGTTGCAACAATTTTCTGTTGCATTCCATCCTCCCTGGAAAACCAAGCTCGCCTGGCACCAATTTTTGAAAAAAAATGCATTTTTTACAGTTCTGTCATCTCTGATTGCTCAGTTGGAAGTCTTCTCGTCTCTGATTAGCATTTTTTATCAGTTTGGTTTAGTACAGTTGAAATTTCTTGTTTCAGGATGGGATCCACGACCTAAGAAAGATGAGAAAAAAATATTATCTTGGAATACAAAGGATACCAAGATCAAAACCTGGATTCTTGGTTCTGTTGAACCACAATATATCCGGAATCTCAAATCCTACAAGACCTCTAAGGAGATGTGGGAATATCTAAAACAAGTATGTCACCAAGGGAACTCTGCCCGACAATACCAACTTAAACTAGAGATTGCTCGGTATTCTCAGGGCACCTCTTCAATCCAGGACTATTATACAGGTTTTCTCAATTTATGGGCAGAATATGACGAAATCAAAAACATCAATGTATCTGCGGCAGCTCTTTCTGAGATTCAAAAACTACAGGAAACTTGTCACAGGGACCAGTTTCTCATGAAATTAAGACCTGAATATGAGATCATTCATTCCAACCTGATGAGCAAGGTTTCATCTCCATCCCTGAATGAGTGCCTTAATGAACTCTTGCACGAGGAACAAAGTCAGATCGCTCAGCATGTTCTGAAACAACAGTCTTCAGAAAACTCTCCTAATGTAGCATATGCTGCCACTGCCAATTACACCCCTGGCATTTCTCAAGGTCCGGGAGGCATGGTCCATCATACCACTTCTGCTGCTAAAGGACAATCTACTGCAAGAGATCTTAGTAAAATCCAATGTTTTGGTTGCAAGAATTATGGACACTATGCCTCACAGTGTAAGACCAAGTTTTGTAATTATTGCAAATCAAATGGTCATGTCCTAACCGACTGCAGAAGGCGGCCACAAAATCCCACTCCTCGAGCTCATCATGTCAACACTGCAGCTGCTAGCGATATCCCTTCAGCTTCGGTCATGTCTTCACCACCTCCTGCCTCCAACTCTACTCCTATAATCACCCCTGAGCTCGTTCAAAAAATGATCATGAATGCCTTCTCTGCACTTGGCATTTCAGGTAACCACCAATCCTCTTCCTCAGTATGGTTTCTTGATTCTGGAGCTTCAAATCACATGACCTCCTCCTCCACTCATCTCTCTAATCTACAACCATACAATGGAAATTTGCAAGTTCATATTGTTGATGGTCAAAAGCTTCCCATTACAGCTCTTGGTGATGTTATTCATTCATTGCCTCTGAAAAATGTTTTTCTATCTCCTCATCTAATTACAAATCTTCTGTTTGTCGGACAACTAATTGATGATAATTGTAATGTCTCTTTTTCTTGGTCTGGTTGTGTTGTGCAGGATCAAGTGTCGCGGATGGTGATCGCGAAGGAGCCTAAGTGTGGACGCCTGTTTCCTCTTCGTGCGCCTCTCTCAAAATAAACAGCCCTCTGCGTTCTCTTTTTTTTCTTCTCAAGATGTTTGCAGGCTCTAGCATAATAGATTAGGCCATCCTCATTCAAAACCGTTATCTTTGATGTTGAACAATGGTAGCATTAATGAAAAAAAAAAAAACTTCTTTTAGTCACATTTCTTATGAGTGTTCTGTTTGCAAACTTGGAAAAAACAAAGTTCTTCCTTTTACTTCCAAAACTACTATGGCTTCAAACTGCTTTGACATTATTCATAGTGACGTCTGGGGGATTACTTTTGTGATTTCTTATATAAATTTCAAATATTTTGTCACATTTATTGATGATCATAGTAGATTCACATGGGTATATTTCTTGCATTCTAAATCTGAAGTCTTTGATGCTTTCCAAAAATTTATGGCTTATGTTGAAAATCAGTTTTCCACTCGCATAAAAGTTCTCCGATCTGATTCCGGGGGGGGAATATATGTCCCATTAATTTCAAAATTTTCTGCACACACATGGGATTTTATCGCAAAGATCATGCCCTTATATCCCTCAACAGAATGGAGTTGCTGAACGAAAAAACAGACATCTGCTATTCTCTTAGAATCCTTAGTTCCTGCTAAATTTTGTCCCGAAGCTTTAGCCACTGCGGTTCACTTAATCAATCGCTTACCATCCTCTCGTCTCACCAATCAAACACCATACTTTCGTCTCTTTCATACAGATCCTACTTTTACCCACTTGCGTATTTTTGGATGTGTGTGTTTTGTTCATCTTCCTCCTTCCGAATGTACAAAATTAACCACTCAATTATAGCTCAATGTGCGTTCCTTGGTGATGCAGGCTAGATCCTTGGTCTGGCAGCCCATTGGGCCCAAGCCCATAAAAAGATCTTTAAATCATGCAAGAGTTTTATTTTTAGTATTAGCTGGATTTTAGGAATAATTGGGAGATTAATTAGAAAGTTTCTCTTATTTGATTTAGTGTTTATTTTAATTAGAGTTGTTTCCAAGAATAGGTTAGAGTATAAATCTATATAAAGGATTGTAATCCCTCTTTAGGGGACAATGCATTGATTTAATAAAGTTTTCTATTGAGTTTTCTCTTGATTGTGTGTCTGTAGTGTGAGACCAAGACATGTTTGATCGTATGGGATCCATATCCCTAAGCCTTTTGGAGTTTAGCCTGTTGGCTATCCTCCATTTCCCGCGCTACTTCAACTGGTATCAGAGCGGAGAGAATCCTTCTCAGATCGCCGGTCCCGATCGTCGATATGAGGTAATCTGTTCACTTCTCCGTCCATTATCATCATCATCCCCACCACCCCTCGTCACAGAACCATACCATCCATTCCCAGATCCACTGTCACCATCACTAATTCATTACATCCATCCACATCTCTCTCCCAGAAACCCTAACTACCCTAACGCCCCCACATCGGCCACTCCTAAACTCACATCACAACCACCAATTTCCGAAACCAAAACTCACCACCACCGAATCCTTGTACCTGTCACACCCCACCATCTATTCAACCGATCGCAACCCAGTATTCATAATCCAACACCAAAACTCTCACCAGCAGTCAGCCAAGAAAAAAAAACCCTCCGAACTCAGTCGACCCCACTGCTAACCTCCAATTTCCCCCTCCATCACACCACCCCTTCCAAAACCCACCAGCATACCACGATCATCGTCCATTCACAGAAACCCAGCCCTTTCAACCGGAATCCACCACCCAAATCCTCCAACAAACCCAAACCCTGCGCCAGTCCCATCCATCCAATATCCCACATCACCGACTCCCACATCCCTTTCCCTGCCTTAACCGACCTCACCGGAACAACATCTACCCCATTCGAACCCAGGCGCCCATCCATCTGCTCACTGCCTCGCCAACCCTACACAACGCAGCTCAGATATGCCTCTCTCCTCCATTACCAACCCAAAAAAATAAAAATAAAAAAGAGAAAACAGAAAAGGGGAGAAGCAATACAGAAAAAAAAAAAGTTACATACCTGTGCCGTCGCCGATCCTCATTGCCATTGACAACGCCGCCGCCCTCCACCTGCAGCGCCCCCGCCAGCCGACCCTTTACACATCGCCAGCCTCTCCTCTTCTTTCCTCTTCAACAGGAGAGGGACGGCAACCCTTTTCGTCGAAGCAGAAAAAGGGAACAAAACCCTTTGTGTTTTTTTTTTTTTTGTTCTCTTCACTGCAGCAAGCACACGTGGACCATTCCACTCAACTGAGCAGCAGACCACATCTCTGGACATTAGTCCTGGGCCACCTTCTGGGCCTCAGTTGGGGTCGAGCCCGACCCGCCAACAACAACGGTAACAAAAAAACATAAAGGCCTTCCCTCACACGTGCCAGGCCTTTTGGCAGTTTGGGCCTTACCTGTGTCCAACCCCAAGTCCAGCCCACTAGGAAAAAAAACAAAAAAAGAATAAGCCCCGGGCCAGAACCTGTAGCACGGGCATAGACTTGGATCCAACAAGTTTTACCTACATTCTGGTTCCTGCTTTGTTCGCAAGCAAGTCAGTGGGCTCAACCTGATCCATTTGGGTGTCTTTACCGATTCAGCCACTTCATCCAGAACTTCCAAGCAGCAGAACAACCCCTTGTTGCAAATCACTGGTCATTGATCATCCAGGTAAATTCTCAAACATGGTTTATAGAGAAGCTCCAGAAGTTCCTTTGTTTTATGGAAATAAAGATCCAAATGTCTTTTTATATTGGATTAAAATACTTGAAGAGTATTTTTTGTGGCATCAATTAAGAGGCAATTCATGTAAAGATTATGCCAAAAGAACACTTCAAGGAGATGCACAAGTATGGTAGAAAGAAGTAGAATGTCAGTTATATCAATATCCACCGACATGGAATGAGATGAAATTACTACTAGAGGATAAATATATACATGGTCGAGATCCATTTTACCCGCCACAGAAAGTTGTTTTGAAGCCCATTGGGAGACCATCAAATTTTCAAAAAGGAGAATTCAAACAAAGAGTTCATGTTGTTGAATCACATTTTGCTGGAGAGGATAATCTCACACTTGTCATGCGCATACTTTTCACCACCAATAAGAATGAAGAAAAAGAGTGGAAGCAAACTGTGATATTTCGGACACGAGTAAAGTGTGAACATAGATTAGCCAATTTGGTCATTGACAGTGAAAGTGCAGTAAATTTTGTTGCCCAAGAGGTTATTGACAAACTTCAGTGGCCAACTGAGAAGCTTCCTAAACCCTACAAAGTCACATGTTTTAATGGTTCTGTCATTCCTGTGACTCATAAATGTCCGGTATCTTTCAAGATTGGTGGTTATGAAGACAAGGTTTGGTGTGATGTGGTCCCTATGAATATCACTCATTCTTTTGGGACGACCATGGCTTCTTGATAGGGCAATACAACATGACAAAGAGACAAACATCTATTCGTTCTCTTGGGAAGGACAACGTGTTTCTCTCATTCCATTGCAATCGACAATGTCGCCGTCTACACCGTCAGCTTCAATTGAAGAACCAAAGAAAGCTCAAAACAAGGATATTAAGCTTGACATTGAGAAGCAAGATCAACGAAAGGACGATGCGATGACAAAGTTAGATGATACATCACATAGCATTCCAACGATGGATGATACTTCAAAAGAATTCGAGGACAAGAAGCCCGGATTATTTGTGAATAGGGTAATCAAAAGATGCAAACAGAAAATGAATCAGAGGCAACCATTGAAGACTTGGATATGATTAGTAAGGAAAATGAACATCCGATGGATCTAATCAAAGTGCTACTTCCAGACAAGCCCATTGGATCATCGGAAAACAAGTCAATTATTCCAAAAAGTCCGGAAGAATATCTAATTATTACAACCCCTCACATTGACTTTATTTTTGCAAATCAACACTGGATACTTGGCAATTGCAATTTGATTTTGAAAATTCTACAATCTTGCTTCCAAGTAAAATCTGACCATCCCATGAAGCAATGCCTAAAGTTGACTTGGAACAAAAGATTGAGTGATGATTTCATGTCATGCAACCTGTATGAAGGTCAAGCTAAACATCGAAGATTTGTGCGATTGATTTTTAACCCAGGAAGCCACCTACTGAACTCGAGGACGAGTTCCCTCCAAGAGGGGGGGAACTGATGCAAGCTAGATCCTTGGTCTGGCAGCCCATTGGGCCCAAGCGCATAAAAAGATATTTAGATCATGCAAGAGTTTTATTTTTAGTATTAGCTGGATTTTAGGAATAATTGGGAGATTAATTAGAAAGTTTCTCTTATTTGATTTAGTGCTTATTTTAATTAGAGATGTTTCCAAGAATAGGTTAGAGTATAAATCTATATAAAGGATTATAATCCCTCTTTAGGGACAATGCATTGATTTAGTAAAGTTTTCTATTGAGTTTTCTCTTGATTGTGTGTCAGTGGTGTGAGACCAAGACAGGTTTGATCCTATGGATCCCTATCCCTAAGCCTTTTGGCTTGGAGTTTAGCCTGTTGGCTATCCTCCCTTTCCCGCGCTACTTCACTTGGCTATGCTTCCCACCAAAAAGGGTATATCTGCTATGATCCTATACTCAACCGCATTTGCATCTCTCGAAATGTCATTTTTTTCGAAAACCAACATTTCTTTTCTAACCATCCTAAGTCTTCACCTTCTTTTTCCCATTTACCAAATTTTACTGACGCAATTTCTTCCCCACTCGTTGTTTGTGAACGATGTCGTCATAAGGATGTTCCACTAATGCCTCCCCCTCCAGATCCATCGCTAGCACCTGATCTTGCCCCTACTTCATCACATGATGCTCCTATTGCTTCATCTCCAGTTCAGCTTCGACGTTCTACTCATCTCTCCAAGCCTCCACATAAATATGGTTTTACTCACACATCTTTACTTGCTACTCTATCTTCCATTGCTATTCCTAACTCTTACTCACAGGCGGCGAAGCATGATTGTTGGCAAAAAAGCTATGCAAGAAGAATTAGCTGCACTACAGGATAATCATACCTGGGATCTAGTTCCATGTCCATCTTCAGCAAAACCTATCGGCTGCAAATGGGTATTTTCAGTCAAACTTAAGGCAGATGGCTCGTTGGATCGTTATAAGGCACGGTTAGTCGCAATGGGCAACCGACAAGAATATGGTATCGACTATGACGAAACATTTGCCCCAGTTGCAAAAATGACAATAGTCCGTACTGTTCTTGCCATTGCTGCCTCGCATTCCTGGCCTCTTTACCAATTTGATGTCAAGAATGTGTTTCTTCACGGTGATCTCAAAGAAGAAGTCCATATGCGACTTCCCCAAGGAATTACTAGTGCCTCGGCAGGAGATATTGCTCGCTTACGACGATCTCTATATGGTCTTAAACAAGCACCACGCGCTTGGTTTGAAAAGTTCCGAGATGCTCTCCTTCATCTTAAATTTTCTCAAAGTACCTCTGATCCTACTATGTTCCTGCATCGCTCCTCGAATGAAATTACTGTCCTCTTGGTTTACGTGGATGACATCATTATATCTGGGATAGATTCAGACATGATCAAACATCTACAAGCATCCCTACATGAGTCATTTCACATGAAAGATTTAGGGCCACTCACATATTTCTTAGGCCTTGAGATTCATCAGTCAGAGAAAGGTCTCATCCTCGATCAACACAAATATGCTATGGATCTTATTGAGTTGGCCAGTCTTCAACACTCAACTCCTGTAGATACACCTGTTGAGGTTAATATCCAGCTCACACACGATACTGGTGATCTTCTTCCTGATGCGACATTATATCGACGTTTAGTCGGCAGCTTGATCTACTTGACCATCACTCGGTCGAATATCTCATATGCAGTGAATTTGGTTGGTCAATTCATGACACAACCACGCTATCTCCACCTACTTGTTATTCGGCGCATTCTTCGATATGTCCTTAGTACACCATCTCGTGGCCTTTTCTTTCCTGTGGGAAATTCAACTTCTCTCATTGCTTACTCAGATTTTGACTGGGCTGGTTGTCCTGATAGTCGACGGTCTACCACATGTTGGTGCATGTTCTTAGGGGACTCGTTGATTTCCTGGAAGTGTAAGAAATAAGATAAAGTTTCCAAATCATTCACAGAAGCATAATATCGTGCTATGTCTGCCGCCACCTCTGAAATTGTCTGGCTTCGTAGTCTCCTTTGTGAGCTTGGATTTCCACAATTTGGCTCTACCCCTCTATATGCCGATAAAACTAGTGCCATACGGATTACTGAAAATCTTATCTTCCATGAACGCACAAAGCATGTTGAAGTGGCTTGTCATTACATACGTGATGAATCTGTGTGAGAAGCCTCTTCCTCATGTTCCTATAGGACTTCAAATTGCAGATATATTTACCAAGGGGCTCCCTCGACCATGGCATCAATTCTTAGTTGGCAAATTGATGCTGGTTGATTCACCAGTATCAATTTGAACGGGGGTGTTAATGTTAAATGAGTCACAGCCCATGTCAAATAAAGCCCAACTTATGGGTCAAAACAACTCACGTGTGTACAGCTATGTAAACAGATATGCAACTTTATTATTTGCCTTTTTAGGAGATATGATTAGATTATGATTAGATTAGAATGGCTATAATCAAGATTATGGGTACAATCACTGAAACTTGTATAGCAACAATATATATATAAAGGACGATCGAGACCCTCAAAGGAATTATCGAATTCACAACAACATTTGTCTTTCTTCTTGCTGGCTTTGACACGTCACGCCTCGGGGCCCGGGTCCGCTTACTAGGGACCCGGGCTGGGGCCATGACAACAAACATGCAAAGTGGAGGGTTGGATAGAAAGATCAAATCATAGATGTATGGACATAATTTCAACATAAGTTGTTGAACACAATCATTGAAATCAAGATTAGGCAAAATGTGGAGTTAAACGTATTTTTGTTCCCCAATAAATTTTGGAATCCTTTATAACATGGTTGTGTTCATAAAATCTAGTTAGAGTTTGGGCCATAAGTAACCCATGGTTAGCCATTTATATCCAACCACCAACGATGTACGCAAGTGGTCAAAGTAGAATCATAATGTCACTATCTAGACCGTTCTTAAAACTTTAATGTTATTCTACCTAAATATTAGATGAACGTGAAAATTCAGTTTGTATTTTTTTATTAGAAACATGACTTGAACCCACAACCTAATACTTTCGATCATGAGCACCTTCCAGTTGTGCTAAGAACTCTTGTCAAAACTCAGAAAACAAATTTGATCACTGTTTGGAATTTACATCTGAAGAAACATTTTTCGACCAAGAGTCTGAAGATACTCATTCAGAAGTTGTCTTCTAATGACGTTTTTTGGTTTAGAACTAAAAATCCAAAGTGGAGTCTCTTTTTCTGAATAGATAGGCTACCCATTATTCACATGACACGTACACACCTATCCACTATGAATATTGGCACTTGCCCCATTCTGACAGTAAGCATATCAATTTTTTGTCATTTGATTGCATCACAGAAAACTTTCAAGGGTGACTATTTTACCAAAACAAAATCCACCCGGAACACTCCCCATTACCACCTACTTCGTGATTTATACACATTACACATCTAAGGGTTCTCTCTCTAACATCACGGTGTGAACTTGTAAAAGCTGCTTGTTAACTCAAAATACCTCAATTTAGGATCGGATCTCATCCAATTGTATTTCATAAGCCTAAAAGGTTGATATATTGGAGTATTTATTGAAGAGAACATATAACTTTCAACTGAAACTTCATTGTTGCTTTTGTCTTTGATTGACATCACTTTTAGGGCCTGTATCCTAGAAAAACTCAAAATATCACTCAATCAACGACATAGATTGTTTTCTTTTTTTTTTTTACATAATTTCTACATGTGCAATTATATTCTTTAAAAAATTATCATTCTCTATGAGGAGCAGGCTCCAAGAAGAAGAGTTATCAGGAGTAAAGAAAAATCGTGTGGAAAGGGTTGTATAAGAGTCTCAAGTTTTTAGTAAGGTCTTGTGAAGGGGTCAATTTTCTACTAATATGGAAGGGCTCCTGGGTCTCTTTCTAGGAGGATTGTTTGGTTGGAAAGGAGTATTTTCAATCTAAACCATCCCCAATTGTCTAGGATAGCATCTTCTTATGGCACTTTTGTGAATTAGTGAAGATTTTTTTGGGCAAGAAGGTGTTCTAAGCCTTCATTCAAGGAGTTTGCACCTGAATCAATACAATATGAGATACATTTTTTATTCTCAATGATGCAGGGGAGAGACAGACATCAAAGTATGGAGGGAAAAGTCGAGGTATTCTCAACTGCCCTTTTTTTCTTTCAAGATCCTAACCCCCTATGAATTCATCCCCTTGTTCCCTCATCTCGAACGGCATAACGCCGCTTCAAGTGCAAGCCTTATGTCAGTCGGTGCTTGCTGGGAAGACTCACTGTGGATAACATGAGGCATAGAGTATAGTTATTCCAGATGCCTAAGGGCGCAACTTGGATCGAGCCAAGCCTGAAACTGCATGAAAAATGCAATTCACGCTGGGTATTTTGTGGCGAGCTGGGTTTTGAAGCATGCATGAAATTCTGGGTGGGCACCCGCTTGAGCTTTGGTTAATTTGTCCTAATACCCAAATAACAGTTATATATCTGGCAACTTCCTAAAGTTCTTGAGATAATTAACCATGCAAGTTTGATTCTACCACTTACCAACTCTCTCTCTCTCTCTCTCTCTCTCTCTCTCTCTCTCTCTCTCTCTCTCTCTCTCTCTCTCTCTCTCTCTCTCTCTCTCTCTCTCTCTCTCTCTCTCTCTCTCTAAAAAAAACACACCATTTTCTAAGGCCACTCAGTGAATAGAGCATTGCTACTTACCAAATCATCTCTCAATTCCATCATGATATCCCATCTCCAAATCCTCATAACGATGCGAGGTCTGCAACAATTGTCCAATTGGTTTGAAATTGATTCAGTTAGTGACGAGCAAGACTGCAACAAATGCATAACTTCTCCAACAGGTTCAATACTTCCTCTCTCACTCGCTTGAGATCATGGACTTCTCTGCAGAAAACCACATTCTGAACCATACTACCATTATCACCTGATTGATCTATGTGAGGCCAATGCTTCTGAAATCAAACCCACTCATATCTCATCTCCCTTTAAGTACAGGCAAAACCGTAGATTTCACTCGTCAAAATGAAAAGACCACCAGATTGTTTATGGATATGCATGATCAATCCAATGGTATGCATTACTCCAATTGGAGTGAAATTTTGCAGTACCTATACATGAACAGTTAGTCTAATATGAGAAGGTTGAATTACATAAATATGAGCTCAAATCAATCGAATCGAATATGAGTATCGTTAGGCCGTCTAATATCACCCGTGCTTGGCAATTTGTGTTGCTTTTGGGGCATGGACTCGGGTTAACCCACGTACAATATGGACCAAGCAATGGCTAGGTCAATAACGGCCCAGCCCACCTGGGTTGCACCACTAGAAATGCCTTGACCCTATACTTGCTGTGCAACAATGAGAAGAAAAGCATAGATCATCTCTTCTTTGATTGTGGGCATGCAAGATCTGCATGAAATGGAATGATTACTCTAGGATGAGTTAGGATCTTGCATAATCAATAGCGACGTTGTTTGTGTTAAGTGGGTCACAAATTGGGTCACAACCCACTTGTAATTAGGTCCATTATCTTGGTCAAAATCTACCAACCGTGTACAGCTATGTAGAATATTATCTTACTACATTAGGAGATTATCTTAGGAAAGCAATAAATATAATTATTGTAATTGAGAGAAATTGTAGCCCTAATGGGTAATGTATAATCTATTTAAAGTGTCGAGACCCTCAAAGGAGGAGAACGAATTCACTATTCAATTACTCATATATCTCTGTTCTTGAGATGGTATCAGAGCAAGGTTCCTCTTTGTGAACGACATGCTATCCAGAGATTCTAGGATTAGTTTTTCATCTTCCAAAGCATTGGAAGCCATCAAATCATCAGTTCTTCACATCTGCTCCAGAAATTGATGCCAAACGGAAGTCTGATCAACCTGGGATCACACGTGGCCCACCACTGATCATCAACCTCACTAAAGGCACTTTCCATCTGGGTCGACTATTTCTGCTAGGTGTTTTGGCGATTTTTTCAGATTTTTTCAACCATCAGAGGTAGGCCATCTGGTCAATCTTGTGCTTTCCCAGTTTTCTGATATAGTTTTCATCAATCCATCACTGTGATTTGGATTTCGACTCGATTTGGATGAAACTTGGACCCTCTGGACAGCAAAAAGGATTTCTACATATTAGGTGGGACTGATCTTGCATTTGATCACCTCTGGCAGGGCCCTTTCATGATCGACACCTCCATTTAGGGTCGTCAGGACTGTTTTTTCAAGTTTCTGTTCACAGTTTCCTTACTGTGTGCAGTATTTTGACAGTTTTGTCTGTCTAGAACTATTCGGTTGCTGTTTATTCTCTCTGCTGGATTTTTTCTAGTGCATCTACTTCTTTCTGAGTATTGCAGCTCTTTGTGCTACTGCTATTTATTATCTCTGCTGGGTTTCTTGGAGTTCATCTTCATTTCTCTGAGTATTGCTGTTCTCTTTTGTGCTGCGATGGAAAAGGCAGAAATTGCTTTGATAAAATTTAATGGAAAAAATTACACCTCTTGGTCATACCAATTTCAAGTGTATCTTGAAGGGAAGGAAATGTGGGGATTTATCTCAGGATCTGACCCAAAACCCTCCGAGGATGAGAAAAAGATATTGTCTTGGAACACAAAAGATGCCAAGATCAAAACATGGGTTCTTGGATCTGTTGAACCTCAATATATCCTTAATCTAAAACCCTACAAAACATCTAAGGATATGTGGGCATATTTGAAAAAGGTTTATCATAGCGAAAACTCTGCACGACAATATCAACTGGAGCTTGAGATTGCTCAATATTCTCAAGGCACCTCATCTATCCAGGACTATTACTCAGGATTTCTCACCTTATGGGCTGAATATGATGAGATAAAATATGCGAAGGTATCTGAAGCTGCTCTGTCTGAAATACAACTATTACAAGATACCAGTCATAGGGACCAATTTCTCATGAAATTGAGACCGGAGTATGAGACTGTTCGTTCCAATCTTATGAGCAGAGTTCCATCTCCATCCTTAAGTGAATGTCTAAATGAACTCTTTCGTGAGGAACAAAGTCAGATAACTCAACACGCTTTGAAACAACAGTCTTCAGAAATGCTACTGACGTTGCCTATCTCGCAACTGGAAAGCATCAGTCTGTTATCTCTCAGGGATCTAGTAGGGACCCAAAAATTTATGTTGCAAAAGGGAACCCTCAGGGCAGAGACCTCAGTCAAATCCAATGCTATGGTTGCAAGAATTATGGGCATTATGCTTCACAGTGCAAGCAGAAATTTTGCAATTATTGCAAAGCAAATGGACATGTCATTGCCGATTGCAGAAAGAGGCCACAAAAACGCAACCCTCGGGCCTATCATGTCAACACTGCAGCTGATACTTCTTCTTGCAATACTACTTCAGCCCCAGTCATTCCTTCACCAGTGCCTGCCTCCAGCTCTACTCCTTCTATCACTCCTGAGCTAATTCAGCAAATGATCATAAATGCCTTCTCTGCACTTGGCATTTCAGGTAATCATCCACCCTTATCCTCAGTCTGGTATCTTGATTCCGGAGCCTCAAATCACATGACTTCCTCCTCTGGTCATCTATCCAACTTGCAAACGTATAATGGCAATTTACGAGTTCATACTGCTGATGGTCAAAAGCTTCCTATTACAGCTCTGGGTGATGTTGTTCATCCATTACCTCTGAAAAATGTTTTCTTATCTCCATCTTTGACTACAAATCTTCTATCTGTTGGTCAATTGATTGATGATAATTGTAATCTCTTTTTCTCGTTCTGGTTGTGTTGTGCAGGATCAAGTGTCGGGGAAAGTGATCGCGACGGGGCCTAAGTGTGGTCGTCTGTTTCCTCTTCTTATGCCTCCTTCTCAGAATAAACATGCATCTGCTTTTTCTTGCTTCTCTTCTAATGATGTTTGGAGTCTCTGGCACCATAGATTAGGCCATCCTCATTCCAAAATGTTATCATTTATGTTGAACAATGGCATGATTAATGAAAATAAAATTTCCCTTCGTAATATTTCTGATAATTGTTCTGCATGCAAACTTGGAAAGAGCAAGGTTCTTCCTTTTCCTCTACAATCTACTATAGCGTCAAACTGCTTTGACATTATTCATAGTGATGTCTGGGGAATTGCTCCTGTACTTTCTCATTCTCACTATAAGTATTTTGTCACGTTTATTGATGACCATAGTCGATTCACATGGGTATATTTTTTGCATTCTAAATCCGAAGTATGTGATGTTTTTCAAAAATTTATGGCTTATGTAGAAAATCAATTTTCAACTCGCATAAAAATCCTACGGTCTGATTCAGGAGGGGAATATATGTCACATCAGTTTCAACAGTTTTTGCAAAAACACGGGATTTTGTCTCAACGTTCCTGTCCGTATACTCCTCAACAGAATGGAGTTGCAGAGCGGAAAAACAGACATCTTCTAGATATTGTTCGCTCTCTTCTCTTAGCATCCTCTGTTCCAGCTAGATTTTGGCCAGAAGCTTTAGCCACTGCGGTTCACTTAATCAACCGCATTCCATCCACCCGCCTTTCCAATCAATCTCCATATTATCGGCTCTTCCACACACAACCTACTTACACTCATTTGCGTACTTTTGGATGCGTGTGTTTTGTCCATCTCCCTTCCTCTGAGCGTACAAAACTAACTGCTCAATCTGTCAAATGTGCTTTCCTTGGCTACGCTTCGCAACAAAAAGGGTTTCTTTGTTATGATCCCTCATGTCATCGCATTCGTGTTTCTAGAAATGTCATTTTTTTCGAAAATCAAAGTTTTTTTTCTCATCATAATGCCTCATTACCTTCATTTACTCACTTGCCCGGTTTCACTGATGAAACTTCTTCCACACCACTTATTGTTTATGAAAGGCGTCGTCCAAAAGATGTTCCCATGCTTACTCCCCCTTCAGATCCATCACCGGCACCTGGTCCTGCTCATGGTCCTGCTCCTAACCCCAATCTTGTTACTAGTTCTTCTCATGTTCCACTTCGGCGGTCCAACCGTCTCACTCAGCCTCCCGACAGATATGGTTTCACTCACACTTCATTGCTTGCCACTTTATCCTCTATTTCCATCCCTAACTCTTATTCACAGGCCGTGAAGTCTGACTGTTGGCAGAAGGCTATGCAAGATGAATTAGACGCTCTTCAGGCAAATCATACATGGGATATAGTTCCTTGTCCCTCGTCTGCAAAACCCATCGGATGCAAATGGGTCTACTCTGTTAAACTCAAAGCAGACGGTTCATTGGATCGCTACAAGGCTCGACTAGTTGCACTTGGCAACCGTCAAGAATATGGCATCGACTATGACGAGACTTTTGCCCCGGTTGCAAAAATGACGACAGTTCGTACTGTTATTGCTATTGCTGCTTCTTACTCCTGGCCTCTTTACCAGTTTGATGTCAAGAATGCTTTTCTTCATGGCAATCTCAAAGAAGAGGTCTATATGCATCTTCCACAAGGACTCACCGGAGCGTCTGCAGGTGATGTTGCTCACTTACGACGATCTCTATATGGTCTGAAGCAGGCTCCACGTGCTTGGTTTGAAAAATTCCGGGAAGCCCTACTTCAAATGCAATTCCATCAAAGTGCCTCAGATCCTTCCATGTTTCTACATCATTCCTCGCATGGGATTACAGTTCTTCTAGTTTATGTTGATGACATCATCATCTCGGGTACAGACTCTGATATGATAACACGTCTTCAAACTTCTCTTCATGAGTCTTTTCATATGAAGGATTTAGGGCCTCTCACATATTTTCTAGGTCTTGAGGTACATCAGTCCAAGAAAGGTTTAGTTCTCGATCAGCACAAATATGCTATGGATCTTGTTGAGATGGCAGGACTTCAGCACTCTACTCCTGTTGATACACCGCTTGAGGCGAATATCAAACTCGATCAAGATACCGGGGATCTCCTTCCTGATGCCACGTTATATCGACGTTTAGTCGGAAACTTAATCTATCTTACCATCACTAGGCCTGATCTCTCGTATGCAGTTAACCTAGTTAGCCAGTTCATGACTCAACCTCGTCATCTTCATCTTGTTGCTGTCCGGCGCATTATTCGATATATTCTTGGCACATCATCTCGTGGATTGTTCTTTCCAGTGGGCAACTCTACTTCTCTAATGGCATACTCAGATGCTGATTGGGCTGGCTGTCCTGATACCCGTCGATCCACAACTGGCTGGTGCATGTTTTTAGGAGACTCCTTGATTTCATGGAAGTGTAAAAAACAGGACAAAGTTTCTAAATCATCCACGGAGGCTGAATATCGCGCTATGTCTGCAGCATCATCTGAAATTGTCTGGCTTCGTTGTATCCTTTCTGAGCTTGGTTTTCCACAATCCGACCCGACACCTCTATATGCTGACAATACTAGTGCAATCCGTATTACCGCTAATCCTGTCTTTCATGAGCGCACCAAGCATATTGAAGTTGCTTGTCATTATATTCGAGATGAATATGTGCGTAACACTATTAGTCTCCCTCATATTTCTACCGGACTTCAAGTTGCTGATATATTCACCAAAGGGCTTCCACGACCGCGACATCAATTCTTAGTTGGCAAATTGATGCTTATGGACTCTACAGCATCAATTTGAGGGGGGGTGTTAAGTGGGTCACAAATTGGGTCACAACCCACTTGTAATTAGGTCCATTATCTTGGTCAAAATCTACCAACCGTGTACAGCTATGTAGAATATTATCTTACTACATTAGGAGATTATCTTAGGAGAGCAATAAATATAATTATTGTAATTGAGAGAAATTGTAGCCCTAATGGGTAATGTATAATCTATTTAAAGTGTCGAGACCCTCAAAGGAGGAGAACGAATTCACTATCCAATTACTCATATATCTCTGTTCTTGAGAGTTTGATTTATGGGTTCAGAACTATTCCAAACTAGGGGTAACAATCTACAGAAAATGACACTCTGTCAGTCTTGTGGTCATTATTGAAAGAGAGGACTAAGAAAATGTTCAACCCAAAAAAAAAGCCAAAAGATGAAAATTTTTATTATTTGATCAAAAGCAAGATTAGGTTTTCAGGCGATGGTGAGAAATAATTAAGGATATCTCAGAATTCATGGTGAAATTGTGAGAAAATTTTATGTTGCGTGTCAAGCTGCCTAACGCCCTCCTCCTTTACCTGGGCTTGGGACCGGCAGTAAAAGCTGGATGGTTAGAAGTGGAGACTTGCTTCTCTAGTGCTTTGTGACCGACAAATGCCAGCAAGATTGAAGGAAAAATTTTACAGGAAAGTGATTAGACCAGTTATGACCTAAGGAGCAAAATGTTGGCCAATCAAGAAGCAACATATGCACAAAATGGATATAGCAGACATGAGAATGTTGAGGTAGATGTATGGTAAAACTTGGGAGGATAAAATTAAGAATGAGAGCTTTTGAGAGCATTCAGGCGTAGTATCAATAAGGGACAAAATTAGAGAAACCCGTTTGATATGGTTTGCACATGTCCAACGCAAGCTAGCAACGGTGCTGGTAAGAAAACGTTTAGCTATGCAGGTTGATGACCCACCAGGGGGAAGGGATAGGCCAAAGAGGACATGGATGGAGGTAGTAAAAACAGATCTGAAGAAGTGCAAGTTATCTGAGGATTTGGCTCAAGATAGATCGGAATGGAGAAACAGAATTCATATAGCCGACCCCAACATAGTTGGGGCAAGGCTTTGATGATGATGATGATGATGATCCTTAAGGAATTGTGGCAAGTTAGGGTACCTCAATGTTGGGTAGGGGATGAGGAAGGAATGTCACAACTTCATTCATTCCTCGTGATCCTGGAAGCTTCATCTTCATCGTCAATGGAGCAGCTCAACAAAATGAAGTGAAGATCTTGGTAACATGAAAGGTGATGAAGATTTTAAAACACAAATTTTATAGTCGAGTGGCTTTCAAGAGAAATTCGTCTAATCCGATAAAATGGGCTACTGGAAAGTTAGAGCTAAATGGAGATTACTTTCCATAGTGATAAAGAAATGGAATATTCGTGATACGATGACAATCATTTGGGCATATTTTTGTGGCACAAATGTCTGGGCTAAACAAGGAATACATCTATATGTGTTTGTTGGTGTAGATGAGAGAGAGAGAGAGAGAGAGAGAGAGAGAGAGAGAGAGAGAGAGAGAGAGAGAGAGAGAGAGAGAGAGAGAGATGTTATGCTTGTAATCTTATTTTCCTAATATTGTGGCATGTTGGTTATATGGTTTTCAGACTAATTTTCATGTTTTTGAAGTAGGGTTTTGGTGTATAATGAATAGATCTCTAATCATTTGGTTTCATTAATGGATTACATGTAATCATCAAAAAAAAAAGAAATCATTCACTCGAAGGTGGTCTATAAGACTACAAAAACAATATTGCACACGTACAAATTATGTCCCGCTACATGAAAGAGTTCACTAAACATTCAACTTCTTAGCACTTGTAGGAGTGCCACATGTTTCAACATGCTTTATCATTCTCAAATTTGCATGATCTATATTAAATTCTTAACATTAATATCAATCTTTAATTTTTATTTTTTTTCAGGTTTCATTTGGCCCCTTGGATTTAAAGAATTGAGGAAAATATCTAATCCTTGAAATATTTGACATCCTTAGATATAAAATCAACAAGATCCCATTGTAGATTATTGTATTGTTTGGACTTGAATATAAAATCAACAAGTTCCTGTGTTAGATTATTGTATTATTTGGATATTTCCTAAAAATCTCCCCCTAGGAATCAAAACATTCTTGGAATCAAACATTTCATTTGTTTGGATATTGATTGGAAATCTCCTTCGGAAACAACTGTGTAGGGGTCCACAAAACCAGGTGCCCCTTAAAGCATAATTTAGGTAGTATCTACAGGGCCCACTCAATAGCCATGAAGACACTTTTAATATGGGCTTCAAGCCTTCAATAGCTGCATAGATATAAATCTCATCCTTCAAGTCTGATACAAACCGTCACTTTCGATGATCTCTTTGATCCCGGAACATTTATAGGCAAAAGAAGTCTGGAAGTCCTTGAAAATTTCTGATTCCAGGGAGAAATATTGGGATCCAAATGTGCCGTCGGTGTGTCTAATTTTTAAAATCATATAATGTAACAGAAGTAGGAGGCTCAAAATTAAATATCACTCCTATCATCATCATCACCAGCTGTACCTTTTTGAAACAAATATATTACATACAATTTAGTGCTTTAAAACCCAAATAGGCCAGCTTGTAGGACTGCGTTGATCAGGACTGGGGCCCATGCAGGTACTAGTTTTACCACTAAATTTTTTTGATTTTTTGCAGGTCACATTTAGATGTCTCAGGGCTCAGACCAGTTTGACTAAATTTGCCCTCCTCCAATGAGTAGGCTGGGCCAACTTTTAAAAAATTGGTTCCAATATAGAGACAAGGTAATTACCTGCTTTCTCCATTGAGATATTGAGGCTCTTAGTGAAGAAACAAAGTTAACGGGATCCATAGGTTCTTTCATATCAATAATGACACCTCCATGAGTGTCATTAACCCCAGTAAGCAGTCCAACTGCACCCCCATTATCAGATACTGTTGGCTCTATGACTGATGATGGACTCGTGGAGGTTGACATGGACCTGATAGCAAAAGCTTTCACATTTCTGACTTTGGAGCCTGAGGAAAAGTGAAGGCATGGAAACTTATATTTAAAACAATCTAATGAATACAAAACAATGCAAAAGTTCCCATTAATTTTTCAATAATGTAATAACAATTGGCTACAGGCCATAGCTCAGACCAATCTATCAGCCATGACTAACACACACTAGCATTGCAGATAATCCATCAGGAATAAAAGAGATATTCTATGATAGAACTACACACCCACGCGCGCACAGGAAAATGATCTCAGGAGAGACATCGCTCATATAAACAAAATGAGCTACAGTCTTCCTGGGGCCACCTATTCAAGCAAACTGTCACACACACACAACCCACCCACTCCCCCTCCCCTGAAAATAATAATAACAATGATGTTGATGATTATGATGCCCCAATTTGACACACTCATCCTACTTATATTCATTGTTGGATTGAGACTTCTCTTTTAACACTTTCTACAATTGATCTTAAGGCCTTAAAATCCATAATAAAACTGTAATCAAGCAGGCTGATTTCTCATGTATCCCATATCCATGCACAACCATTTTTGTTGTTTACCATGTGAGATCACCTGTGGGGCACACATAGATGTATGCCAATCAAGCAAGGCAAGCCCATAAAGAGAAGGGATAAAAAGGTTTCATCATAGTATTAGGGGCCTACAAAAAATCAGCCCCATCTTACTATACTAACCCTTGATTGAAGAGCCCAAAGTTTAACAGTTTCCAAATGATGCATTTTTTTTTAAATTGAAAGTTTAAGGCTCCGTTGTTGGTGGCGGTGGTAATGATGATCATGATGATGCATCCAGTAGTGAATGATATAAGATTGAGTAAGTTGAGACAAGCTGTAAAGTGTTATGTGATCAAGTCATCGTCACCGTCATTATCATCATCAAAGCCTTGTCCCATCCATGTTGGTGACAGCTGCATGAATTATGTTTCTCCATTCCAATCTACCCTAAGCCAATCTTTAAATATATCCTTATTACATCCATCCATGTCCTCTTTGATCTACCCTTGGTGGCTTGTCGACATGCATTGAAAAACTTCTCAATGGCGCCGTTGTTGGCCTATATTGGACATGTTCAAACTCCAAACCATCTCAAACGAGTATCTCTTAATTTTATCACAAATTGGTGCTACCCCTAAATGCTCCTGAAAGTGCTCATTTCTAATTACATCTTTCCTAGTTTTACCACACATCCCTCAACATTCTCATCTCTATTGCACTTATATTGTGCATGTGTTGCTTCTTGATAAGCCAACGTTCTGCTCCATAGGTCATAGCTAGTTTAATCGTTGTCATGTAAAATTCTCCCTTCAATCTTGTTGATATGCGCTAATGATCATCAAATGCGGCTTGGTTAAAGGGAAACTTCTATAAGATGACAACTAAGTAGTATTATTAAATAGACGTGAATGTTGGGTGATTGGAAAAAAAAAAAAGTCGGACAAGAAGACGAAGCGCATGTAATTGAGTGCAGATGCTAATATGGATGTATCAATTAACAAGAAAGAATAGAATTAGAAATGAATCTATAAGAAAAACCTAAGGGGGTCTTAATGCAAGAGAAAACAACAAGAATCTGCTCAGAAGACAAAAAATTAGAGAGAGAGGGAGAGTGAAGATGAAGTACACTTGATTGAAATGTAGATGCTAAGATGGATGTGTGGATTAACAAGAAAGGATGGAATTACAAATAAATAAATACAAGAAACCTAAGGGCGTTTCCATTGCAAGAAAAATAAAGGGTATGCATTAGAAGACCGAAAACAGCCTCTACAACGAATTGAATCGTTAGAAGATACGAGGAAATGGAGAAAGGCGAGGCCAACTAAACAGAATTGTAGTATTCCACGTAGATGGTATTGAGGTGAAGAATGTGGAGATATGCACAACCAACAAGTACATGGTATTGAGGTGACGGATGCGGAGATAAAAGTGAACAAGCTCAAACCAAAAAAAAAAAAAAAGTGCCAAAATAGGACAAGACAAGATTTTACATGGTTCACCACTAATGGCGTCCACGAGCGAAGAGGAGAATTTTCCACTATGTCAAGAAGGAAGAAATACAATGCAGCGATGAAAGAACAATAAATTACCGTCATGTATGTGCCTTGCACATGTGAAACCCAAGAATTTCTAAGACAACCTCTCAAATTGGATCACACTGTTATCCCTCTTCCACAAAACCAAACCCATATCTATCAAACCTGCCACATAGAAGGTGAGTCATATGACCGACCCTTTCAAAAGGCAGTTAGCTTCCATGGAGATAATCACACACCTCTTAAAAAGGGGCATCCATAATTAAAGCGTGAAGTCAATTTCAATGATCAGAAAACCTTAAACCCACCCAATGATTAAACAAACAGAAAGCAAACCAATCAAAAGCTGCAAAATTCAAGCATGAAGTCAATTTCATTTCCATCAGTTGTTTAAAAAAGAAAAGAAATCAAAGGCAATTCAACCTGCAACAATATCAAGCAAATCAGTCTTAAAATCGTAGAAGCCGTCGAATAAAGAGGTTTGAATACCTCTGGAATGAGAGAGACACGAGGAGAGAGAGATGGAACGGGTCTTCCTCCGAAACGGAGAGAAATCGCGTTTTGAAGGAGGAAGAGAAGGAGATCGGAAGAAGGTAAGATTGGTAGAAATGGAGAGATTTCTGGTTTTAGAGAAGAGAAGAGAGGGTCGAGAAAGAGATTTGAAAAACATCGCCTTCTCTTCCTCTCCAGTCCTTGCCTGTCAAATGGGAAAACTTAGAAGATGAAGTGCGATTCACAAGAGTTTCTTGTATATAAAAGGAGGATTTTTGAGACGTTCTGTCATTCTGAATCGCGGAGTCCATATCTTCATCCATAGTGGGGCTAAAGGTAATTTTGTCTTTGAATTTCCATCATTGTATCTTCATATCTTGTAAATATGTTGCAAGAGGGGAATCCATCCGCATATTAAAAATACTTGGGCATAGGAATTTAGGACATTGGATAATTTTAAGCGATTAAAAATGAATATCAAACGTGGATTTTCAAAAATATGTATTAAATAAAATTTATTTTTATGGAAATTGAATTAAAGGCTGGTGGTAAATTAACAAAAAGTCTAGGCCGCCCGACTCTTTTACCCGAATTTGTGCCCGATCCGAGCTGGAGGTCCAGCTAGACCTCATGTTTATAACAATTTAAGAAAGCCCGCCAAGATGTGAGTCCAATCTTTCTGCCTGAAATTTCGTTTCTTCTCTTGGAACCCTGCAAATGCCCAGCTGAGAGAGAAATCGTCCATCACCCCCAAATCGCCGAACCGCGCCCGTCTCTCCCTCGCCGGACTCTCTCCTCTCTCTCTGCGAAATAGCTGTGGCTCCTCTCGGGTTTCGATTTCCCCTTTCTTCTGACCTGATCTCCCAGACGCCCAGACCAGAGAAGAAGCCATTCCTTCGTCACCGCGCCTCCTTCACTCTCGCCTCCTTCACTCTCTCCCTCGGATGTGCGCCTCCCTCTCTGCGATCTGACTGCGGCCAGACCTAACAGCTCCCTCTCGTCAGCTCAACCCGACGTTTGTGGCCGGTTGTTTCTGTTTTTAACATCAGACCACAAAACGGATAGCACTTGCTCTTTCTCTCCCTCGGCGACAACGAGAAACACAGCCTCGCATCAGCACCTTCTTGTAGAAGGCCTTCCCTCTGTTCCAGCTCCTACGCTTCCTGAATCCAACGCTCCCAGCTTCCCTCCCTCTCTCGATCAAATCTCTGGCCCAGATCTGGGGAGTTGGGGTGGTGGATTGAATCTTGTCACAGGTATGAAAAAAAAAAAAAGATGATCTTTCTAGTTTTAGTTATTACCTTTTATTTTATATTTGGTGGAATGCGATGACAGATTTTGTTTTGTTTGTTTTTTGTTTGACACTGAAATGGGTCTTGGTGATTATAGCGATACTTGGAAAAAATTGAAAGAATGTAGTAATTGAGTTGGCTTCCATTATTTTTGTTGGTGGGAGAAAGAAATGGAAAGAAATGCAGCTCATTTTTCTTGGTTTTCTGTCACTCTCTTGCATTTTTATTCTTTGTTATTAGATTGGAAATGTGTCTTGTTGCTCATGCTGATATGAGACCAAAATTGAAAGACCTGTGACACTTTTTTCCCTCTTGTTATGTTCTTCTAATTCTTTTAATTAGTGAAGCTGGCCTTTTGCGTAATCTGGTATGAGAAAGGCCTAAGGAAAAATAATGCAAGAGCTGTTTTCATTTTGTTACTTTTTTGCTTTTCAATTCATTCTGGGTGAACCGAAAATCACCATGTCTCTTGTGTTAGAGAAAGAGGGAAAAATTGTTGTTACTTCCTATCTCTTTGGGCTACATAACTATGCTGGTGGTTTTACTCTTAATGTGAGCATGATAAAGACCGCTGCTTTTCATTTTCTTCTTGTTCTCAATTTTGGATTTGAGAAATACTTGATGTGGTTCTTTGTACTTTGAGGGAGTTCAAGATTTTCAATTTTGTATTTTGGCACTACTTTTCCTTAACCGAGTTGAAAAAGTGCCCGAGTTGGAAACATCTAAAACGCGATCGTAATGAGCTGAAAATTTGCAGATTTTTAGTTCATCATATGGACTTTGAAAGCCCCGAATTTCGGAAGAAAAAACCATCGGGAAGTTGGCTGAAAACTGTCCTAAACAGGGGTACCCAGCACTAAGTGTGCAGATTTCCTTAACCGAGTTGAAAAAGTGCCCGAGTTGGAAACATCTAAAACGCGATCGTAATGAGCTGAAAATTTGCAGATTTTTAGTTCATCATATGGACTTTGAAAGCCCCGAAGTTCGGAAGAAAAAACCATCGGGAAGTTGGCTGAAAACTGTCCTAAACAGGGGTACCCAGCACTAAGTGTGCAGATTTCCTTAACCGAGTTGAAAAAGTGCCCGAGTTGAAAACATAGCAAACGCGATCGTAATGAGCTGGAAATTTGCAGATTTTTAGTTCATCATATGGACTTTGAAAGCCCCGAATTTCGGAAGAAAAAACCATCGGGAAGTTGGCTGAAAACTGTCCTAAACAGGGGTACCCAGCACTAAGTGTGCAGATTTCCTTAACCGAGTTGAAAAAGTGCCCGAGTTGAAAACATAGCAAACGGGATCATAATGAGCTGGAAATTTGCAGATTTTTAGTTCATCATATGGACTTTGAAAGCCCCGAATTTCGGAAGAAAAAACCATCGGGAAGTTGGCTGAAAACTGTCCTAAACAGGGGTACCCAGCACTAAGTGTGCAGATTTCCTTAACCGAGTTGAAAAAGTGCCCGAGTTGAAAACATCTAAAACGCGATCGTAATGAGCTGAAAATCTGCAGTTTTTTAGTTCATCATATGGACTTTGAAAGCCCCGAATTTCGGAAGAAAAAACCATCGGGAAGTTGGCTGAAAACTGTCCCAAACAGGGGTACCCAGCACTAAGTGTGCAGATTTCCTTAACCGAGTTGAAAAAGTGCCCGAGTTGAAGACATCTAAAACGCGATCGTAATGAGCTGAAAATCTGCAGTTTTTTGGAAGAAAAAACCATCGGGAAGTTGGCTGAAAACTGTCCTAAACAGGGGTACCCAGCACTAAGTGTGCAGATTTCCTTAACCGAGTTGAAAAAGTGCCCGAGTTGAAAACATAGCAAACGCGATCATAATGAGCTGGAAATTTGCAGATTTTTAGTTCATCATATGGACTTTGAAAGCCCCGAATTTCGGAAGAAAAAGCCATCGGGAAGTTGGCTGAAAACTGTCCCAAATGTCACTGTAATTAGCTGAAAATGAGCAGATATTAAGTCCACAATATGGACTTTCAAAGCCCCAAATCTCAGCCAAAAAAACCCTCGGGAAGTGGACTGAAAACTGTCCTAAACAGGGGTACCCATGTTCAGTTTATGCAGATTTTCTTAACGTAGTTGCAAAAGTGTGCGGTTTGAAATTTGTGTCTTTACGCTGTTTCTGAACATGATCAATGGGGGGATGTCATTTTCCATCTGAATGCAGTTGACTTTATTTTTGCTTTGCAATTGTAGCTTTGAGACTTGGATTTGTCAATCGGGTTCACATTATTCTCAGCTCTTATCTATTCGGGAAAGAGAATGCACTTGGTTATTGTTTACACTTTTTTCTTAGTTGTGGATTATGGTCATTTGTCAAACCATGGCTATCGGTTTTTTTGTTTTTTTGTTGCTGGGATTATTTCGACTCACAATATCATTTGCACAGAATGTCATCTTCTAATACAATCTTTTTCTGAATGTACTCCAAAATCCCGATGTGGAACCGGAGACATGAAATTATATACTTCTCGTTCGCAATTGAATCCTAATAGAAAATTTTGGAAATGCCCAAATTGGAATGCAAGTGTGTTTAGGCTACCTCATAAACCAGTCACTATGTGTTGTTAAGGTTTTAAATCTGGCATTAACTATTTGTTATGTGTGCACAACTTTATGCAGGATGAAATCGTTGTAGTGCGTTTCTTTGGAAAGATGAAGTAGCAAATTCCCAGCTTGTTGAAGCTAATTCAACGTCGTGTGAAAGAGAAAACTAGAGAGAAGAAAAGAGCAATTTAATAGCGGTCGTTGAGAAGTTAGAAAGTTCAATGTGTTCTTATTGAAGTAGAGAAAATTCGAAATGCGTATCCGTGAATAATTTATCATGCTATTATAGTTGCATGTTGTATAATATTCTTAGTTTTCTTGTTCAGCCAGGCATGAAATACATTCTCTGGGGATATGTTTTCTTTGGAAGTTTAAAAACATGTCTTGTGTTTGTCGGAACATGTAAGTTATGAATGGGCATTATGAATGTGATGGGAAATGTGATGTGCATATGTTTTCTTTGAAGGTATATTTTGTAGCCACATTTGTACTCAAATTTTCTTTAGAAATGTGATGGGAAAAATTTGCATTCTCTCAATTAATATTTCTTAAGTATTCACCGCTGATGGAAAAATGTATTTAGAATGTTGATTAGTCGTGTATATTTGATGTGCTGATTTGACAGATGTGTTCATTGGTTGGAACTACAACACTTCCTTGCACTGATTTCTCCATATGACACGGATATTTAAGTAATAATGTACTGATGTACATACAGGAAAAGAAAAAAAAAAATAAAGTTAGAGGCCATATTTTGATGGAAATGGATGTAGTTTCCTTAACCGAGTTGAAAATGTGCCCGAATTGAAAACAGCGAAAAAGTGATGATAATTAACTCAAAATTAGCAGATTTTGAGTCCATGATATGGACTTCAAAAGCCCCGAATTTCGGAAAAAAAAAAATCTTCGGGAAGTGGGCTAAAAAGTATCCTAAACATGGGTACCCAGCAATAAGTTCGCAGATTTCCTTAACTGAGTTGAAAATGTGCCCGAGTTGAAAACATCGCAAAAGTGATGATAATTAACTCAAAATTAGCAGATTTTGAGTCCATTCTATGGACTTCGAATTAACTGATTGTAATTAACTGAAAAAGTGCCCGAGTTGAAAACATCGCAATCGTGCCGAATACCCCTGTTTGGCACAGTTTTCAGCCCACTTCCCGAGGGTTTTTTTGGCTGAAAATTGGGGCTTTGAAAGTCCATATCGTGAACTTAATATCTGCTAATTCTCACAAAATTACGATGACGTTTGCCTGTGTTTCAAACCGCACATTTTGCAACTCGGTTAAGAAAAACTGCTGAAACTGAACATGGGTACCCCTGTTTGGCACAGTTTTCAGCCCACTTCCCGAAGGTTTTTTTGGCTGAAAGTCGGGGCTTTGAAAGTTCATATTGTAAACTTAATATCTGCTATTTTTCACAAAATTACGATGGCGTTTGCCTGTGTTTCAAACCGCGCACTTTTGCAACTCGGTTAAGAAAAACTGCAGAAACTGAACATGGGTACCCCTGTTTGGCACAGTTTTCAGCCCACTTCCCGAGGGTTTTCATGGCTGAAAATTGGGGCTTTGAAAGTCCATATCATGAACTTAATATCTGCTAATTTTCACAAAATTATGATGATGTTTGCCTGTGTTTCAAGCCGCGCTCTTTTGCAACTCGGTTAAGAAAAACTGCTGAAACTGGACATGGGTTGCCCTGTTTAGCACAGTTTTCAGCCCACTTCCCGAGGTCTTTTTTCGCTGAAAATTGGGGCTTTGAAAGTCCATATCGTGAACTTAATATCTGCTAATTTTCACAAAATTACGATGACGTTTGCCTGTGTTTCAAGCCGCGTACTTTTGCAACTCGGTTAAGAAAAACAGCTGAAACTGGACATGGATTGCCCTGTTTGGCACAGTTTTCAGCATGCCACCAAAACAAATGCATTTTCACAAAAGTTCATAAACTGTAGGATTCACACCCATACACATTCATACAAAACACATCACCAAATGGTTTACAAAATCCATATATCCATACATTACACATCCACCTCATATAACCTTCTAACTATTTTCATCCACTCCATTTCTAATAAAAAAAAGCCATCCAATTAGCTGAGTCCAAATGTTATGTTGGAAAAAGCCATCAAATTAACTCATAGCATTCTTTGCAGCAGACCTCTTTTCTTGACTTTTTGATTAATTTTAGAGCATCCTCCTGAAAAAATGGATTCAAAAGAATGGAGGGTTAGTAATGAAATTAATTTTAGTAACCATGGATTCAACACAACAGATTTCTTAATCACAATAGAAACCAAAAACCCAAACAATAGAAATTGATTTATCCCATGTTTCCTATCACCAATTCTCCAATCACAACATCAATAAAAAATAAAATAGAAGCAATGGACTTAATATCAACATAAAAACCCAAACAGGCTGAAATTGATTTAACTTATGTTTCCTATCACCAATTCTCCAATCACAACATAAATAAAAAACCCAAATAGAAGAAATGGTGAAATCAGAGTCTCTTATGTAATTCATGTGAGAGTCCATAACTTATGTGAGAGTCCATGACATTGTTCCATGCTTCATTCGGACGGGTCTTCTTAAAGGTTCAATTCAAGATCTACCGCCGAAACCTGCACATGTAACAAAAGTATATAAGGCCACATGCAATAAATTTAAGCACAGCATATAGTAAATTGGGAGTATATGTACGGTTAAATTCACAGTATCTTGTGTGCTGATCTCGTATATTCCCACAGGATGTGTTATCATGGGACGATGATCGACCGCCGTCATACCCTGCACATGCACGAAGTTGATAGGAATTAGATTGTGAATAATTGAAAGCTGTGTTCATTAGATTGTGAATAATTGAAATCTGTGTTCATTTGATACTCGATTCTCTATATCAAGGTCCATGACATAAAAAAAGGAACCGTTGTCTTGCTGCATTTTTTTGAAATAGCTTAGCATTGCTTCGGCATTCCCTTCCTTGAGTTCTAAGCGTCTTCTTTTATCCATGTAATTTCGTGCATCCTTTGCTAACCATGTCAAATTCTCATGCCCCCCCGCCTCTACCACACATGAGCTAACGGTCTTGTTCAATCTAATTCCCGCTTTGTCATTCAATTCAAGCTGCCTCTTCACATGTGTAGGGATTACCTGATTACTCTTGTGATATCGAGCTTTGTTTGGACTCATATCATGGTTATGCTCAAGCACAAATGAGTTCAGAAGCCACTTCCCGTCGAATTGCAAAGAAAGATTCAACGCTGCTTTGCAATTTGTTCTTGATTGTGGACGGGGTTTCACTGGGTTGCTTGCACTTGGGGTTGGCTTTCTACCCTTAGTGCAAGCAAATGTAATAAACCTCTTCTTTCCATCCGATCCTTTTTTTGATGTTTTTTGGGAGACAGCAAACCCGATTCGCCTGGCATATCTTGCATAATATTCATGTACTTCCTCAATTGAACCAAATATCATTCCCCTCTGAGGTTCAATTACTACCTCTTCTAAGCTTTCGCCTTCATCCAAGGGCTTCTCCATCTCAACGCTGTTTAATTCCTGCCCAACTGTCCCAATTTCAATCTCATTGTCGTCTCCATCAAATTGGCGTGATAATTCATGTTCTTCCATGCTTCTGAAAACAAATAAAGCACCAGGTGTTGAGAATAATTCGTTGAAAACAAGCATCCACACTTGAATGAGATGGGCACAGATTAAATGCATTGCATAAGTACACAAATAGCTCAACAGATTAATTCCACTCGGATCTACTGAATACTAATCAGTTTGGGACAGTTTTCAGCCAACTTCCCGATGGTTTTTTCTTCCGAAATTCGGGGCTTTCAAAGTCCATATGATGAACTAAAAAACTGCAGATTTTCAGCTCATTACGATCGCGTTTTAGATGTTTTCAACTCGGGCACTTTTTCAACTCGGTTAAGGAAATCTGCACACTTAGTGCTGGGTACCCCTGTTTGGGACAGTTTTCAGCCAACTTCCCGATGGTTTTTTCTTCCGAAATTAGGGGCTTTCAAAGTCCATATGATGAACTAAAAATCTGCAGATTTCCAGCTCATTACGATCGCGTTTTAGATGTTTTCAACTCGGGCACTTTTTCAACTCGGTTAAGGAAATCTGCACACTTAGTGCTGGGTACCCCTGTTTAGGACAGTTTTCAGCCAACTTCCCGATGGTTTTTTCTTCCGAAATTCGGGGCTTTCAAAGTCCATATGATGAACTAAAAATCTACAAATTTCCAGCTCATTACGATCCCGTTTGCTATGTTTTCAACTCGGGCACTTTTTCAACTCGGTTAAGGAAATCTGCACACTTAGTGCTGGGTACCCCTGTTTAGGACAGTTTTCAGCCAACTTCCCGATGGTTTTTTCTTCCGAAATTCGGGCTTTCAAAGTCCATATGATGAACTAAAAATCTGCAAATTTCCAGCTCATTACGATCGCGTTTGCTATGTTTTCAACTCGGTTAAGGAAATCTGCACACTTAGTGCTGGGTACCACTGTTTGAGACAGTTTTCAGCCAACTTCCCGATGGTTTTTTCTTCCGAAATTCGGGGCTTTCAAAGTCCATAAACTAAAAAACTGCAGATTTTCAGCTCATTACGATCGCGTTTGCTATGTTTTCAACTCGGGCACTTTTTCAACTCGGTTAAGGAAATCTGCACACTTAGTGCTGGGTACCCCTGTTTAGGACAGTTTTCAGCCAACTTCCCGATAGTTTTTTCTTCCGAAATTCAGGGTTTTCAAAGTTCATATGATGAACTAAAAATCTGCAAATTTTCAGCTCATTACAATCGCGTTTTAGATGTTTTCAACTCGGGCACTTTTTCAACTCGGTTAAGGAAAAGTTGTGCCAAAATACAAAATTGAAAATCTTGAACTCCCTCAAAGTACAAAGAACCACATCAAGTATTTCTCAAATCCAAAATTGAGAACAAGAAGAAAATGAAAAGCAGCTGTCTTTATCATGCTCACATTAAGAGTAAAACCACCAGCATAGTTATGTAGCCCAAAGAGATAGGAAGTAACAACAATTTTTCCCTCTTTCTCTAACACAAGAGACATGGTGATTTTCGGTTCACCCAGAATGAATTGAAAAGCAAAAAAGTAACAAAATGAAAACAGCTCTTGCATTATTTTTCCTTAGGCCTTTCTCATACCAGATTACGTAAAAGGCCAACTTCACTAATTAAAAGAATTAGAAGAACATAACAAGAGGGAAAAAAGTGTCACAGGTCTTTCAATTTTGGTCTCATATCAGCATGAGCAACAAGACACATTTCCAATCTAATAACAAAGAATAAAAATGCAAGAGAGTGACAGAAAACCAAGAAAAATGAGCTGCATTTCTTTCCATTTCTTTCTCCCACCAACAAAAATAATGGAAGCCAACTCAATTACTACATTCTTTCAATTTTTTCCAAGTATCGCTATAATCACCAAGACCCATTTCAGTGTCAAACAAAAAACAAACAAAACAAAATCTGTCATCGCATTCCACCAAATATAAAATAAAAGGTAATAACTAAAACTAGAAAGATCATCTTTTTTTTTTTCATACCTGTGACAAGATTCAATCCACCACCCCAACTCCCCAGATCTGGGCCAGAGATTTGATCGTGAGAGGGAGGGAAGCTGGGAGCGTTGGATTCAGGAAGCGTAGGAGCTGGAACAGAGGGAAGGCCTTCTACAAGAAGGTGCTGATGCGAGGCTGTGTTTCTCGTTGTCGCCGAGGGAGAGAAAGAGCAAGTGCTTTCCGTTTTGTGGTCTGATGTTAAAAACAGAAACAACCGGCCACAAACGTCGGGTTGAGCTGACGAGAGGGAGCTGTTAGGTCTGGCCGCAGTCAGATCGCAGAGAGGGAGGCGCACATCCGAGGGAGAGAGTGAAGGAGGCGAGAGTGAAGGAGGCGCGGTGACGAAGGAATGGCTTCTTCTCTGGTCTGGGCGTCTGGGAGATCAGGTCAGAAGAAAGGGGAAATCGAAACCCGAGAGGAGCCACAGCTATTTCGTAGAGAGAGAGGAGAGAGTCCGGCGAGGGAGAGACGGGCGCGGTTCGGCGATTTGGGGGCGATGGACGATTTCTCTCTCAGCTGGGCATTTGCAGGGTTCCAAGAGAAGAAACGAAATTTCACGCAGAAAGATTGGACTCACATCTTGGCGGGCTTTCTTAAATTGTTATAAACATGAGGTCCAGCTGGAGGTCAAGCTGGACCTCCAGCTCGGATCGGGCACAAATTCGGGTAAAAGAGTCGGGCGGCCTAGACTTTTTGGTAAATTAATACCTAGCATTTAGTCTTCATTTTTAGTAAAAACTAAAAAAGAGTTTTTACGTAAAGAAGCTTCAAATATCCTTATATCTCTAAAAACATCCTCAAATATATGTAATGCGGAAAAATATCTTAATTCTTAGACTTCATTTATTTTCGGACCAAATTACCCTTCATTTTATCTTTTGCAACATCAAGATTCGACCATATTCGCCTCCAGTGAGGGCAATTGTTCCCACTGGAATTTTTGAAAACAAAAGATGATGATAGCTTCTGCATTTTTTTCAAATGGTAATCTGTGCTTTTCCTATGCTTGTCCCTCAGTTTTTTTGAAATAACAAGGGAATGGAATGGCAAAAGAGGGCAAAAGTGTCCTTTTAAAATTCTAGTCCCAATGCCAATGGCCTGTAACCCTCCCTGCACGCAATGCTCTTCTAACTTCTCTGCTTTAAAAGGCTTTTCAAACCATTTCTCTTAGTACAAATTTGATTGTACCCACTCTCCCTCTCCACGTGGATTTGGGCTACAGTTGCACGATGTCATAAAATGTCAATACAACATTAGCTAGGCTAACCCATTTCAACCCCAATATGGCCTTAGGTAGAACCTGACTAACCACCAATCAAGCCCACCCAAAACCAACCCAACAAATTGAGACCATGACCATGTTATTATTGGCCCTACAAGCTTGCCTAAATGGTTGTACTGACTCTTTTAGGTTAGGTTAATTTGGGGCAACGGTTTCAATTTGAAAAGTAAATGGGTCAAGATTAAGTTGGGCCTAAAAACATTACTATTATTATACATAAAACACCTGAACATACACCATGGACAACCTAATCCAATTCTTAGTGACAAAAGTCCGTTGAAAGTGTTGTTTTCAGCAGCTTCATTCGTAAATGGCAATGACCAATGAGTCCGAATCCTCTAACAGTCCCACTCAATCATGAGAAACTCGGAATGCTCCTAAGCAAGCCTACTTATAGAAATGGATTATGAATTCTCGTAGAAAGTCCCTTCTAATATGAATTGGCACATGATAATCTCTAATACGATTCGGTAGGGGGGAGAGATGATGTCCTTTCTAACAATATAATAAATATATTAATTATTAAAAGTTGTTTAATTAAAAAAATTCATAGAAATCAAATCAAAATAAAAGAGAAATCTAGTAAAAGTTGAGATCAAAGAGAAAAGAAAAACTGATATGCAATTTATTGTGTCGAATTGTCCTACACTATCATTCATACATCTTATTGTATTAAATTTTAGTGAATGTTCTAATTTCCTCTTTGCCCCCCTGGGAGAGATTTCTGGCTCCGTCCCTACTCACAATGGAATGGTTCAAACATACACTCACAAAAATCATGCAAAGGTGAAAATAATTGAATGCTCTTATGGTCAATTCATGATCCAATCCGTTCGTGGTACTAGAACCCAATATTTTCATTCTAGAAAGTCTTGGGTCTTAAGTTTTACATAAACTAAAAAGAGATTTTCTCTTCCTTTTCCTCTTCCCACCCAGTGCATTAATTTCTTAATGTTTATATATTTAGACATGTAGTTAAAGCAAGTATGGCATAATGCATTGCATGTGAAAATGGTATAGAAGTGGTGTATGTAATCAAACGTTATAAAGTGTTCATATATATGTAGGTTTATGCATGCAATGTAATATATAAATTTGATTGTTGTTTAGCTATTTATTTATTGCTTATACTAATTATAAATCTTGGAATTTTTACAAAAAAAAGAAAAAAAAATAGCCACAAACACTATTTGGGCGAATTGATTATGAAAAATACAAAATTGACGGATTAGGTGTATTACATTTTTTTACAGAATTGCCCTTGTGACAATATCATTACTTGCGTAACGATATTGTTACCCACCCGACACCCATTTTGCTTACATCCCGCGGAACAAAACCGATGTTTTAGTTTTTCCATCTCTATTTTCAATTAAGTTTCTTTGAATATTGAAAACTAAGAGAAGAAATGCATGTGGAAGGGATGAACGTATCTGTAAGGGGATTCCGAACCATGTAGCTGAACCCGTTCTCGGTGGGATTGCCACCCGTCGGTGCCCACACAGCTGGCCCCCCACAGGGGATAGGCGGGGCCCAGAGCCCCGCGCCTATTGTGTACACTTCGGGGTGTGTAGGACCCATCCATGCTTTTGTCCCGAGGTGGAGCGGATCACGTCCCTAGGGGCCTCCCCAGGTTTCGAACCCGAGACCTCTTGTATATAAGATAATCTGGGTGAAACCTGGTACCACTTGGGCTGGTTCAGCTACATGGTTCAGAATCCCCTTACAGTATCAAATCTGTCTGGATAATACACATTTAAAAGGCTTATTATTCTATTCTTTTCTTTTCTTCTTGAATATCCCAATGTTGAGATGCTTCCATCTATCAAATTTGGCCAATATATTGTTGAAGCTAGTGGCCCTCTACCTTTCTCCTCTTCATTTTGTGTTTTCTTTTCCATTGTCTTATTTTTATGCTCTTCCTTTGTCTTATTTTTATGCTTTCTCTGTTTTATTTTTATTGTCTCAATTATTTATTTAAACTTTGTAATGTTCTTCCCTTTTAATATCAGAATCCCTTTCCAAGATGAGTGCTTGAGTAGTGATTAATCAATAATTTTGATAAAAAAAAAAGATATGAAACCCATTTTTGGATCCTACAAAACTTTGGAGGATATTCATAACCAATATCTTAAGACAATAATAACATCTCAATATTGGAATATTCCAAGAAGAAAAGAAGAGAACAGAAGAAACATTTTAAATGTGCATTATCCCAACTGTTTTATTAATTGTGTTTATCCATTCCAAGCGTGTATTTCTTCACTTAGTCTTTGATATTTAAAGGAACTTCTTTGAAAAGGAAGATTGAGAAACTAAAGCATCGGTTTTGACAACACTATTTGATATTTGTTAAAGGGTCAAGGTAGTCGTGGGTCATTAATAGGAAACTACCCTAGAAAGGGAAAATCTTAAAGTGAGAAAAAATCATATGTAATTTAACGAACTATATATTATAGAAAAAAATTAAAAAGATAGTTTGTGCTAGCTTGTTAATGACAATCTAAGACCTAGGATGGTATCCTGTGATGGTTTGTAGCTAGCTTTTTATTGATCTCAACACGTTTTACTTAATTATTTGTGTGTGTTGGGCATGCACCTCTTATATGCATAGTACATACATTATGTCTCGTCCTATGACTTACTCGACCATAGATAGCTATTTGACCTATGAAAGTCAATTCTTGGCACTTAGGAGCATCGATTTGCCCTGCTTCTTCCTTTGGACTGATAGGATCCACAGTTGTGCTTCACTTGGTCGGTAGGGGTTCACAGCTTGATGTACTATTGTATCTCTCATTACCCAAATCCGCCCCTTACCTCATACCTCTTTACCCATTTTGGGGTGAGCCATTTCCTAACAAATTGCTTCCTGATCTGGCTTAAATTATTTTAGTCTGAACTAGCATTTCAAGCCAAGTACGTCTTGTTCGTTTAGTCAAGTTTTTTCTTGTATAATGGTTAAGCATTGTTTTGCCCAGTTTGGCTAAGTCTTGCCCGATTAGCATGCTAGTTTGCACAGTCTTGTCTGATACTCACTCCAGTTAGCTAGCTGAGACTTATAAAGGGATACTCAATAAGAACGTGATTTAAGTCAAGTTTTGTAATACTTGGAGAGTAGTCCCCTTTTTGCATGTTATCGATCTTCATGACAGCATATTCAGTTGGACCCATTTCACCTGAAATCTTGAGTTGACACTGATGATGTCAAAAACAGGGGTTCGGACACCACCGGTCAATATGATTAATGCAAAGCAATAAATGAAGAGAGATGAGGGATTTATAGTGGTTCGGTCAAACGCGACCTACGTCCACTTCAAAAGGGTGATCTTGGATTAATGTTGAGAGTTACACAATATGTCAAAGTAGAGAAAATCCGTCCCCTCTCTAGTGATGAGAGGGCTCTATTTATAACTCTTTCCCACCAGGTGGGGAGGTAATCGGTTCAACGTCTCTTTGGAGCGTCAGACGTGTCCCTGAGGATCGAGCCAGGTGGAAGGAAGGTGAGATCCTCTCCGCGAGACTTGGTAAATGCAGGTTAGGGGAGACTTCGTCGCGATGGCTTAGAACCTGAGGTGACGAGGCTTCGTTTGACGAAACCCGGATCTCAACGGGGCTATTCTGGCCTGACCCATGATCCTAGACGGACCGGGTCACTTGGACCTGACTCATTATCGTGATTTGGATTCGGATTGGGCTTGACTCATCATTTGCCCCTCAAAGTCCCGCACTCTAACAACTTTGAATGTGGGGCTTTCAACTCATCCGCCTCCTTCACAAGTTCACAGTAATCCAAACTCCTCTTTCTGCTCAGATTTTGAAATTCACAGACCTTTAAGATTCATCTTTTGGTTTTTGAAAAAACCCCATGCTTTAAGGACTCTTCCTCCTATAAAACTCTCGATGCCCTAAACCAGACTCTTTCCAAAGAAGAAAGAAATCTCCAAGAGAGAAGAGAACACCGAAGGAGATTAAGAAAAAGACTGCAACAAGACACACGAGGGTCAGAGTAGTCGTCCGGACTTCGATGTGCGTTGAGGAAGCGGCATCAAGCGATTGCCGAATGAATCCTGATGTGGGCGCCCAACCCGAGGTCAGATCTGGCGCGCTTGACCCTCGGTTGACCTGCTCCGACGAGGGCGGCAGCAGCGAGGCGCGGTCAGCGGGCGAGGGCACCCTTGCGCAGGGCGTGCAGGCAGTGGGCGAGGGCGCCCCTGCGTTGGGCGTCGCCGTGCGGGCTGGGGGTGAGGGCGCCCCTGCTCCGGGCGTCGCCGTACTGGCTGCGGGCGAGGGCGTCCCTGCTCCGGGCGTCGCCGTGTTGGCTGCCCCTCGGTCGACCCATTCTGATGAGATCGGCAGCAGCGAGGCGCGATCAGCGGGCGAGGGCGCCTCTGCGCAGGGCGTCAGCGTGCAGGCAGTGGGCGAGGGCGCCCCTGCCGCGGTGCTGGCCGTGGGCGAGGGCGGCGAGCACGCGCTGGGCGAGGGCTGCGAGCACGCGCTGGGCGAGGGCTCCCCTGTCGCGGTGCTGGCCGTGGGCGAGGGCGGCGTCCCGGGCGCGGGCAAGGGCTGCGAGCACGCGCTGGGCGAGGGCTCCCCTGTCGCGGTGCTGGCCGTGGGCGAGGGCGGCGTCCCGGGCGCGGGCAAGGGGGGAGTGGTCCCCACGGGCGGCGAGCCCCTTGCTGCGCAGGGTGAGGGCAGCATAGCAGGCGCGAGCGAGGGGGGAGATTGTGGCGAGGCCGTGGGGCCCCCCTGGGCGAGCAGACGCGAGGGTGCTGCCGTGGGGCCCCCCTGGGCGAGCAGCAAGGGCAAAAGGCCAAGTTTGGCGAGCTGCCAGGGCGAGGGAGGCGCGATGATGCCCCCTTGGGCGAGCAGCCGAGTCGAGGGAGGCTTGGTGATGCCCCCTTGGGCGAGCAGCCCCCGTGATGAGCCCAGCCCAGCCTCTCGCTCAGATGTTGCACCCGGCCAGGGGTCACGAGACCTTGCATCGGTCTCTGCAGCGAGAGAAAAATTACGTCCTCGTCCCAAGAAATACCAAGGGAAGGTCATCGTTGAGGACGATGGTTCCAAAGTAAGTACAATCTTCAGCACCTTTCAGACAGATAGTGACATCTCCCGAATCATTACTTCGTATCGTATTCCGCCCATGGTGATGTGTCGTCTTGCTGAAAAAGATGAACCAGCTTGCGACAGCTCCTCAGGTGAGATCCTCGTTTATGAGGATATGCTCGAGGCCGGGCTGAGATTTCCAATGTCTTCTTCCATCTGCCGGATTCTTCACTATTTTTCCCTAACCCCAGGGCGTCTCGTGCCTAACGGCTGGAGGGCCTTGCTGGGTTTTCTTGCATTGTGGAAGAAGGTGAATGGCGAGGATGCCTCTCCAGCTGAGTTTCACGCCGCTTACAACTTGATGGAGTCTCCTACCCCCAATAGGGGATGGTATTATCTCACCTCCAGGGGATGTAAGCTTCTTACAGGGATGCGTTCCAACTGTCACAGCTGGAAATCTCGCTTCTTCTTCATAGGTGGCGAGTGGGCTTCACAAGCAGATCAGGCTTTGGTGCCCACACGATGGATTGGCGCCAAAAGACTGGGTACGTCTCCCTGTTCACTTCCCCATACTTATATAAATGTCTATACATTATTCCTCTATGCACACCGTTTCTTCTCTCCGCAGATCCTCCCATACTCTCCAAGGACCAAGAGTTGAAGCTGCAAGCGGTGAGGGATCATCCAGAGAAAGACTTGGGAGCTCTTTTTCCCAAAAAAAGTAGTAAGGCCAGTGGACCTTCTCCGGGCTCTTCCTCAGGACCGTCATCAAAGAGAAAGAGTAAGTTAAATCTGTTCTGATCATAATCTTAACATTACCTGAGGTGTTGTTCCCATGTTTCACTTGTCAATACTTCTCTTAATAGGCACGGAGGTGTGCAGAGAGATAATTGGAGCCCGCTTTTCGACCCGCTTCTCGGATAGGGGAACCCCTCCTTCAAAGGTGGCGAGAACAGGCGACGTCTCACCAGGAACCTCTCGATTGGCTTCTCGCACTGAGCCCCGAGTGTCTCCTTCTCGAGTGGTTTTACCTAAGATGTCTCTTCAGGCAGGGATCTCCTCCGCTAAGACTGTTGTCTCGCAGCCTTCTTCTTCAGCCACACTTCCTGTCCCTCGGCTATGTCCTCCACAGCCGGGTACTTCTACAGGGGCACCCACCGGGACCGGTCCCCGGCGTCGTTCGTGGGAGATGCGGGATAGGCTAGGGAGATATGTGCTGGCGCATGAGGTCTCTCGGGTTAACGCCTTGTGCACCGAGGGAGTCATTGACTCATTTGTAGAGGGTCTGACTCAGGTGAAGTTCAGTATTTACTTTTCTCCTGATTGTTTCCCCTTCATTTCTTTATAACTGTCTCACTTCTCGTCTCTTATCTTTTCAGCTTTCCACGGCATCCATCTGCTTGTTGCAGCGTGCCCAGTCTTGTGGTCAGATGAGTCGGGAGAAGGAGGCTATGCGGCTTGAGCTCTCCACTGCTCAAGAGAAGATTATTGCCCTGGAAGCCGCTGGTAGGATTTCCGCAACCGATCTTGCTGCGTCCCGAGAGAGGGTAAGCAAACTTGAGATCGGGCTTTCAGCAGCCAATAAAAGGGCAGCCGAGGTAGAAGATGAGCTTTCGAAGACCTGCGAGAAGGCTTCGCTCACCGACGCTGAGCTTACGAAGTCCCGCGAGAGGGCTTCGCTCAGTGAGGCTGAGCTGATGAAGGCCCGTGAGAGGGCTTCGCTCAGTGAGGCTGAGCTGATGAAGGCCCGTGAGAGGGCTTCGCTCAATGAGGCAGAGCTTGCTCGAACCCTTGAGAAGGTGAGGCTCAGGGAAGTTGTTGTAGAGGCAGAGATGAGGACAGCGTCCGAGAGAGCTTCTCAAGCTGAGAGGGACCTGCAGATTGGCATCGCGGATGCCTTCATCGATGGCTACGAGGAGCTTCGAGAGAAGATTTCGGCCGCCTTTCCAGACATTAACATATCAGGCTTTGTGCCGATGGAGGCGCCTGATGATGGTGGTAGCAGCTCTGGTGATTATGAGGACGATGAGGAGGATTATGAGGAAGGGGATGAAAGTGATTAGTGTATGGGGATTTCATGGGTAGGTAGCTTGACTTTTGTAAAGGCAGCATCAGCCTGATTTATGCAACTTTTGGTAATAAAAGTAATTTTATTTATCCATCTTTTGTTTTGCAACATTGAATCAAATAAAAAGTGCAAACCTAAGTCCTTTAACAAAAACCCTAATTTGCCCCCCTGGACCTCCTCACTGGTAGTACTTCTTCAAGTGTTCTGCATTCCACGGATGGGGTAAGACCTTTCCTTCAGAGTTCTGGATTCTGTAGGTGCCTGGTCTCACCACTTCTATTATGAGATACGGACCTTCCCAATTAGGTCCGAGTTTTCCTTCCCGAGAGTCCTTCGTAGCGAGAATCACCTTCTTGAGGACTAGGTCTCCCGGTTGGAAGGAACGAGGCTTCACCCTCGAATTGTAGTACTTGGCCATGCGTCGTTTGTACTCCGCATTACGGACCACAGCCATTTCTCTTGCCTCCTCTATCAAATCGAGGTTGAGGCGGAGTCCTTCTTCGTTGGTGGCAGGGTCGTATTGGTGGACCCTTAGGGAATGTACCCCTATCTCGACAGGGATTACCGCCTCAGTCCCAAAAGCAAGAGAGAAAGGGGTTTCTCGTGTAGGAGTCCGCGGAGTTGTCCTGTAGGCCCATAATACTCCTGGAAGCTCATCAACCCACAGACCTTTTGCTCTTTCGAGCCTTGTCTTAAGGTTGCGCGGGACTGTCCTCACCATCACTTCTGCTTGTCCATTTGCTTGGGGGTGTGCCGGGCTGGAGTGAGGTTGTTTTATGTGAAGGTCTGCGCAGAAGGAGTTGAAGAGCCTGTTGTCGAATTGTTTGCCATTGTCGCTGACGATGGCCTCAGGTATCCCGAAGCGACAGACCAGGTTTTTCCAGACGAAATCTTTCACCTTTTGGTCTGTTATCTTCGCTAGGGGTTCCGCCTCAGCCCATTTTGTAAAGTAGTCGATGGCGACTACTATGAATTTGCACTGGCCTCTACTCAAAGGCAGGGGGCCCAAAATGTCGATGCCCCATTTGGAGAAAGGCCACGGGCTGAGGATGGTGGTCAGCTCTTCTGGTGGCTGCCGCGTCACAGTGGCGAAGCGCTGGCATTTGTCACACTTCTTGGCGAGGTCCTTGGCATCTTTCAACATGCTTGGCCAAAAGTACCCTTGCCTAAGCGCTTTATGTGCGAGGCAGCGTCCTCCCGAGTGATTTCCACAAATCCCCTCATGAATTTCTCTGAGGGCGTAGTCAGCCTCTTCTGGGGAAAGGCAGCGCAGCAACGGTAGGTTGTAACCCCTCTTGTAGAGAACATCCTGTAGGATTGTGAACTTAGAAGCTCTCATCCTCAGTCTCCTGGCTTCCAAGTGGTCACCTGGCTCGGTGCCCTCTTGGAGGAAGGCCTTTATAGGGGTCATCCAATTTGGCTCATCGCCTTCTGATGCACAGTGGATGTTTCCGATTACCACATCTAACTTACTTTTCTCCAACTGGTGCCCGATGAGCGTCGGTTCTGCAGATGAGGCCTCCAATGATGAGGCGAGCCTGGCAAGTGCGTCGGCGGCAACATTTTCTCCCCTAGGGATGTGAGAGAGCTGAAAATATTGGAAACTTTTGATTATTTCCTTTACCATGATGAGGTAATCTTGCATTCTTTCCTCCTTTGCTTCGAACTCGCCGTTTACTTGATTCACCACCAGTTGTGAATCGCTGTAAGCGAGAACGGATTTGGCATCCATCTCAATCGCCAATTTAAGACCAGAGAGGAGGGCCTCGTACTCGGCTTCATTGTTTGAGGCAATGAAGTGGAGCTTCACTGCATATTTGATGGGTGTACCATCAGGACTCATTAGGATTAAGCCAGCTCCGCTTCCTTCTGTGGTTGCTGAACCATCAACGTAGAGTTTCCAGGCTGGTAGTGGCGATACATTGGACTTCTCAGGAGATACTTGGAGAGGCTCTCCGTTCATAGATGGAGAGGCCTGCGAGTCCTATGGGGGAGAAGCTTGGGCGCCCGGAGATGAGGTGGAGAGCTGGGCGCCCGTTGGTGGAGAGGTGAGCTGGGCGCCCGTTGATGAGGTGGAGAGCTGGGCGCCCGTTGGTGGAGAGGTGAGCTGGGCGCCCGTTGATGAGGTGGAGAGCTGGGCGCCCGTTGGTGGAGAGGTGAGCTGGGCGCCCGTTGATGAGGTGGAGAGCTGGGCGCCCGTTGGTGGAGAGGTGAGCTGGGCGCCCGTTGATGAGGTGGGGAGCTGGGCGCCCGTTGGTGGAGAGGTGAGCTGGGCGCCCGTTGATGAGGTGGGGAGCTGGGCGCCCGTTGGTGGAGAGGTGAGCTGGGCGCCCGTTGAGGGGAGCTGGGCGCCCGTTGTAAGTACAGGAGGATCCTCAGTTTGCTCTTCAGCATACGTAAGCTCCGATACAAAGTCAGCCAAAGCCTGTGCTTTGATGGCAGGCCTTGGTTGATAGTGAATGTCGAACTCACCAAGCTCCACCGACCACTTAGCCAATCTTCCAGCAACATCAGGTTTTGCTAAAACTCTTTTCAGAGGTTGATCCGTGATGACAGTGATTGTGTGGCCCTGGAAGTAATGACGTAGACGCCTCGCAGTCGAAACGAGGGCGAGCGCCAGTTTTTCCAACTCTGAGTATCTGATCTCTGCCCCTCTGTATGCTCTGCTCACATAGTAGATTGGTTTTTGTACCCCACCATGGTCTGTAATGAGGACAGAGCTTACTGCTGAGGGAGAAGCAGAGAGGTACAAATACAGCACTTCCCCAGGTAAAGCATGTGAGAGGAGAGGAGGTGTGGCAATGTATGCCTTAAGCTTCTGGAAGGCCTCCTCAGCCTCAGATCCCCATTCAAAAGTTTTCCTAAGAATTTTGAAGAAGGGCAAACACTTATCTGCAGATTTGGAGACGAACCTGTTGAGCGCTGCAATTCTCCCATTGAGGCGCTGCAGCTCCTTAGTTGATGATGGCGACCTCATATCCAGTATGGCCTTGATTTTGTCAGGGTTCGCCTCAATCCCCCTCTGATTGACCATGAATCCCAAGAACTTCCCCGATCCAACGCCAAAAGCGCATTTCTCGGGATTCAGCTTCATATTGTAGGTCCTGAGAACACTGAAGGTCTCTTGAAGATGACCTATGTGATCTGCTGCAGCCAAGCTCTTTACTAGCATGTCGTCGACATATACTTCCATCGTTCGCCCGATCTGGGAATGGAACATCATGTTCACCAGGCGCTGGTAAGTGGCCCCAGCATTTTTTAGTCCGAAGGGCATAACCCTGTAGCAGTAGGTGCCCTTCGGAGTGATGAAGGATGTTTTTTCCTGGTCCGGAGGGTGCATGTTAATCTGGTTGTATCCCGAATAAGCGTCCAGGAAGGAAAGCAGCTCGTGTCCCGCCGTGGCGTCGATGAGGAGGTCGATCCTGGGCAACGGGTAGCTATCCTTCGGGCACGCCTTGTTAAGTTCACTGAAGTCTACGCAGAGGCGCCATTTCCCATTCGCTTTGGCCACCATCACCACATTGGAGAGCCATTCAGGGTACGCGACTTCTCGGACTGCCCCGGTATCAATCAGCTTTCCCACTTCCTTTTCTATTGCTTGGGCCCTTTCAGTGGAGGCGCCCCTTAACCTTTGCCGAACAGGTTTGTGGAGAGGGCCGACATTGAGGCAATGGGTGGTGACGGCTGGGTCTATCCCTTCCAGATCAGCATGTGACCACGCGAATATGCCCATATTCTCCCTCAAAAAATCTGTCAATCGGCCAACCAGAGCTTTCGGGAGTGAAGAGCCAATATACACCTTCTTTTCCGGATGCTCCTCATGCAAGATGACAGGGGTGAGTTTTTCAACTGGCTCCCCTCTTTCCGTGGTAGCCTCATCTCTTGGGTCCAAGACTTCCACCTGCAGCGCCTCCTGCGTCATCTTGGCCTTCATCGAGGTGACGTAGCATTCTCTTGCTGCTACTTGATCTCCTCTTACCTCCCCTACTCCATTCGGGGTTGGGAAGCGGAGGATGAGATGATATGTGGAAGGGACGGCTCTCAAGGAGTTGAGCGTGGGCCGCCCCAGGATGATGTTGTACGCTGATGGACAATTTATCACCAAGAAATTGACCATTGTGGTGGAGGTTCGGGGGGCTGTTCCGGCCGTGACTGGTAACGTAATGGCCCCCAAAGGATACACCTTTTCCCCTGAGAAACCGATGAGGGGAAACTTGACTGGTTGCAATCTCTCTCGACCCAACTTCAGCTTATCATAGGCTTCCACAAATAAAATATCTGCGGAACTTCCACTGTCAACCAAGATCCTATGCACCTGGAAATTGGCGACGGTCATAGAGAGCACCAGAGGGTCGTCATGAGGGTGCTGGATGTTCTCTAGATCTTTATCCGAGAAGGATATGATCTCATCAGTGCTGTGCCTCGACGCCTTTGACGGTCGTGGCTCATCTGGATGCCTCGCCTTTCTGGCGTAGGCTTTCATGGCGGAGAATGATTCCGCAGACCCTCCAGAGATAGTACGAATTTCTCCAATAGGGTGTTGATTTTCGACATTGTGAGGCTGTGGCGGCGCCTGCCCCCTACCAGCAACATACTGGCGCAGGTGTCCCCGCTGAATAAGATCTTCAATCTGCCTCTTGAGGTCGAAGCAATCGTCAGTGTCATGACCGTGATCGCGATGGAAGCGACAGTATTTGGTCATATTCCTGCGATTTGCTGGAGCTTTCATCTTTCCCGGCCATTTTACAGCAGGATCATCTTGAATTTCCAGTAGAATGTGCCCTACTGCAGCATTGAGAGCTGTGAAAGCTTGTTGATTTCTCTGCGGAGCAGGGAAGGGTCGATCTCTCGGGGGGGCAGGACCGAGTCGGTCCCTGGCTGGTACCCTCTCGGTTCTGCTCCGCTTGTTGCTGGGCTCCTTCTTGTCGTCTCTATCATGTTTTCCTTTATCTGCAGCTCTGGAGGACTCGCCCCGCCTGGCCCTAGTAGCGTCTTCCGCATTCATATACTTCTGGGCTTTCGCCAATAGCTCCGTCATGTTCTTCGGTGGGCGCTTCATTACCGAGAAGTAGAAACCCGATGAGCGGAGGCCTCCCAAGAAAGCAGTCATGGTTACCTTGTCATCGGGTTCTTCCACCTGAAGTACCTCCTCGTTAAAACGAGTGAGGTATGCCCTGAGGCTCTCATTATTGTCCTGCTTTACAGTCAGCAGGTGTCTGGGTGGCTTTTGATGGCGGCGTCCTCCAATGAAGTGTGACACGAAGGACCTGCTTAGTTCTTCGAAGGTGGCGATGGAAGCTGGGGCGAGATTGGAAAACCACTGTCGGGCGGAGCCCTTCAGTGTAGTCGGGAATGCTCTGCACATGATCTCATCAGCGATATTGTGCAGCTGCATCACAGTCTTGTAGGTTTCCAGGTGATCGAGTGGATCCTTCCTTCCATCGAAGGTCTCTATAGACGGCATTTTGAACCTAGGAGGAAGGGGGTAGTTTACTACATCAGACTTGAACGGGGTGTTCGTTCGTCTGACGAGATAATCCACCGTCTCTGGGGCCTGCGCCCTCACTGCATCGAAGACATCTCCGATTTGATTCTGCATCTCCTTAAATTTTTCCTCCCATTGATTATAGGGTTCTATGGAAGGACCAGGGAGATTGCTTTCCTCCTCCACTGTATTATTTTCACTTTCCCCTTCTTGGAAGTGGGGATCATCAGCCGGAGGTTCTGCAAACTGGGCTCCACCCTGAGGAGGAGGCGCCGCATAATAAGCATGACCTTGTGGACCAGCCAGGCTCGGGCCAGGTGGGGGGTCCAAAGGAGCTTCGGCAGAGGCATCCTGGGCGCGATGGAACTGAGTCATCAGGGGAACTCCTCGACCCTGGGCGCCATAGGGATGGGCGCCCAGGTGATGGAGATTGGGCTGGGCGCCCATAGGAAGGCCCCTTGCCTGGGCGCCCAGGGGATGGGCGCCCGGATGAGGTAGATTGGGCTGGGCGCCCATAGGAAGACCCCTTGCCTGGGCGCCCAGGGGATGGGCGCCCGGATGAGGTGCTCCGTTTCGCGGAGCGGTCGGGCCCCGCGAGCACGTCGCCTCCTGCTGCTGGATCCCACCGAATGGTGCTCCTCCTTGCCCTGCGAGCATAAGTTGGAGGATTTGCTGGTTTTGAGTCACCAGTTGCTGCATGGTCTCCATCATCTGCTGTGGAGAGGGAGTAGGAGCGGGGGTAATCGGGACAGGATTACCCGGTGGAGGACCGTTCTCTCCCTGTCTGGGAGAGTTAGGCTGAGCGTTAGGGCCCGGACCCGTAGTTAGGCCAGGGTTATCCTCACGTCTTCCTGACCTCGTGCTGATCACCATGATTCTAACAAAGGGGTTTGAATTTTTTTTTTCGTTCCCCACAGACGGCGCCAAACTGATGATGTCAAAAGCAGGGGTTCGGACACCACCGGTCAATATGATTAATGCAAAGCAATAAATGAAGAGAGATGAGGGATTTATAGTGGTTCGGTCAAACGCGACCTACGTCCACTTCAAAAGGGTGATCTTGGATTAATGTTGAGAGTTACACAATATGTCAAAGTAGAGAAAATCCGTCCCCTCTCTAGTGATGAGAGGGCTCTATTTATAACTCTTTCCCACCAGGTGGGGAGGTAATCGGTTCAACGTCTCTTTGGAGCGTCAGACGTGTCCCTGAGGATCGAGCCAGGTGGAAGGAAGGTGAGATCCTCTCCGCGAGACTTGGACGCCCTGGGGTTAGGGAAAAATAGTGAAGAATCCGGCAGATGGAAGAAGACATTGGAAATCTCAGCCCGGCCTCGAGCATATCCTCATAAACGAGGATCTCACCTGAGGAGCTGTCGCAAGCTGGTTCATCTTTTTCAGCAAGACGACACATCACCATGGGCGGAATACGATACGAAGTAATGATTCGGGAGATGTCACTATCTGTCTGAAAGGTGCTGAAGATTGTACTTACTTTGGAACCATCGTCCTCAATGATGACCTTCCCTTGGTATTTCTTGGGACGAGGACGTAATTTTTCTCTCGCTGCAGAGACCGATGCAAGGTCTCGTGACCCCTGGCCGGGTGCAACATCTGAGCGAGAGGCTGGGCTGGGCTCATCACGGGGGCTGCTCGCCCAAGGGGGCATCACCAAGCCTCCCTCGACTCGGCTGCTCGCCCAAGGGGGCATCATCGCGCCTCCCTCGCCCTGGCAGCTCGCCAAACTTGGCCTTTTGCCCTTGCTGCTCGCCCAGGGGGGCCCCACGGCAGCACCCTCGCGTCTGCTCGCCCAGGGGGGCCCCACGGCCTCGCCACAATCTCCCCCTCGCTCGCGCCTGCTATGCTGCCCTCACCCTGCGCAGCAAGGGGCTCGCCGCCCGTGGGGACCACTCCCCCCTTGCCCGCGCCCGGGACGCCGCCCTCGCCCACGGCCAGCACCGCGACAGGGGAGCCCTCGCCCAGCGCGTGCTCGCAGCCCTTGCCCGCGCCCGGGACGCCGCCCTCGCCCACGGCCAGCACCGCGACAGGGGAGCCCTCGCCCAGCGCGTGCTCGCAGCCCTCGCCCAGCGCGTGCTCGCCGCCCTCGCCCACGGCCAGCACCGCGGCAGGGGCGCCCTCGCCCACTGCCTGCACACTAACGCCCTGCGCAGAGGCGCCCTCGCCCGCTGATCGCGCCTCGCTGCTGCCGATCTCATCAGAACGGGTCGACCGAGGGGCAGCCAACACGGCGACGCCCGGAGCAGGGACGCCCTCGCCCGCAGCCAGTACGGCGACGCCCGGAGCAGGGGCGCCCTCACCCCCAGCCCGCACGGCGACGCCCAACGCAGGGGCGCCCTCGCCCACTGCCTGTACGCCCTGCGCAAGGGTGCCCTCGCCCGCTGACCGCGCCTCGCTGCTGCCGCCCTCGTCGGAGCAGGTCAACCGAGGGTCAAGCGCGCCAGATCTGACCTCGGGTTGGGCGCCCACATCAGGATTCATTCGGCAATCGCTTGATGCCGCTTCCTCAACGCACATCGAAGTCCGGACGACTACTCTGACCCTCGTGTGTCTTGTTGCAGTCTTTTTCTTAATCTCCTTCGGTGTTCTCTTCTCTCTTGGAGATTTCTTTCTTCTTTGGAAAGAGTCTGGTTTAGGGCATCGAGAGTTTTATAGGAGGAAGAGTCCTTAAAGCATGGGGTTTTTTCAAAAACCAAAAGATGAATCTTAAAGGTCTGTGAATTTCAAAATCTGAGCAGAAAGAGGAGTTTGGATTACTGTGAACTTGTGAAGGAGGCGGATGAGTTGAAAGCCCCACATTCAAAGTTGTTAGAGTGCGGGACTTTGAGGGGCAAATGATGAGTCAAGCCCAATCCGAATCCAAATCACGATAATGAGTCAGGTCCAAGTGACCCGGTCCGTCTAGGATCATGGGTCAGGCCAGAATAGCCCCGTTGAGATCCGGGTTTCGTCAAACGAAGCCTCGTCACCTCAGGTTCTAAGCCATCGCGACGAAGTCTCCCCTAACCTGCATTTACCAAGTCTCGCGGAGAGGATCTCACCTTCCTTCCACCTGGCTCGATCCTCAGGGACACGTCTGACGCTCCAAAGAGACGTTGAACCGATTACCTCCCCACCTGGTGGGAAAGAGTTATAAATAGAGCCCTCTCATCACTAGAGAGGGGACGGATTTTCTCTACTTTGACATATTGTGTAACTCTCAACATTAATCCAAGATCACCCTTTTGAAGTGGACGTAGGTCGCGTTTGACCGAACCACTATAAATCCCTCATCTCTCTTCATTTATTGCTTTGCATTAATCATATTGACCGGTGGTGTCCGAACCCCTGTTTTTGACATCATCAGACACCACTCAGCTTGGATAGAAGAATTCTTGTTACTTACACTGTCTGTAGACCAATCCTGTTAAGCAAACACAGTTATTGCTTTGGTCCCTAAGAAAAGTAATTGTGCCCATGAGAAGGCTCAGGCTCAATGGCCATATGTATGTTCCCGCAATGGACTTACGCGGTACTACCATTCTTGTTTGTCTATGGCCATGAAAAATGTGGTTATGCTCGTGCCGGAGAATTTAACCACATGAACTGCCAATTTTTGCTAAAAGTACCATGATATTTAGCATTGTACCTATTCAATTTGTTACGCATTGTTATTACTATTCATGCATGATCTGCCTAGTGTGAACTTTATTGCAATTCAGTTAATTTTCCTTTCATTGCTCTATTTTATGCAACATGTTAATGCTATATTACATTGTGTACTTGCTAGGCTATCGGTAGTCTAATGCTATATTTTGTGTTGCACGTAACAGATCCCCTGTCCCTGCCCCGAATTTTTTGAGGAGGAGCTGCAAGGTCTGATTGAATAGAGTGCAGACGCTGTATTTGAGACATCGTATTTCACTCAGGAGCATACCTTACATTTCAGGAGATTCACATATTCTGGGTTTATTTTGAAAAGGCCCCAGTTGGCCTATTTTGTTTTGGGGAAATGTAATTAGACTACTTTGTTTTGTTAACTTAAAAGTTTAATGCGTTTTGGATTTTTGTACACTCTAATATCTTGTCTTTCTATTTTTATGAAAGTATATGATCTGTGATTTGGTTACATAAGCTTCCGTTAAGCCATCGAAAAGTATCCGCTTGAAGAAAGTTTGACTTAGTCATTCTCACACATGAAATCTTGTCGATAACACACTTGGGGATTATCTTTTATCATTGTGCAACACATTAATCCTCACTATCGTGACCTGAAGTCGAAGTTTGGAATTTAGAGTCGTGATACATCTAGAAATTCCAACAAAATACAAAAAGGTTGGAGTTCCAAGAATTTCAAATTAATGTCATTTAAGACTTTTTAAATGGATTAAGTTTGGAACTCAGGGCAAAGCTTAATGACATTTTCAAATTTTAGGGGGCAAGCCATCACATCAAATATGTCACACCCACCGGCCCCGGTCAACTGTAATCGGGCAAGGGCGTTAAGGTGCGACTCACATGGGGATTCGAGTTGGCTCAACTCACAATTGCAGTTAGCCCCAATGCGTGAGTTCCCACAGGATTCCACGTGTGAGGTGTCAAGCAGTTACCATTAAAATTTTAAACTTTTTTGCGAAAGCTTGTGTAACTTGTACGTACCACAAACATCATAATAATTAAAGGCATGGTATCCAAATGCATTCCATAGCAAATTTGAATAAAGGATATAGAGGATAAACATCATGTTCATAAATAACATCAAGTTCAAGTTATAATTAGGCAAGAGAAAAGGAAGTAGAGTAGAGTAGCATTAAGGTTAAAGATTACAAAACATAGATTATAGGTTTAAACATCCCAATGGCCAACATATGCCAAGCATAGAGTCTAACACTAGAAAGGGTGATCCATGGTGACATGCACTCATGCAGCCGAATATCTATGAGGTGTCTCCTCGACCTCCTCATTCTTCGGGTCAAGGGCTTCGGTGTCATCACCTGTAACGCCAAGTCCAGCATTGTTAGATTACACAATGGGGCAAGTAAAAATAGATATAGTAAACATAAATATATAGCATCAAGTGAGTAATAACATAGAGGGTCATAAGGATGTCGATAAAGTGTATGCTAGGCATGTTGTGTATGAATAAGCATGTGAAATAAATATGACAATATCTAACATATGTGTCCTAACAAAATGGAAAATTCACAAGTGCTATGATCTCTCAACACTGGTTGCACACCGCGTGACCATGCTGAGAGCATGAACATATAATAGAAAATCCAGATGGTACCACAGAAACTACATATTTGGCCAATATACAGATGTCCAATGTGGCACTAGAGCACAGATACACCTCCATAACATATACAAACCTGCAAATAGTTTTATAGACACCCAATCAAGTCTAATTGTGATAGGACCAAAGCTAAGTGGTGCCGACTCAAAGAATAACAAAATCAGGTTGAATAACGTAAACATAAAGCTCAAATATAAGGGAATACTCCAACAATGCATAATAGATCATAAACATAAATAGTATCCCAAAGCCTGGGTGAACATACATAAACATGATGCATAATCAGGATATATAAACGAGAAAATGTAAAAAGCATAAAATGGATGAGACAAATCATGCACATATGCATAACATAATACAAATGCATGTTTAACACAGCTTAGTATTGTGTTATATGGAGTAGAATACAATCTAGTCCTATGGTCTGGATTGCCCGTTGGCATCACTATCCAACTAAGTATAGTCCTATGGTCTCTTATGTCTCCAGGTTATCTTAACCCTTGCATTACTTGGGTTTATGGACATTGAATACATTTAACACCTTTGATTTAGTATAATCAAATACCATATTCCAGGCATTGTTGCAGATGTATGTGTTGGAAATAGGTGGGCCTCTTGGATAGATTTCAAAAACTTTTGACCCACTTGATGCAGGGATCAACTATCCAGAAGGCTACAAAACTCAATCCAGAAAGCAAACCCTAAATCTCACATATCAAGATCAGTAAATCAATCTATCTAAAAGATAGAACCAGCAACATGTAAGCTACAAATAAATTTACAACATACAAGGAAGTAGATACATTTGGAGCTCGGTTGCGCTCTAATAGAGAATTTGCTACTTTTTTTTGATGACGAACTCTTTCGCGAATCAAATAGGTTTTTCCAAGACCTAATGATCTTCCACGCTATGACCTATATCAGATTCTCTTTTTCTTAAGAAGATGGTGGGATCTCTAAGAGAAAACTACTAGGAAACTCAAAGGAGGAATTAGAAGGAGAACTAGAAGAGGGAAAGGAGAAGGTGCATGTGCAACTCTTGCACAAAGCGGTGGTAGACGTCCAACTCTTGGACTAAGCACTCCTTGGGCGTGGATTCCAATGAGGAATGATATCATCCACAAGTCCAGCCCTATATCTCCTCTATTTATAGCTTTTGCAAGCCCTACTTATAAATTTCTATTAGAAGTCTTACTTCCATAAGAATTAGTAAGTTTCTCTTCTTTACCAATTAAAATAGAAGTCTCACTTCAATTAAGAATTGGCAACTTACTATACCATAATTAGAAGTCTCACTTCAAATATGATTAGTTACTTTCTAATTCCTTTCTAATTAAAATAGAAGTCTCACTTCTACTAAAATTAGTAAGTCTACTATTACCACTATTAGAAGTCTCACTTCAAATAGAAATAGTAACTTTCTTTTTAGAGTTCAACTAGAATTAGATACCTTCTAATAATTGGGATAGCGTGGGGACCACTAGGGATTCCTTAGAAAGCTAGCTCCAATTGGAATACGCGACCCCACATCTCATGTGTAATCGTGCCCACAGTTAATTGCAAATAACTCAACTATATAAATGCAATTGAACTCCAGTCTTAGGAATATTACATAGAAGATCCTAAACTTCTACATTACCACAAGTAGGCCTCTCTATCAATATCCATAGATCAATTGGACCTGTTTTCCAAACTTAGATCCATATCTTATTGTCCTTGAGCCCCAATTAATTATAATGATCATAGGTACCTTTTCAATTAAATCTTAATCGGAATGGGTGCGCACTTACCAATGATAAATCCATTAATTAGTACAAGGGGATATTAGAGATAGATTCCATCTTGACCATTGAATGTTCCCACAGCTCTACTACGACGTACCCAAATCACCGAGGTGTTGACCTACAGTTGACCTCACTGATTGGTGACTCAAAGCAAATGAATAGATGGAAACTTGAGTTTATTAATGTCTCAAGATTGAGAGCCTATTGCTAGGGAATTATGAGAGCAGACCTTAAAGTAAAGACAGTGTTTATAAGGTGCTTCCAATGGTCATTCAATACATCCAATGTACCAGCACTATGATCCAGAATCTTTCATTCTGATAATCGAGACAAATCACACTATTTCATAGTGATCAAAGTGCTGCAACCTTGTCAGTATGAGATGTCCAGTCTCATCACTGGTTGTGAAGATATTTAAGTATAAGATTTTTCACACATGTCTCCCGTATGTGGATCTCATCCATACACAGTGTTACATTTAATATACTTGTAGACTCCGGTTCATCTCATGAACCATCATGTCATTCGTATTGGTTATGTACAAGTATATAATAAAACATCATTCATCTCATGAAAGGAAAGCATGAATATATTGATAAATAAAGAAATTAATCAATTTATTATATCATCTACTGATTGAATCCATAAAACTAACAGTATGTCAGCTCAAATATTATCACGCCCCCAAGATTAGGTCAGGCCCAACCCGATCCCAAGGGTGTGAGAATTGGGGCCAATTAAATTTTTTTCTCACCATTCATACTTGAGACCTTAATTTCGGGTGGATCGAAGTCCGCGGTGAAGTTATGTAAGACACAAACAACTTGCGCAAATGGTAAAAACATAACCAAAAATCTAACATAGCGTAAGTAGTACAGAAGTGCATAAGTGCATATAGTTACAATGTTTTAAATTAAGTAAGGCCTAACACAACCATGGCATCAAAATAAAAGGGATATAGGCCCAAATGTAATAGTCTCAAAGTCAAACGATATGTATGGCTCTCCGGAGCTGGGCTCGACGACTCAAACTACACCGTCGGAGCTCCACTCAATAAATTCGTCATCCGGTGGAACCTCCTGCCCCGCCTCGCCCTTCGACTCGGTGGGGGCAATGGTACCTAAGCACCAAATGTAGCACCATCAATAAATAGCATGTAAATATATACGAGTAACGGTGTACCATGTGCCAATCGAGACCAATATGTTATAAGGTACATAAACACTGAATAAATGAAACATAACTAACCCACAAATAATAAAACCATCATATGCCATTAGAATGAATGCAGTCAAGCAAACCTGGTACCCAGAAGAGCTGGGCGAATGAATGCAACCCAAGCGTACCCGATATCCAGACGAGCTGGTCAAACAAATGAAACCCAGGCGAATCCGGAATGGCGGCGTACGCCCACCCCCGATCTACAGACGGTAAGTACAAACCATACACACACAAGCCTACACATGCACACACACCCAACTCACACATGTGCACACACATTGTCACGCCCCCAAAACCAAGACCATGCAGCGATCCGATCTCGGGGAGCGTGAGCTTGGGGTAAATTGAAAATTTTTGCTTTCCCCAGGATCCGCGTGTGTGATGATTACAAAATTCCACACAATCTGAATGTTTCGCGGAAGCTTACATGGTGTTGCGACCCGGAGTCCGTGGCCATCGGATTCCACATCGCACTCAACCCATCAGCGTAAAGCTGTCATAACAATGTTCAAGCTCAGACTGGAACAAACCAAGATAATACATATACAGAGCTGATAGTAACAGACTATTCATTACCCAAACATATTCAAGTTACAATTTAACAAGTGTTTTAATTACAATCCCAAAGAAAAAGGCTAACAAAAGCCGTACAAAAATAACAAGCTAAGGACAATTGCTACCCAAGTGTGTAACGAAACTCCGGAGTCAGGCGCGACGTCTATATGACATCGCTGACACAACAAGCCTGCAAAACTCATGGCTCAACAGTCCTCTGCACACGAACTCGCTCAAGTCGAGAACCTGCCACTTAGAGCACCAAAGTAGTATATCAGACACGACGGTCTGGCAGGTGAATAAATTGGGCATAAATATATACAAAAATCAAAGTTTAAAAGAAACAATATTTAAAAAAAATTAATGAACTTTAAAACAAGTTCATGACTAAGATATATTTCACCGATACAAAAACCCATGAGTGAAGTACGAAACAAAACTACCATGAGTACATAATATATCATGAATAGTAAATCCACATTGAGCTAAATCCTTTCTCCATCATACATGATGATAAGAGTAAGCGAGCGAGCGAGCAAGCGGGCACCCAAGCCACACAAGGTGGGAGGGGAAGAATTTCCGGCCGCGGAACCGGAACGAGCTAAAATGTGTATAAATACACTACCAATCTGCAGATGGTCCTTACTTATGTTTAAAGACCCCCTAACTAGTGGATCAGGCTGAGAGGGCAGTATAAGCTCAGTGGTGTTCACTTAAATCTATGAATGCACAAAACAAGACAATATACTTATCGAGCTTATCAAAACAAAAAGGGGAAATCACTTATCAAAATGAGCGAGCGAGCTGGCAAATGGCATAATATATATGCATAACGAGCTTAGGAGGTGATCCCCTTTTTCCTTCAAAAATCAAACCTTCAAACGAGCTTATACTTGAACTTCAAAGCAATACACAATGATATTCTGGCTAACAAAACTAAAGTTCGAAAAACAAGGTTTATCAAGCATATGTTAAAGACTTCCATTGATCATTGTGTATTTGAAACTCAAATGTGAAAGAAGTAGAAATGGGATTAGTGCCCCTGAAGTTAGGACATTTAAAATTTCAAATGCACAATATTCATTTAGAAGATTCACAACATATTCTAATTGTTTAATCCTCAAGAAATCCACGAAAACAATGGAAATCAATTCAAGAATCATTTCAGGTCCATAATTAGTGAAAGAATATCAAACAGGCTTCAAAATCATCAAATGTGTTTCAACTTTCTCCTTATTACTTCCGAGCAAGTTTTTGGATTAATAAATTCATCCATTAGTGAGAAGAGGGAATTCAGCCCACACAAACAATAGGACAGCAAAACAGGCCCAACCATTTAAATAAAAACATCAAAACAGGCCCACAAAAATGAATGAGCAAAGACCAGGCCCAAACTATGAAAAACAAGTCCCAAAATTCATATGAAACTGTGATTGGGCTTAACCATTTAATAAAACATCAAAACAGGCCCAAGCTATGTAAAACAAGCCTAAAAAATTACATGAAACAGTGGCTGGGCTCAACCATTTAATAAAACATCAAAACAGGCCCAAGCTATCTAAACCAAGCCTAAAAAATTACATGAAATAGTGGCTGGGCTCAACCATTTAATAAAACATCAAAACAGGCCCAAGCTATCTAAAACAAGCCTAAAAAATTTCATGAAACAGTGGCTGGGCTGAACCATTTAATAAAACATCAAAACAGCTCCATCTAATTCAAGAAACCATGCAGAAACAGGCCCAAAATAGAAATGGGCAGTGGCTGGTCACGCCGGGGCTGTTTTCTGCACTATTTTGGATCTCTTCTTCCACTCCTTTCCAACCAAAATTCAAAATCAAATCTGAGTTCTTTCAAGCCTCAATCAATCATATATTCAACACTAAAAATGTTTCATTCCATGCATAAGCTTAATATAGAGATTAAGCTCTAATCATAGGAAAATACAAAGAAATCCAAGATAGCAATTCTACGTACAGATTTCTTGCAGAAATTCTGATAATAACCAAGATGAAAACAGAGGTTCAGAGATGGATTTCCAGCCTTATAAAACCATTAGTAAACCAGGAATTCTCATTCTAATACAAACAAAATCATATAGAAAAACTGAACATAAATCCAATGCTAGAAAACTTTATGAAATCAGAATTTACATGGCTAAGTTAATCATTCAAATGAACAAATATTTCAGATCAAAATTTATTTAAAAATCCCGTATACAGCTGAACATAAAACATTCAAAGATAAGAGTTTTCAAATTGTGATCATAGACGAATAAAAATTCTGTATACAGCTTGTAGGTGCAGAAAATAATGACCCACAATAACTGGGGTGCCTTAGAGGACTTATCCAAGGTGGTGAAGATTAGGTGCCGTCCGAAAGCCTGAAAGAGAAAAGCAAACGGTCAGAGGACCCTGGCCTGGGCGGCGCAAGGCTCTCCGATGCCAAAGTCAGTGAGTGAACTGGAACAATGGAAGGAGAGGAAGAAGAGAGGCAGAGTAACGGCTCTGTGGGTTGAATTGTGCGTACCTTGCTGGTGGTATGAGGCTCTATTTATAGAGGCTTGGGTCGTATCTTCGGATGATATCCTGGCGTGGGTCCCATGACTCGACTGGAAGTCATGATCAGCCCACAAAGTAATTAATGAGGTCTAATCCAGCCCACTCTGCATTTAATGCCAGTCGGATCAGCCCACATCGCATTAAATGCGCGTCTTGTTAGGCCAGATTGTGTTGGATGCCTTTGACGGTTGGGGTACCATCGGATCCGCCCTCGGGCCTTGCCCTGATGTGGCTTCAGCCGCTGGATGCCGCCCTGTCAGTGATCTGGCGAAGATTGTGAACGGCTGGATGTCGCATCTGTCTCACTGGCTCGCGCCCCTATTCCTCCACGTGCCTGATGACGTGGGGGATGAGGGGCGCGAGTGGAGGCTCTTTCCTGCTTCGGCTTTCGTCCCGGCTCCTTCGGCCGAGGTGGAGCTTTCTGCCGAAGTGGGCACATGGGGTAGCCGAGCTCGGCGCTAGCGGTCCGGACCTGCTCGACTTCGGCCGGACCCTCTGTCCTGGTAGCCGGGGTGAATCTGGTGCCACGTGGGCGGCACGCGGATGGCACGTGAGAATGCTTAGTCTCATCTGATGGCTGTGATTAGCGTAATCCTGGAGTTCTGGAAATCTCCCCACACACAGCTGAATATAAAACATTCAAAGATAAAGAGTTTTCAATGTGATCATAGACGAATAAAAATTATGTATACAGCTGAACATAAAACCCACTTTACTTAGACAAACAAAAATCCTGCATACAGCTGAACATAGCTTTGATACTAGAGAATTTCTTGAAATCAAACCTTACATAACTAAGGAAAATCATTCAAATGAACCACATTTTCAAATCAACAATTATAAGTAGATCAGATTCAAATGCATTGCATTCCAAACAATTTATTCACTTGCCTCCACTCCATCTAAGGTTTCCTCCCAGAAATCTCTTCCCTCAGCCCAACTCCAAGCTACAAAAACCATGGAAAAATCCATCTCAAAAGAAATCCAGATTTTTGAAATAAAAGGGTTCTTCAAGAACCACCTTGCATGCATGCTAAAAAGCTTTAAAAGGGTCTAAAGAACCAAGAACCACCTTGCATGCATGCTAAAAAGCTTCAAAAGGGTCTAAAGAACCCAAGGCTAGGAGGAGAAAGCCAAGCCTCACCTGAAAGTGCAGGGATCAGCAAGAAAAGTTTGGCGAGGAAGATGGGTCCAGCTGAAATCCCTTGAAAATGGTATCAATAGAAAGCTTAGGTGATGAGGGAGAGATTGGTGCACTCAAATCTTCATTTTTGGCCAAGGAAGTTCAACATGCAAAGGAGAGAAGGTGGTTATAATGGAGAAGAAGAAAGAGCTCGCTTAGCTGTTGTGTTGCAGGAAATCAAAATGGGGAAGAAGAACCCACATTGGGTTAGTTTTAAGTGGGGAAGTGGGTCCCATTTGGTCTCAAACTTGACATGGCTGGATCAGTCATTTGTGGGTCCTGGATGAAATCGATGAAAGAGACAAAATTGATCGTTGAAAAATTCAGTTTCCAAAAAGTATATTTTCCTCATGATTTGCAAGTTTCAAAATTTATGCACAGATTTGGTGTGAAAAGCCATTTTTGCCCTTTTTCTCGAAAACCGCGATTTCTGAATTTCAAATTCAAATGGATAAAACATGAAAGTTGTTAAGATCAATAAAAGGAGTCGAAAGGAGTAAAAATTTAAATTTTTCGAAACCAAGAATAAATTCTCACAAGAGTACTAAACACGGACCACCCCGGGCCGGGTCAAACTAATTCAAGGACTCTCAAAGTTCTCCAAAGCTATGAAAAATCTAACCCAACTCACAAACGAAGTCAAACCAACTCTAATCTTACTCAAAAAGCTAAAACACATCTAAGACAACACAAAACACGAGGATTAGGGTTTGGAGTCTTACACACAGACACTCCTGACGTACACACACATGTACCTACACACACTCAAACCCACACATACACACATACCCAAAGCAAGGTGCCCGGTTAGTCTCCCCTTGGGTGTCCTCAACACATTGTCAACGGAACTAAAAGGGGAGGCCACCCTGTGAGCATAAAGGTAAGGGTAATGAACTAACGAATGAAGTAGGTGTACTCTAATAATTTAATATTTATGGTGTGAGGCCCCACTCCTTGTGGACCCTCATTTTGATTTGAATATTATAAATTATAATTTGAGATATCTAATTATGTTATTTAATAGGGATTAGTAAGGGTAGATATGTATTTTCCTAGGATCTTAGTGTAATTGCTAGAAATTAGGCCTTTGTGTATTTTATAGGTTTTATAGGGTGTTTATTGTAATTGTAGAGTTTTTAGTTAGTAGAGGCACTAGCTAGTAATTAAGTTTTATTATAAGGGGATTTCCACTTGAGAAGCTTCTGGAATTCCTAAAATGACCAACTTACCCATACCCTTATCCTCATTTCTATTTAAACTAAAAGGACTTTTTAGTAATAAACCCTAACCCTAACCTATATAAGCTAAACCCTTCCATCCCAAATGAAATTCACTCTCATTTATCTCTCATTACTCAAGCAATCCTAATTCACCTCTCATTTCCCTCTCTTTTCCTCTAAAAACCCTAGCTCTAAACCCTAATCAAGAAGAAGGTGATTATCTATAATTTCAGCTACAACTCTCCTAAGGATCTCTCTCTCTCTCTCTCTCTCTCTCTCTCTCTCTCTCTTGTTATATCTCTCTTCTATCTACAAGAAAAGGTAATTCTCTTCCTATAGTTCAATTTACCTTAGAACTCCTTTGTTCTCTCTCTAGATTTCCTTCCTTACTGCGATTCTCTTGTGGATTGGGTATTAGGTGTTAGAGATCTTTCTAGATCTGAGTTTGGGATTGGTTGAGAGGTTGGAAGACCTTTAGAAGCTTGGATTGCTATTAGGAGCTTGGATTGCTTCTTTTCTTGCTACTTTCTATTACAATTGGATTAAGGCAAGTGCAATATACTTACTTAGCATAGAATGCATTTTTTACTGATATTGATTCTGTAATTTCAATTCAAATGATATGAGAATGCTTAGATCTACTTTTGAGCTTGTTTTTGTGGGTTTTTGGCCATTTAATGGATGAGTTCTCTCATTTGGAAGATCAGTGGCCCGTTTGATGATGGATGGATGTAGATTGAAGTGTTTTGTTGTCTTTTATGTTTTTGTGATGGATGGTGGTGATTAGAGGTGTTTTGGATGGAAACTGGATTGAAGAGGTGGAAATCCATAATTCTGGAATTGGTTGCAGGCACGTGTACCCGGTCGACCGACACACTAAAAATCACGAATTCAAGTCTCAGTTAAGACTCTGTGAGATTTACAAGTTTAGTGTACCCGATCGATTGGATACAAAGGGAATCCAGATTTTAACTAGGAGTTGGAACTTCCCTTCAAGCCCAAAAATCCAGTGTACTCGGTCGACCGGACCCTGTGCCAAGTCGACCGGATACAAAGGACTTTCAGGGTTCAGCTGGGAATTGGAACATCTCTTTCCAGAAATATAGTGTGCGCGGTTGACCGCCCAGGCCAGGAGGTCGACCGGGCACACAATGAATTCCAAGATTAGGACCTTGCCTATCAGGTGATTGTCTGTAGTTCTCAATGTGCGCGGTTGACCGACCTGGCCAGGAGGTCGACCAGGCACACTACACTGAGGGTCAACCTAGGAGTCAACATCTTGACTCTCTAGTGTACCCAGTTGACTGCCCCATTGGGGATGTCGACCGGATACACTATGTACAGTGTTTTTCTAGTTTTGCAACTTTTGAGGTTGTAATCTGTTGTGGACCCATTGACCATCCAAATAGACTTCCATTGATGTGCCAAGTATGAGTCAATGGTGTGGCTCAACCTTGACTCATGGGGACCACCAAAGTAGGGTCTAAGGTATAGATTTGATGTTGATTCGATCCTTAAACATTGTTAAAGATGCCCGTAACTGATTCTGGAGCACCAAACACTGTATCTTTGACATCTGCAACTTCATTTAGGGATCAAATTAACTGATATGGACCTGGACCTGAAAAGGGGACCATCACTGTCACTCTTATGTCCTTGTTATTGTTATATACCTATTAATTAAATGGAAATTGGATGACCTGAACCTAGGATTACTTAGAGGTGACCCGATGATGTGATTTGGTGATGAATGATCCGTGTCTGTGTCTAGGCGGGCCCTCATATAGCCTAAGTTGGGTGTGTGATACCTTAAAATGAAGAGGTTGGTTATGATGGACTTGTGACTCATTTGTGAATGATAATGGACTGGATAATGATGGATTGAACTTGGATACTATTCTTATAATGTTTTAGATTAAGGCCATGGTTTTGGTGGGCCTTAGAATGGATCTAATGATGAACTTGGACTTGGACTTGGACTGTAACACATGGATTGGACTTGTACTTGGACCTGTTAGGGACTTGTTAGGACCTTGCTCGCGCAAGACAAGCCTAGATAGACACAGACCCTTACTTGTTTCCTTCAGTCAGCATTAGCATTCACTCAGTTGTCTTAAGCTCAGCCTTTGGGCTGATCATCACTGGTAGGAGCTATATTGGTTACTGTTGAGAACTATCATGATGAGCTATGGTTATAGACGGATGGGGTGATACCGGTTTCGGTCTATTGAGTGTGAGAGAGTGTTGAGATTGATGAGTGCTATTATTTGCAGGGCTCATCATCCCTTGCACTATTACTTTATTTCCCCGGCAGCGACTGTTTATAGTATGGGAAGGCCGCTGCATAATATCTCTCGGTGTCCAACCGGTGTGAATGTGCCACATTGATGTCTGTTAGATTAGATACCTTATTTATCCTGATTCTAAATGTTTATATCTTGCTCAACTGCTTAGTTTCGGTACCATTGCTATTCTCATGATTATGTGATCATCTCTACTCTTTTGATACATACATCCTATGTTACTTGTATACTGTGTGTAAGGTCCCCGACCTTAATAGGGTGATTAATTTCTTAATATTGGCGATTAGCCAAATTAATTGTGATTATAGCTAATTAGGCAGGTTTAGTAGCTAAGCCGGTTTCTTTTATCATTAGAAAGTGGTTTGTGAAGTTTCATTTGATTCCGAGTGCGATTAGTCTTAATAGGGGGTTAGGTCATGATTAATAGGAAAATTAGTCATTTTTCCGAAAAATTCCGTTTTTGCCGAATTTGGGTCCGTTGGAAAGATCTCGTCGCGCTCGTCACTTTCCATTCTTAACTCATCGCGATTCGATACATCGAAGTCCCTTAAATAATCACATTTCTCTTAATTCACTCAAAAAGGGCATTTGAGTCATTTCCGCCTCCATCCCTCATCCTAAACCCCATCCCATCTCGTTCATTCGTTTCCTTCCTTCATTTGCAACTGCTGAAGTTTTTCTTCTTTTCCTCCCTATGCATTTCTTCTTCTTGCATGTGCCATTGGAGAAGGGATTCAAGGCCATCCGAGCTCATCATCTTCTTCCTCTACATCTTGACCTAATTTGGTGAGTTTTCCTCAACCCTTTCTTCCCTAATTTCCTTCCTCATTGTTGTAGAGATCTTGCATGTTGATAGATCTCCTTTCTTTCTCTTCCATTGTGCTCTTTGGGTGTAGGAGAAGGGTTTTTGGAAGTGGTTTGGCTAGGGTGTGAGTGGAGAGCTCTCCTCCTCCATCTCTCTCTCAAGTTTTCTTTTCTTTCACTCTCTTTGGTGAAGGCAAGTAGATTAGCTTTATCTATTGCTCATGCATGTATATTTATCTTCACTCTTGACAATGCAATTGTTTAGCAACCCATAATGCCAAGCTTGTCTATGTTTATTTGGATTTCACATGCTAGATTCGATATTTAATGGGATTGGACCTTAATTGAATGGTTGGGTTTGTTGATGGGAGGAATGGAATGGATGTGGAGAGAGCAAGAGGCTCTTTTTCTTGCAGGGATGATCTTGGAGGAGAGGGGATCTGACTCCCCAAGGTTTGGACTCAAAATGAGTCATTTTCTGTAATTCTGGACACTTGGCTCGAGCCAACCTTCTGTTCGCTCGAGCCAAGGAGCCTCTAAGAAGATTGGCTCGAGCATACCTTAGTTCGCTCGAGCCAAAAAGGTTCTATGAGCAGTTCGCTCGAGCCAACTTTTGTTTGCTCGAGCGAACTACTTCGGGCTCAGGACGACCATCTTCCGGAAGCCATAACTTTTGACCCGTTCGTCGGAATTTGGAGTTCTATATATCGTCAGAAAGCCCTCGAGACGTAGAATTAATGGTATACTAATCTTAATCATCAGAGATTGGAAAATGAAATAGGTATTGGACCAATGAACCAAGCCTTATCTCATTTGGAAAGGGATTGTAAACCTAGTTTCGACCCTAGGTTGGAACCTATTGACCCTACCCTTGCATGACCAATTGGGGGAAATGAAAACGGAGCATGTTCGGCTTGGTGTGCTTCGTCGATTATCCGGGATTTTCCATATATTGATGTAACTTGGCCGAATGCGTGTGGAATTGAGTTAATTGGTGCCCAATAACTTCTGTACACCATGGGCCCGCTAAATTAGGACACCATTGACTCATTCTCCATGCGTACTCCGTTGGGGAAACGTTCGGTACACGGTGGACAACTCTTGACCTAGGATTGGCTTGTTCTTCACTCTTGACTCTTGAATCATGAATCCGTAGCTTGTCGTATCTTGTACACTCTAATCTTGTATACTTGTATAACTTGTAATTTTTTTTTGTTTAAAAGGGTAATTGTATTGAGGAAAGAGAAGAAAGAATACATAGGCAAAAGAAGACTCAAAGAAAGAGAAAATACAAGAAAAGAAATAGCAAAAAGACCCTGAGAAGAATCAAAAGAGCCAGGGAGAATTCAGCTGTAGCTGTAATTTACAGGTATACTCAAAAATCTGAAGAGAGAGGTGAGTTGATGGCTGCCAAAAGGTTTGGATATCCTCTTCAGAGAAAGACAAAGATCATCATGCAGATTAGCTAGTATCTGATTAAGGGAGAGGTGATGATCGTCAAAAATGGCTGCATTCCTAGCCTTCCAGAGAGCATGAATGACTGACAGAAAAACTGATGCCATGAAATGCCTCCCAGCTGAGTCATTTCCTATAGAAAGAGAAAGCCAAAGAGATGAGGCAGAGCAGGAGGGGGGGTGCAGGGCACTTGAGGATTCCAGCAGCCATTGCCAGAGAGATTGAGCTACGGAGCAGGAGAAGAATAGGTGGCTGGTTGAATCTTCACCGTTAAAACAGAGGCTGCATCTCGAAGCTAAGGAGAAACCAATTTGCTAAAGACGCGAAGCAGTGGGGGTTCTGTTGAGCATTAGACGCCACCCGAAACAACTGACTCTGGGGAGGGAGACACCATTCCAAATGAGAGAAGGCCATTTGAGGACGATACCCCTCAATCTGATTACATTCCAAGCATCTTTCAGGGAGAGCTGGCCATCAGGAGTCTCTTTCCAGTAAAGGATGTCTTTAGCAGCAGGGTTGGGAGAGAGGTAGGAGGTAGCAGAGGCGAGCAGGTCTTGAACTGTAGTTGGCAAATTCAGAGGGATATGCCAAGAGCCAGAGTGGAAGAGGGAGGTAAGCCTTTGATCCAAAGGAAAATGCAGATTAGGAAAGACAGCAGAAAGTGGTCTGTCTCCACACCAGGTGTCATGCCAGATGTTGATGTACTTACCATTGCCAAAGGTCCATGCGCTTCCCTGGTGGATAAGATGAGCAAGTCGACGAACTCTCTTCCAAATACAGGATCCATAGATAGTGTTTGCAGGGTTCCAGATGTTGCTGTGCTTGAAATAACGATTTCTGAACCATGTAGACCAGATGGTGTTCATGGTGGCAGCCTGCCAGCCCAGCTTGATGAAAGAAGCATTATTGACTTCATTGATCCTTCTAATGCCAAGGCCTCCTTCTTTCTTTGGGAGGGTAACTTGAGACCAATTGACATGGTTGATCTTAGAGGAGGGGGCATTACCAGACCAGAGAAATCTTCTCATCATTCTATCAATAGCTTTACAAATAGAGCCAGGGATTGGAAGGATGGAGGCTGTGTGTATGGGAATACAGGAGAGCACGTGCTTGATGAGGATCAATCTACCTGCAAACGAGAGTGTTTTGGCTTTCCAAGCAGACAACTTCGCAAGAAAGGAATCCAGCAAAGGGAAGAAGTGGGTTCACTTCGGAGTGCCAAAAACAATAGGGAATCCCAGATATTTGAGCTGAGCCTGGCTCTCCTGCAGACCAAGGATAGAGCAGATTCTAGCCTTTCTGCAAATCCCACATTTGCCAATGAAGAGCTGACTCTTGAGGAGATTTATGTGCTGGCCAGAGGAGGATTGGTAAAGCTCTAGAAGGTCTTGTAGAGCTAGCACACCAGAAGTGACACCTTTCATAAAAATGATAATGTCATCTGCGTAGAGGAGATGACATGGGGTGGAGGGAACAGAGGAGAGGGGAAGGATGGTGCCTTGAGAGTGAAGGTTATGGAGATGGAGGCTGAGAATTTCCTCGGCTAGAATAAACAAGTAAGGTGATAAGGGGTCACCTTGTCGTAGACCGCAGTGGGAGCTGAAAAAACCATGGGGGGTTCGGTTGATCAAGACAGAACACCTGGTAGTGCAGACACATTCTCGTATGAGGGAAATCCAAGCTTCAGAGAAGTTGAAAAACCTGAGAGCAGAGAATAGGAATGTCCAATTGAGCTTGTCAAAAGTTGAAATGTCTAGCTTCAGGCAAAGAGAACCTTTACTGAGCTTGGATTTGAGCTTTTGGAATAACTCAAAGGTCAAGGCTGAATGGTGGTGGATTGATCTACCAGGGATGAAAGTCGCCTGATATGAAGATATCAATTTTGGGAGGAGCTTGGTGAGCCTAGAAGATAGGATTTTGGATATTATTTTGTATGAGAAGTTCAGCAGGCTAATAGGTCTGAAGTCAGCAAAGGTGGCAGGGGAGTTAGATTTTGGGATTAGAGCTAGGAAGAAGGCATTTGAGGCTTTGAGGATTTTCCTAGAGTGAAAGAAGTGCTGCACTGCTTTAGTAACTGAATGGCCTATGATTCCCCAAGCTGCTGTGTAGAATGCGCCATTGAAGCCATCAGGACCAGGAGAGCTGTTCTTTTTGAGGGCAAAGACAGCATCTTTTATCTCAGAGTCTGCAGGGATAGAGACGAGGGTGGTGTTTTCCAAGTCTGTTACCTTAGGGCTATCAGTCTGAAAAAGGATTTGGTGAAGCTGGCCATCATGGGGTTTGTAAAGGTTGGAGAAGAAGTTCACAGCTTGATCTTTGATGATGATAGGGTCATCATTCTGGTTGCCATTGACAGTAATGTGCTTGATTCTGTTGAAAGAGCTCCTAGCTTTTGCAGATTGGTGGAAGAATTTAGTGTTCAAGTCTCCCTCCTTGAGCCAAGAGTTTCTGGATCTCTGTTTCCAATCGATTTCCTGGGCTTTGAGAGCATCATGGAGACTAAGCTTCGCTGCCAAAAGGTCAGTCCTAAGGGAGTCCGAAGGAGAGGAGTCATAATTTTGTTGGCATCTTAAGATACATGCCTCAGCATTAAGGATGTTTTGATGGACTTGGCCATAGGTGGTCTTGCTCCAAATTTTTAAAGACTGCTTGAGAGCTTTGAGCTTTTGGGCGAGGATGAACTGTGGATTTCCTGTAATGGAAGCACCCCAACTGGATGCAACAACATCAAGGAAGGAAGGGTGGAGGAGCCATTTATTTTCAAATTTGAAGGGGGCTTTTGGGGCAGGGGGGAGATTTGAATGGGTCAGCAAGAGAGGACTGTGATCAGAGGAAAGTCTAGGGAGGTGTAGAAGAGAAGGATCTGGGTAACAGTCCAACCAGTGGGAGTTCACTAGAGCTCTGTCAAGTCTAGCTGCTACATAGGAGAGGCCTTGCCTATTGTTGGACCAAGTGAATTTGCTACCTGAAAAGAGAGTGTCAGAGAGGCCAGCTTGTATCACCATTGATTGGAAGTCTTTGAGAGAGGAGGGGGAAGCTTGACGTAGACTGAGCTTCTCATGGTGGGAGAGGATGGCATTAAAGTCACCTAAAACGCACCAGGGATGGGTGGTTTGGGAGGTATCAATTAAGACTTTCCAAAGGTCTTTTCTATGGGTATGGTTGGTGGAGCCATAGACTCCTGTGACAAGGGAAGAGAGACCAGAGATTGGGTTTTGAAGGAGCAGAGTTAGGTGTTGGGATGAAGCATTGAAGACAGAGGTAAGGAGGTGATGGGATGATTTGGAGAAGCACCAAAGGTTAGGGGTATCTAAAGAGGGGTGGTTAGAGTGGAAAGTGTCAAAGCCAAAATTAGACAGGCCGAGGGAATTGGTGGAGGAGAAGGTGGACATTGGTTCAGAGATGAAGATACCTTTGTCTTGTATTGATGGATGATGGACCGCACTATCTGCGCAATGTTCTACTGAGGTCGGCGGATGTGAGAGTCCGTGGGGTACGACCCTTTCGTGACTGGTGGCAAAGCGGGTATCAACATTTTTTTGTGTGTGGGTGTGCCAGATTTTCTATTTTACTTGGAATTGCAGGTAATGATCCAGAGATCGACCTTTGCAAGTAAAAAGAAAATCAACTTCTTTCAAGTTTTCCATTGCACATAAATTTAAGAAAAGAGACATTTCCTTGATTTACCGTGAAAGGCAATTTTTTGGCATTTAAAGCCGATTTTGGCGTTTATAGCCAATTTTTTACGTTTATAGTCGATTTACAATTCTTATCAATAATGAAAGACAAGAGTTGTGATTTTTGTCTCTTTTAGAAAAATACAAACTACAATGAAAAGCAAGAAAAGGAGGATCTACCTTCTCAGAAGATTGTGGGGGACTCGTTCAGATTGACGGTTGCAAGCCATGTATGGACTTCGCCATTATCCATGCAGATAAAAACAGATGATGATCTTGATTCGCTTAGCTGTTGACACAAAAAAAAAAGTGTGTCACTTTGCTTCTCCAAACTCAAGAGAACTACATGAAGCTGCAGCCTGCCATAAATAGGCAATGCTACTTCCAAAAATCAAATCTTGTCAGAATCAAACAAAAACTGCAAGATCCTTGAAGACAGCCAAAATAGGAGTACACAAGAAGTTTCGGGCCATTTCAAAATCATTTGGCCTAACTTCGCTTCTCCGATAGCTGAACAGGAGCTCCCGGCGGCAACAGCATCGAAGACACCAAATCTTCGATCAGAGCCTATAGATTGTCTCAAAATACATCCAAAAGGCTCCACGTTAAGTTCCAAGTCAAACCGACAACGTTTGACCCTCCGAAACAGTTAAATCAAGCCTCTCGACGACGAGAACCACCGAGGCCATCACTCATCAAAAAGAGCATATGGACGGCTTCAAAATGCTTACAAAGGGCTACACGTCAAGTTTCAGGTCATTTCGACAACATTTGACCAAACTTTGACGCTCGGAAGCCAAATCAGGCCTCTCGGCGACGAAGCTCCCCAGGACCATGGTTTCCAAGATAGGGCCTGTGGATCATCTTAAAATGACTCCAATAGGTTCCCTGTCAAATTTCAAGTCAATCGGACATCGGTTGACCATACATCGAGGTGCCACATCTTCCTCGCGACAAAATAAGTCGACTGGCGATAGGACCCCAAACGGCTTCAAAACTCAAACAAAAGCCTATGGTTGGTCTTATTTATTGTTCAAAAGGCTTCACCCCAAATTTCAGGTTATTCTGACACTGTTTGTCCCAGTTTCGGCTTCTGACGGAAAATCGGCAGCTCTACGCGACAAAGTCTTCGGCTTTCTTAGAAAATTGGAAACTTTGCACTCCAAAATGCAAGGATTCTCATCAAGTTTTCCACAGGGAAATCAGGCCAATAAATGATCAAAAATGTCAAAAAAAATACAGAAGAAAAAAGAATAGAAAAATATCAAAAAACGGCCGCAAAACGGGACAAAAGAGGAAAATTTCCCCCCAGGGTCGCAGGCCCCCGCGACTCGCCGGCGACCATGAAGCCCAGAATCGCCGGGTCTAGTCCCAGAAAGCCCTTTTTCGTCGTTTTTCGCGATTCAAAGCTTCCAACTCCTGGGATTTTCCAAAATTCATACTTTTACGGTGCCAAGTCCTTTGACATCCGTCAAAATCACAGGTCAATCATCAAGAGTATCAAAATTAACATTGATCGCCAATCGTTCAACCAAAAAAGTGTGCTTTCTACCCGACCGATCTAGAAATCAACAGGACAGATGGCACCGACCCGCTGTTGGCAACCAATACCTGAAGTTACATGGTCATCCGATGTCGATCTACATGAAGATCCATCGATGATCATCGCGAGAAGAATCCCAAAAGACGCGGCACGGCCCGCGACTCTTCAACTGCTCGGCGATCACTTAATGCGATTAATTGACTATCTTTATTGTAGTCATTAATTCATTTCTTTGGACGGCCCAATCAGAAGCAAGCAAATGGGAGTTACAAGTCAAGAGATTCATGGCATTTAAACCATGAAACTCCTCCCATCATGGTGATTAAAGGCGATTAAATGCCCTCAATCTCCTCCGGCCAATAAGAAGCCAAGAAAAAGGAGTTACAAAATAAAGGAATTAAACCTTGTAACTCCTCCCATTATGCGGCTTAATGACATAAAAGCCCATAAACCCTCCTAATGGCTACCAAGAGCCTATAAATAGGAGAGCATTCCAAAGAATTCCAGATCGGAAAAATCACAGAGATCAGACACAAACATCACATCCCAGATCAGAAAAAAGCACAGAAAATCCCGAGAAAGAAGAAAGAAAACTCTACTAAAAGTTTTTCACCGGCCACCACTACAAGGTGACAAAAGTCCCTTGGGGGGTACCCCCCCCCCCCCAAGGTCCTTGCCTTCTCCTTCTGCCTCCAATGGCTTAGACATGACTTTTTAGTCCGTTTACTTAGCTTTTTATTGGACATAGGACCCCCATTTGGTCTTTGTCCTCTAAAAATTTGAGGTTATAGCCAAGCCAAGTGAATCAAGAGCATCCTCTGTTCTCATCTGCATGGATGATGGCGAAGTCCACATATGGCTTGCGACCGTCAATCTGAACGGGTCCCCTACAATCTTCTGAGAAGTTAGATCCTCCTTTTTCTTGCTTTTCATTATAGTTTGTATTTTTCTAAAAGAGACAAAAGTCACAACTCTTGTCCTTCATTATTGATAAGAATTGTAAATCGGCTATAAATGCCAAAATCGGCTATAAACGCAAAAAATCAGCTATAAATGCCAAAATCGACTATAAACGCTATAAATCGGCTATAAATGCCAAAAAAATCGCCTTTCACGGAAAATCAAGAAAATGTCTCTTTTCTTAAATATATGTGCAATGGAAAACTTGAAAGAAGTTGATTTCCTTTTTACTTGCGAAGGTCGATCTTTGGGTCACCACTTGCAATTCCAAGTAAAAATAGAAAATCTGGCACACCTGCACAAAAAATGTTAATGCCCGCTTTTGCCACTCAGTCACGAAAAGGTCGTACCCCACGGACTCCCACGTCCGCCGACCTCGGTAGCACCGAGCAAAATGCGCGGTCCATCAAGCTGGCTCCACCCGGTGGGACTCGTTCATTTAAGAACACGATGCTAGAAATGAAATATTTGCATATCATATCTATTGCTCTATGCTTATACTTCTTTTCTGGATTCCTTGGCTACTTTCTAATTTGTTGCCTATGTTGGATTTCGCGTCTAAAAAAAATTAGATGAGATTTTTGGAAAATTTCTAATTCTTTGAATTTATTTCCACTCTCTCTTTTCAAAAAAAAAATCAGATTTCTCATTTTAGATTCAAAATTAAGAAACTTTGATCCTTTCCTTTTCAGGAAACGGTGCTTGCAGAAATGTTGAGCCTGTGACGAATTGGGGATTGGGCTATCGTGTCTCTTCGATGAGTCTGTTCAAGATTTCAAAAAAAAAAAATCAAAAAATCAGATTTCTCATTTTGGATTCAAAATTGAGAAACTTTGATCCTCTCCTATTTGGGCACTGGCGCTCGCGGAAATCGCTGAGATCGTGTTCGGATCGGGGATTGGGCCATTACTTCTCTTCGATGAGTCTATTGGGGATCTAAAAAAAAAGAAGACATAGACCACTAAGGTTAAACCAACTGCGTTCTTTGATCATGGTTGATTCAAGAAAAGCATTATCCAGAGTGTGGAGACAGCTTGACTGTTCTAGGCAAGGGTCCTCCAAACGGGTTCATTAAGTAATCCTACCCTTACCTGGGGGCAATTCTATCAGTCAAGATTTCATAAGACCGGATTAGGAGGCCTATGTGTACTCTCTCATCTTTTAAATAAAAAATTTTTCTTGAAAAATTTTTTAAATAAAAAATAAAAAATTAAAAAAATTAAAAAAAATCTTAAAATCTTAAAATTAATTAATTAATTAAAAAATAAAAAAAAAAAAATTTTAAAAAAAAAGGACTTCCGTCATTTTTGGGTTCAGATCGGAGAAATTTTGGTCTCCTCCCTTCTGAGCACTGGCGCTCGTTGAAATCGTTAAGCCTGTGTTCATATTGGAATGCATTTTGCTCTCTTTGATGAACCCGATCTTGGCCTTTCAAAAAAAAAAAAAACTCTCGTCATTTTTTGGGTTCAAATCCAATAAATTATGGTTCCTTCTCTTCTGGGTACTGGCGCTCGCGGAATTCGTTGAGCCCATATTTGGATCAGAATACCATCTGCTCTCTTTGATGAATCCAATCTTGACCTTTCAAAATAGAGAATCTCATCTCATGGATGCGGTCTCCAAACATTTGTGTCTAGCGGTCCTAGTACGCCCTTTAAGGGTCTACTGTATTCGCAACTGGCACATTTGTAATTCCAACCTTATATTCTTCTTACCTCGAGCAATCTCTGCTTCTCGATAAGTCGAATTTAGGTTCGCAATCGCTTCTAGCAGTCATTGGAACGCTCATTCTGAGCTCACCATACCTGCGATCAGAATAATTGTACCCTCTATGGCTTTTGCCTTCTTCATATTGCTTGGGTCATATCCCTCGAATGATTTGAAAAGATAAAACCATAGAACTCCCCATTTATGATCATTATATTCTTGTGATTACTAATGGATGTGGTCTTGTTTCAGAAATTTTTCGAAAACTAACAATGGCAGCTTCGCTAACCATTACTTTCGATGAGAACAAGCACCAGCTCATGCTTCAACAAAAGCAAACCACGCGAACCTACAAGCGCCCCATCAGCTGCCGAAGCGTCAGCTCCCTCAGCAACTCTCTAAACTCCGGGTCGACCTCAACTCCCCGGACTATCGTCTTTGGGACGCTGGGACCATTCCCACCTCCCGAGGAATAAATTGCTCCTTCTAAGAAACAGAAGCTTGCCTCCCAACGTGTCGCTACCATGACACGAAAGGCGAGCACAAAAAGGCCCGAAGCCCATGGCACCCCCATGAAGCCTCGACCCACAAACGACCAGGTCTATCCCAAGACCTTCGCCAAAACAAAGAAGGTCTCAAACATCCACCAAGCCAGCATACCTGCCCCCACTCAAGGAGAACCAGTTCTACCCTCTTGCTTATATGAAAGAGGAGAGACCCATCTCCAACCTGACTCCCAAGTCAACCCAGCATGAGCCGGCTTGTTCTTAGAAGCCCAAAATCAGATCATGCATCACAAGGCCTCTGCAAGCACCTGCTAAGGCCTACAAGCCTTCGGTTCGACCCTTCATATCTACAGGGGCCGAACTCAAAAAATTCAAAGCTTCGCTGCAACAAGCGAAGGACCGGGTTCGCATTCTGTCATTGCCTAGTTACAAAAAAGACAGGCTTGGTTGCTGCGCCCGAGAGAGCACATCCTTCATTTTCAAAGCCCAGCCAGAGCTGATCGAAGCTCAAATTTCTCGTCGTATATGTTGATACCAAAAATGTCACTTTGCCTCTTCAAGATCCAAAGAGCTACATGAAGTCGCAACCTGCCATAAATAGGCAATGCTACTTCCAAAAAATCAAATCTTGTCAGAATCAAACAAAAACTGCAAGATCCTTCAAGACAGCCAAAAGAGGAGTACACAAGAAGTTTCGGGCCATTTCAAAATCATTTGGCCTAACTTCGCTTCTCCGGCAGCTAAAAAGGAGCTCCCGGCGGCGAAAGCATCGGAGACACCAAATCTTCGATCAGAGCCGATGGATGGTCTCAAAATACATCCAAAAGGCTCCACGTCAAGTTCCCAGTCAAACCGACAACGTTTGACCCTACATCAACCCTCGAATAGCTAAATCAAGCCTCTCGATGGTGAGAACTACCGAGGCCATCACTCATCAGATAGAGCACAAGGACGGCTTCAAAATGCTTACAAAGGGCTACACGTCAAATTTCAGGTCATTTCGACAACATTTGACCATAGTTTGACGCTCGGAAGCCAAATTAGGCCTCTCGGCGGTGAAGCTCCCCAGGACCATGGTTTCCAAGATAGAGCCTATGGATCATCTTAAAATGACTCCAATAGGTTCCCTGTCAAATTTCAAGTCAATCGGACATCGATTGACCGCACATCAAGCCGCGACATCTTCATCGCGACAAAAGCGAGTCTACTGGTGATAGGACCCAAAACGGCTTCAAAACTCAGACAAAAGCCTATGGTTGGTCTTATTTATTGCTCAAGAGGCTTCACACCAGATTTCAAGTCATTCTGACATCGTTTGGCCCAGTTTCAGCTTCTGACGGAAAATCGGCAGCTCTGCGCGACAAAGTCTTCGGCTTTCTTGGAAAATTAGAAACTTTGCAAACCAAAATGCAAGGATTCTTATCATGTTTTCTACAGGGAAATCAGGCCAATAAATGGTCAAAATTTCTAAGGAAAAATACAGAAGAAAAAAGAATCGAAAAACAGCAAAAACGGACACAAAACGGGACAAAAGGGGGGAAAACCCCCCAGGGTCGCGGGCCCCTGCGACCCTGGGCCAGGGTCGCCGGCGACCCTGGAGCCCGGGATCGCCGGGAAGGCCCCGGAAAACCCGGTTTTCGCCGTTTTTTCGCGATTCAAAGCGTCCGGCCTCTGGTATTTTCCAAAATTCATACTTTTGAGACACCAAATCCTCTGACATCCGTCAAAAACACGGGTCAATCATCGAGAGTATCGAAAACAACATTGATCGCCACCCGGTCAACCAAAAAAAAGTGTGCTTTCTACCCGACCGATCGAGAAATCGACAGGACAGATGGCACCGACCCGCTGTTGGCAACCAACACCTGAAGTTAATGGTCATTCGATGTCGATCTACATGAAGATCCATCGATAATCATTGCCAGAAGAATCCCAAAAGACGCGGCACGGCCCGCGACTCTTCATCTGCTCGGCGACCACTTAATGCGATTAATTGACTAGCTTTATTACAGTCATTAATCCATTTCTTTGGATGGACCAATCAGAAGCAAGCATCCGAGAGTTACAAGTCAAGAAATTCATGGCATTTAACCCATGAAACTCCTCCCATCATGGCGATTAAAGGCGATTAAATGCCCTCAATCTCCTCCGGCCAATCAGAAGCCAAGAAAAAATAGTTACAAAATAAAGAATTCAATCTTGTAACTCCTCCCTTTATGTAGCTTTATGACAATTAAGGCTCATAAACCCTCCTAAATGGCTGCCTAAAAGTCTATAAATAGGAGAGCTCTCCAAGAAGAAAAGACAACAAAAAACACACAGACAATAGACTGTAGAAAATCCGGAAACTCAGACAGAAAAAGGCATCAGAAATCTAAGAGAGAAAACTCTGTGGAAATCCTACACCGACCACCACTACAAGGTGACAAAAGTCCCTTGGGGGTAACCCCCCCCCCCCCCCCCCCAAGGTCCTTGCCTTCTCCTTCTGCCGCCAATGGCTTAGACATGGCTTTTCAGCCCGTCTACTCGGCTTTTTATTGGACATAGGACCTTCTTTTGGTCTTTGTTCTCTAAAAACCTGAGGTTATAGCCAAGCCAAGCGAATCAATAGCATCCTCTGTTCTCATCTACATGGATGATGGCGAAGTCCACATATGGCTTGTGACCGTCAATCTGAACGGGTCCCCCACAATCTCCTGAGAAGTTAGATCCTCCTTTTCTTGCTTTTCATTGTAGTTTGTATTTTTTTAAAAGAGACAAAAAAATCACAACTCTTGTCTTTCATTATTGATAAGGATTGTAAATCGGCTATAAAAGCCAAAATCGGCTATAAACGCCAAAAATCGGCTATAAACGCCAAAATCGGCTATAAATGCCAAAAAATCGCCTTTCACGGCAAATCAAGAAAATATCTCTTTTCTTAAATATATGTGCAATGGAAAACTTGAAAGAAGTTGATTTCTTTTTTACTTGCGAAGGTTGATCTCCGGATCACCACTTGCAATTCCAAGTAAAACAAAAAATCTGGCACACCCACACAAAAGAAATGTTGACCCACGCCCCTTGCCCCCTGGGTTACGAAAGGGTCGGACCCAACGGACTCCCACGTTCGCCGACCTCGGTAGGACCAGGCGCCAGGAGCGCGGTCCATCAAGCTGGCACACCCAGTGGGACCCATTCATTTGAGAACACGATGCTAGAAATGAAATATTTGCATATCATATATTTTGCTCTATGCTTATATTTCTTTTCTCGATTCCTTGGCTACTTTCTAATTGGTGGCCTATGTTGGATTCCGCATCTAAAAAAAATGAGATGAGATTTTTTGGAAATTTCTAATTCTTTGAATTTATTTCCACTCTTTCTCTTTTAAAAAAAAAAACAAAAAAAATTAGATTTCTCATTTTGAATTCAAAATTGAGAAACCTTGATCCGTTCCTATCGTTCATTGCGCTTGCAGAAATGTTGAGCCTGTTCGACTAAGGTTTTGGGCCATCGTTTCTCTTCGATGAGTTCATTAAAGTTCTAAAAAAAAAGAAAACAAAAAAAAAAATTAGATTTCTCATTTTGAATTCAAAATTGAGAAACCTTGATCCTTTCCTATCGTTCATCGCGCTTGCAGAAATGTTGAGCCTGTTCGACTAAGGTTTTGGGTCATCGTTTCTCTTCGATGAGTTCATTAAAGATCTAAAAAATAATAATAAAAAAAAACAAAAAAAAGCAAATTTCTCATTTTGAATTCAAAATTGAGAAACCTTGATCCGTTCCTATCGTTCATCGCGCTTGCAAAAATGTTGAGCCTGTTCGACTAAGGTTTTGGGCCATCGTTTCTCTTCGATGAGTTCATTAAAGATCTAAAAAAAAATCTTCAAAAAAAAAATCAGATTTTTCATTTTGGATTCAAAATTGAGAAACCTTGATCCGTTCCTATCGTTCATCGTGCTTGCAGAAATGTTGAGCCTGTTCGACTAAGGTTTAGGGCCATCGTTTCTCTTCGATGAGTTCATTAAAGATCTAAAAACAAAAAAACAAAAAAAAAAAAAAACAGATTTCTCATTTTGAATTCAAAATTGAGAAACCTTGATCCGTTCCTATCGTTCATCGCGCTTGCAGAAATGTTGAGCCTGTTCGACTAAGATTTTGGGCCATCGTTTCTCTTCGATGAGTTCATCAAAAATAAAAAATAATAATAATAAAAAAAATAATAATAATAAAAAATAAAAAAAAGACATAGACCACTAAGGTTAAACCAACTGCGTTCCTTGATCATGGTTGATTCAAGAAAAGCCTTGTCCAGAGTGTGGAGACAGCTTGACTGTTCTAGGCAAGGGTCCTCCAAACGGGTTCATTAAGTAATCCTACCCTTCCCTGGGGGCAATTCTATCAATCAAGATTTCATAAGACCGGGTTAGGAGGCCTATGTGTACTCTCTCATCTTTTAAAATTTTAAATTTTTTTTCAAAAATAATTTTTTTTTAAAAAAATAAAAATTTTAAAATAAAAAATAAAAAAAATTTCAAAAAAAAATATATAAAAAATAAAAAAAAGATTTTTTTTTAAAAAAATCTTCAAAAAAAAAAAAAAACTTCCGTCATTTTGGGTTTAGATTGGAGAAATCTTGGTCTTCTCCTTTCTGAGCACTGGCGCTCGCGGAAATCGCTGAGCCCGTGTTCAGATTGGAGTGCCTTTTGCTATCTTTGATGAACCCGATATTGGCCTTTCAAAAAAAAAAACTCGTCATTTTTAGATTCAGATCCGAGAAATTATGGTTCATTTCTTTCTGAACACTGGCGCTCGCGGAAATCGCTGAGCCAGTGTTCAGATTGGAATACCATCTTCTCTCTTTGATGAATCCAATCTTGACCTTTCGAAACAGAGAATCTCATCTCATGGATGTGGTCTCAAAACATTTGTGTCTAGCGGTACTAGTACGCCCTTTCAGGGTCTACTGTATTGCGACCGGCACATATGTAACTCCAACTTTATATTCTTCTTACCTCGAGCAAGCTCTACTTCTCGATAAGTCGGATTTAAGTTCACAATTGCTTCTAGCAGTCACTGGGACGCTCATTCTGAGCTTACCATACCTGCGATCAGAACAATTGTACCCTCTATGGCATTTTGCCTTCCTCATATTGCTTGGGTCATCTCCCTCGAGCAATTTGAAAAGACGAAACCATAGAACTTCCCATTTATGATCATTATATTCTTGTGATTACTAATGGATGTAGTCTTGTTTCAGAAATTTTCGAAAAAACTAACAATGGCAGCATCGCTTACCATTACCTTCGATGTAAACAAGCACCAAATCATGCTTCAACAGAAGCAAACTACGCGCACCTACAAGCGCCCCATCAGCTGCCGAAGTGTCAACTCCCTCGGTAACTCTTTGAACTCCGGGTCGACCTCGACTCCCCGGACTATCGTCTTTGGGACGCTGGGACCATTCCCACTTCCTGAGGAACAAACTGCTCCTTCCAAGAAGCAGAAACTCGCCTCTCAACATGTCACTACCGTGACACCAAAGGCGAGCACCAGAAGGCCCGAAGCCCGTGGCAGCCCCATGAAGCCTCGACCAGCAAACGACCAGGTCTATCCTAAGACTTGGTCCCCAAGACCTTCAACAAAACAGAGAAGGTCCCAAGCATCCACCAAGCTAGCATTCCTGGCCCCACTCAAGGAGAACCAGTTCTACCCTCTTGCGTATATGAAAGAGGAAAGACCCATCTCCAACCTGACTCCCAAGTCAAACCAGCATGAGCCGGCTTGTTCCTACAAACCCAAAATCAAGTCATGCATCACAAGGCCTCCGCAAGCACATGCTAAGGCCTACAAACCTGCAGTTCGACCCTTCATCTTTACAGGGGCCGAACTCCAAAAATTCAAAGCTTCGCTGCAACAGGCGAAGGACAGGTTTCGCATCCTGTCCTTGCCCAGCTACAAAGAAGACAGGCTCGGCTGCTGCGCCCGAGGGAGCACATCCTTCATCGTCAAAGCCCAGCCAGAGCTGACCGAAGCTCAAATTGCTCGTCGTATACGCCGCCGCGCGACATACCGGCAAAAGAGACTAGAGAAGCAAAGGACCCAGCCTCCTACACTTCAAGTCTCTCCCAAATGGGTCGAAAAAGAAAGACCCAACCAAGTTGCTGCCGTCCATATGGTTGGAAAAACCAGAAGGCGCCAAAAGTCAGCAAAAAAAATCCATGTCCGACGTCCGACGACCCACAGCGTCTCAAGGACACGAAGACATTCAGAAGAATCCCCTGCTCTTTCAAGCAAAGGACAGCAGAGTGATCCTTCCTCAAGCTCTTCTTCAAAAAGAATGAGCCCCAGCTCAGTCACCAGGACAGTTTCTTCGTTCGAATCACGAAGGATGAATGTCTTGGCTACAAATTCTGAGCCACCACCCCACAATCCACCTCTAGATGATGTGATCACCCGCATCCAGCAGTTGGAACAAGGCCAGCAGAGGATTGAAACTCTGATGGAAAACCTTCTCCTCGCCTTCCAAAATCAGGCGAACAATGAACCTCCTCCGAATCATCAAGACGATGAGGTAAATGGAGAAGAAAATGAGTCACGCGCCCTTACCAAAAAGGACGTAGACAGTATCCTCGCCAAAGCAAAAGAAGAGGATATACTCAAGGAGCATGGGATCAAGCCACCATATCCCTTATGGATGGACTCGGTCCCGTTCCCCACAAAATTCAAGCATCCTACTCTCCAAACATATACGGGGAAAGGATCAGCCAGACAGCACGTCATCCACTTCAAGATCTTGACGGGAGCTATCGCGGATCAAGATGCACTCAAAATCCGCCTCTTTGCAAGTACCCTAAAAGCTACGACCTTCGATTGGTACTCCACTCTGCCGGAGGACTCGATCCAAAACTGGGCAATGCTAAAGACACGCTTCCTGACTCACTTCAAAGGTGAGGATCATCCCGCTACTATGGCTCAGCTGTGCAGCCTAAAACAGGGGGAGAATGAATCAACATATGACTTCATTCATAAGTGGAAAGCAATGGCATACAAATGCTCTGATGTACTGCCACAAGCGTCGCTAGTCGACATTTGCCGAAACAACATGAGAGCCAGAATCCGCTCCATGATCATCGGCAACAAATCAAAAAACCTGGGAGAACTCCTAGAAGCTTCCATGGAAGCTGAAAATGTGATTAAAGACCTCAACAGTCAGAAATCATCAAGAAAAGAGCCAACCACCATTGCAACCTCTAAACCAAAGAAGAAAGAGGTCCTCAAAGTGCAGACCAAGTCAGCTCCTCAGCCACCAAAGAAAGCTGAAAACAAAGCTGCGGGTAAGAGACCTGAACTCTCAGATGCCTTCAAAGAACGAGTAGAGAAGAAATACCTGTTTGAGGAAGATGTTGATGAAATCTTCGGGGCTCTTGTGGCAAATGGCAAGCTCACCTTGCCTGAACCAAAAAGTCCTGGTGATATTGGCAAAACCAACGATCCTCGGTACTGTCCATACCACCAGATGATCTCGCATCCTCTCAATCAATGCTTTGTTGTGAGGGAGAAAATAAATGAGATGTGGAAAAACGGAGTCATCACCTTTGACAAAAACTATGGGTCTGCCTCCGTCAACATGGTGACATGTGGACAAACATCAAAATCACCGAAGAAGAAGATCACTACTTCCTTCAAGGTGATAAACTCGATCCAAGCGTCCGAGGAACTGGTTCCTTACCCGACACCAGACGGACAACCCATATAGGTACATCCCAATCTCCTGGAAGATGAAAATTGGGAGGTCGTGAAAACAAAGCCTACAGCTCAACAGCGAAGGCAGGCTAGGAAATATCTCCTTAAGCTCAAATGGCAAGAGAAGACCCAGCCAAAACAAGAAGTCAAAGAAAAGGCAGAGGCTTCCTCTACCGCTTCACTGGAGGCAACAAAAACATCCCTTCCAGAGACTTCAAAGGGGGTAAGAAAATTCACTCTCAGTGATTTCATACCACCTCAATTCAAAGAAGCCACGCAGGGGGCATCATACACTTGCAATTCGGTAGTTGGATTCTCCATTCTCCCGATTGATGAAAAAAGGTGTAAACTTTGTCTGGGATGCTGACTGTGAAGCTGCTTTCTAAGATATCAAGTCATACCTGACAAAACCTCTAGTGTTAGCTGCTCCACCACTGGAAAACCATTCATCTTGTACACAAGAGCCCTTGATCACTCTTTGGGAGCTCTACTTGCGCATGAAAATGATCAAAGAAAAGAAGCTGCTCTATATTACCTCAGCCGCATTCTAATAGGTGCAGAGCATCGCTACTCTCCAGTCGAAAAAGAATGTCTTGCAGTGATGTTTGCCGTACAAAAGCTGCGTCACTACTTGCTTTCCAACACAGTATACCTGTTCTCAAGGGTCAACCTTTTGAAGGTCCTTGTCACAAAGGCAGGTTCTCTCAATGCTCGACTGGCAAAATGGTCCATCCTTCTGTCACAATTTGATATTAGGTATGTACCACAAAAGGCAATCAAAGGGCAAGCTCTAGCGGACTTCCTCGCAGAGCATCCATTGCCTAAAGATTCTCCGCTCAGAGATGATCTCCCAGACGAACCAGTCTACAATGTGGAGACTTTCTCGTAAAGTGCCTCTTGGGACATGTACTTTGACGGTGCAACCAGGACAAACGAAAAAAGACAGCTGATCTCGGGAGTTGGCATCCTCTTTGTTAGCCCCGACAAATACATGATTCCACACGCTTTCTCGCTACTGGAACCATGCACAAACAATGCAACTGAATATCAAGCTCTAATCCTAGGATTGGAACTCGCCATCGAATCCGGTATCACCATGCTGGAAGTCTTTGGAGACTCTCAACTGATCGTCAATCAGATGAATCAGAAATTTGAAGTCAGGAAGCCAGATTTACTGCCTTACTACAACAAGGCACAATCACTTCTGCGAAAGTTTGACATCTGTCACATCACCCACATTCGTAGAGGTGAAAACATACGTGCAGATACCCTAGCTGGACTTGCCGCATCCATGGCAATCCAGGAAGGGGAAAACATGCAAATCACAGTGTGCAAAAGAAGAATCCTTCCTCCTCTTAACACACACCAAGCTGTTGCTGAATGCCACAAAGTGGTTGGAAGTCGGATTTCAATCCTTCAAACTTCAATCGGCGACTGGAGGGATCCGTTCATTGATTACGTTATGTTCGGGATCCTACCTGAAGATCCAAAAGAACAGGTAAGCATCCAAAGGCGAACCCCAAGCTTTCATTTGGATATTCCTTCAAAAATCCTTTTACAGGAAATCCTTCAACGGAGTACTTCTACGCTGCTTGTCACAACAAGAGGCTGAGGAAACACTCAAATAAGTTCATACTAGTCTTTGTGGAGCTCATCAGGCTGGTCCCAAGCTCTATGATCAGATAAAAAGGTTAGGATATTACTGGCCTACCATGGTAGCTGACGCAATGCAATTTGCTAAGCGCTGCCAACAATGCTAAGTTCATGGAGATTACATTCACATGCCTCCAGAATGGCTGCATCCTACAGCGATTTCATGGCCTTTCGAAGCCTGGGGTATGGACATCATAGGTCCTATTTCTCCCCCTTCGAGCAAAGGTCATCACTTCATCTTCGCCGCTACGGATTATTTCTCCAAGTGGTCAGAAGCATTTGCGTTCAACGAAATGAAGACCTCATCAGTCCTTCAGTTCCTGCGTACCAACATCATTTGTCGTTTCGACATACCCAAAAGATTCGTCCATGATAACGGACCACAATTCCGGGATCATCGATTCTACAGGTTCTGCGACAAATACAAAATCCAAAGCTGTCCTTTGACTCCATACAATCCGGCAGCAAACGGGTTAGCAGAAGCTTTCAACAAGACACTCTGTAAAATCCTCAAAAAAATGGTCTCTAGTCACAAAAGAGACTGGAGCGACAAAATGTCTGAAACTTTATGGGCCTATCGAACCACCGTTCGAGGACCAACCCATAGCACACCATTCTCCTTGGTCTATGGATGCGAAGCTGTCGTGCCCGTAGAAGTACAAATTCCTTCCTTGAGGGTATCCTTGCAAAATGACATGACTCAAGAAAGCAATGTCAAATTGCGACCCATGAGCTGGACAATCTCGATGAGAGACGGCTCGAAGCTCAACAAAGCATTGAACTTTACCAAGCACGCATGGCAGGATCTTTCGATAAAAAAGTCAGGCAATGCGCCTACAAAGAGGGTGACTTGGTCCTTGTGGTAAAAAGACCAATGGTCTTCGCTCACAAGTCCAAAGGCAAATCTGAGCAAAAATGGGAGGGACCCTACGTCATCGACAAGGTTTTCTCCAACGGTGCATACGCACTCCTAAACATGGAAGGCGACAGATGTATGCTACCCATCAACGGCAAGTTCTTAAAGCGGTACTACCCTTGAAGACTTACCCAACTGGGTAAGAGCAATGCCTGTACGGCCAAAACTGGTTTCCCGGTACACGCTCGTTAAACCCAAGTTCTTTTAGAATTTTCATATCAAATGTTGAAATTTTTAGAAATTTAAAACAATGCTTACTTTCATCGTTTTATTGTTCCAAAAAAAATCCAAGTTTAGGAACCTTTCCCTAACTTGACGAAAATTTTCAACCCTTGAACCCAAAATCCATGGTTTGAAACAAAATCCGGATTCGGGGATTTCCACCCTAGTCCACCCTGCCTTTTAAAGCCAAAATGGTTTTAGGTCAAAACTTATGACCCTCATGTCTTTAAACAAAAAAAAATGGTTTTTCAAAAAAAAAAAACCCGCGGGGAAGCGACGCTTAGTTGATACTCGCACAAATAGGAAGCATACGAACTACGTTCGACACTTCCAAAATTGCAGGGAAGCAACATTTCTTCGATACTTGCAAAATTCAAAAACCGTGGAGACGCAACATTTCAGTTGATATCCATAACCCAAATTTTAAAAGGTTCGAAAAAACCTAAAAACCGTGGAGACGCAACATTTCAGTTGATATCCACAACTCAAATTTTCAAAGGTTCGAGAAAACCACAAATTTCAAAAATCGTGGGGAAACGACATCAAGTCAGTACCCGCAAAACCAAAATTTCTGAAAAGCAAGGATGCGACATTCCATCGATACTTGCACCCAAATTCGCGAGGATGCGACATTCCATCGATACTCGCAACCGAATGAGCAAGGATGCGACATTCCATCGATACTTGCAAGAACATTCAGCAGGGAGGCGACTTTTAGTCGATACTTGCATTTTTAAAAACCAAACCGGCTATCAGTGCCACCAAAACAAAACAGGCTACAAATGCCACAAACCGGCTATCAATGCCACCAAAACAAAATAGGCTATAAATGCCACAAACTGGCTATCAATGCCACCAAAACAAAACCGGCTATCAATGCCACAAACAAAAATTGGCTTTCAAAAAACCCGGCTATCAATGCCACAAACTCGGCTATCAATGCCACCAAAAACCGGCTATAAATGCCATAAAAAAAAACTCGGCTATCAATGCCACAAAAAAAGCTGGCTCTCATGCCAAAATTGGCTTCCATGCCACAAGCAAAAATCTGGCTTCCATGCCAAAACAATCATTTGACAAAAGATTTTCACAAAATGACAAGCTTTTAATCAAATCCCATTTAGCAATTACTTTTATCACAAAAAGATTCAAGTGAGCATAGGGATAACAAAAAAAAAACAAAAAAAAGAGTACCAAAAATATACATGTGATACCAAAAAAAAAGCAAGTACTCACAAGCACTACAAAAAAAAAAGTACCAAAAAATACAAGTGGTACCAGAAAAAAAAAGAGAAGGATGGTTTCTGTTAAAAAAAAAAAAAAACAGGAGCTCAATCAAAAATGGTCTCCAGCCAAGAGTTCAGCTCCTTAAGCAAACTTTTGGCCTCAGCCGTCAAGGATTCCAAGGCACGCTTCTTCAAGAATTTGCCATGAGATGCTGGAGTGGGCTGTAACCCTTCTTTCGCACCGGGAAGCTTCCCCCGAGCAGTTTGCCATTGTTTGTTCTCTTCAGACTTCCTTTTAAGAACTCGATTGGCATCTGCAACCCGGCGAATCAGAGCACTCTCCCTGTCACGAGCCTCTGTTATTGCAGTCCACTTGGCAGCGACTTGTGCCTGCAGATGCTCAAGACGTTTCCTGGCCTCATCGACCTCCCTATCAAGGATGTTAAGGTCATGTGTCAGCCCAATGATGTTTAGCTCTTCCAAGTTCTTCTCTCGGACTACCTGCTTCCTGCTTTCTGTAGCCTCATCCAGGTTAGACTGAGCCTTATCCGTAGGGTCCAGGAACATCTCCTTGAAGAATTGGTCGTCAGGAAAAACCCATGGTCTCAAACCACCTGTCACCCAGCTCAATGATCCTATCAACGATCGCCCTGGCACTTGTGACATCCAGACCAGCCTCTTCGGCATCACCAAGAATCTCACACACATGCTGGATCATCCTAAATCCGGGATCTAAGTGCCCAGAAAGCAGAGTCTCAATCCAAGAGCTCAGAACTCGCACCACCACCTTCTTTGCAAAAAGAAGAGATGGCCCAGCTGAAGATTCGCCCAACTCCGTTGGTCGGCTGCCCATGTCATCACCTGTTCGAAGAGTAACAGAAGAACTCTTTCCAGTTGAAGCTGCTCCTGCTCGGGAAGGAATCTCAGCACGAGGTATCTCCTCAACATTGTTAGAACTGGTCCCAGGAGTCTCTACCTCTGGATCAACCTCTGGCATCTCTTGCTCTGGTTCTGAAGGAAGCGACGGACTCTCCTCTGTCACTTCAAAACCTGCCAAAGAAACACAATAAGGTATGAACATGATCCTATTTGAAAATCATTATCAGGGTTATTACTACAAAATACCTTCTTCGATGACTGGCGAAAGACTCTCTTCCTCCATGAACGCATCGGAAGCATCATCAACATTTGCGTCCATCGATGGTTCAAAGTCATCGGAATCCTGTGGCATGTCAGCTGGTAAGAAAAATGTTAGCAAACCAAGTCACAGACAAAAAAAAGAAAACAAAATAAGTCATACCAATTGGAGATTCTAGATTCACTCCAGAGTCCTTCGGTTCTTCTTCAGGTGCCACGACAGGATCCGTCACCACCTCATCGACTGGAACCTCAGGCATCACCAAGTCTTCCTCTGCTAAAAAAAAAAAAAGAAAAGCAGAAACAAGAAGTAAATCAGAACATAGAAAAATCCCATGAAAAGAAATGGAAAGAGAAAAGGGAAGAATCATACCTTTACCGACGGTCTCTTCTTCTCGGCTTCTCTTCTCTGGAGGCTCGTCAGCATCCACTGGCACATCCTCATTGATAGTAAGAGGAACTTCCGAGTCAGGAGAATCCTCATGCTGCCCCTTGCTGCGATGATGACTCCTCCTCCTCTTACTCCTGTGGGCTGGCTTCTTAGAGGAACCTGCCCCGCTGTCAGAGTCAGGTTTCCCACTTGACTCCTCACTGTATGGTCTACTCTTGCCAGTAGACTCCACGGAAGCTTGCCTCTATGCCGCTTGCATCCAAGCACCAAGTTTGGCTTCCTCCTGTTCTAGCTGCTCTAGAGCCTCATCAGGTATTTCTCGAACAGCTTCAGAACCAATAACGCCCTGGTCACCGAGAAAGCCTATCTTGTGCTTCTCTCCAGAAAGGAAGGCCTAAGCTTCCTCTCGCCGGACGCCATCCAACTTTCCAAGGCCCTTTCCAGATGCCAGCTTCACATCAAGCTCCTTCTTGGAAAGCCCCCGATATGCCGAAAAGCTCTCCGCGAACCACTTCGCAAAGCCGGCAGTCCGGGAAGTCAACAACACAGGATAAGAGATCATGGCTGCAGTGTCTTCAGCACTATAGAAAGCCCATGCATTTCTCCCGTCCTGTAAACCTCCAAAGCGCTTCACCATGCTTGAAGGCGCTCCAACAACGCCTTGAGAAAAACCCAGCTGCAAAGCAAAGCGAGAGGGTACATACGGCTGGATGTCAATGAAAAGATGTCTGCGGTACACCATCGTGCCGACACGTATGCTGAAAAGCCAATCTCTCTCTGCATTCGTCAAGGAGTAATGCCTTCCCGACCCCGCCCTGGTAGAGTCTCGGGAGGCACCAAAATCAAAAGCCTTCTTCCGCAACTCTAGAGAAAGCTTCACTGAAGACTGCCCCATCTCGACGTCCCTGAACCGTCGGATCCTCATGCGGGCAAACAAAAGTGATTCGGACACGGCTTTGCCCTTAGCCAGTCGGTGGAAGCCGGGACAGTGGTACACGTACCACGAATAAAAGATGTGGGCTGAAAATACCCTATTCATGGGAAGCCTAAGCCGAACCAAAAAAGCAGCAGCCTGCAGTTCGGTACACAGGTAGGAGTGAAGAGCCGGCACCAAAGCAAGCTGCTCCCCAAACGCCATCTGACAAGCCGGAAAAATACAGTGCCGCCTGATGTGCGTTCCATCGCCTCCAGCAAAAATAGCCTCACCAAGCCAATAAGTGAGGTAAACAGCGACATCTCTCCGCAGTGCAATGTCAGGACATATGGCGTTTGTACTCGCACAGAAATCTCTCAATTCTTCCTGCATGGCCAAGATCTTCTTCGAACTTGGATCCTGAGCTCTGGCTTCCTGGGTCACACTATCAGAAGACTCCCTGCTATCAAAAAAGTTAGGGAATGAAGAGCTAGAACTCTTCCAACTGCTGGATCTAACTTTCAACCCTCTTTCTCTTTCAAAAAATCATAGAAGGCGACGAGCTGAAAGTACAGAAGCCTGAACTCCTCAGACTGCCCCTCAAGGACGCTGTCAATCGGCATAAACTCCTCATAGAGTTTGCCAAGGATGGGCAATCCGGTAATGGCACTCAGCTCCTTCAAAGAGAAACCAATCTCACCATTCGTCACAACAAAGGTATTGGCTTGTGGGAGGAATGACTTCAGCATAGCCATGATGGCCTCGTCGGAAAAGATCACGGTCTCACTAAAGGCCCGGACCGCATCAAAAATTTCGGCTTCCTTCAAAATGGCGCCACTAATCAGCAGGACGCGATCAGTCCACGACTTCCACTCGGAGTCAGCATTGAAACGGCCACGAAGTCGAAAAGGCTTTATCCAATTGCTGCCGTCACCGCTGAAAATACCAAGACCCACCGGTCTCAAATCGACCGACGAATAATCAGAGCCCTGGTAGCCGCTGGATGGCATCAACAGGTCCATGTCAACAGGCGACCTCTCCGTATATCCAGGAGAACCGCCAACAAAAACCCCGGTCTTGATTACATTTGTCCTTCTCACCCAGCTTGGAGGATCTTCCCTCTTAGAGCACGTAGGGGCAAGGCTCATGATCGAGACGGTGCGATCAAACATCGACCGGGTAGCAACAGTCTTCTTCTCACCATCTTCTGTGAAAGAGAACTGAAAACATCTCCTCTGGTATGTCATGTCATCAGGGACGGCATCACCAAAGAAGAAGGTAGGCTTGGGGAAAACCCTCTGATCTTCCATCACCCATGGACAACTGCTTACCATGATCTTATAGAATTCCTCTCCCTTGAGAGTGATTAGTCGCTGCCTCATCTCATCTCTGTTGAGGGAGTCGCATTCTTCCAGATTTCTCTCAACATACTGGACCTTCTCAAAGACCTGCTGAACGGCCGGATTAGAAGATCTAGAAGATCTATGAGGTACGCTTGTAGCAGGCTCTTTACCCTTGTTCATTCTGGAGGAACCACCTGAAAAGGAGGGAAAAGAAAAAGATCAAACATCAAAATGACAGAATCTCGCGAAAAAAAAAATCTGGCGAAATTTTGCAATGACCCCGGGGCAATTCCGAATAAAAGGAACTATCCCGAAAGAAATAGAAAGCTTGAAGATGGGCTCAACATTGTTGCGAGCTCCGAAACTCCAAACTTTCGAAACCTCAAAGTCTCCGTAAAATCAGGAACGGCTCAACATCGCTGCGAGCTCCAAAATCCCAAATTTGCGAAAACTTTCAGGCATGCTATCACATCATGCTACAATTCAATTTACAAAAAAATATACATGCATGAACATCTTGGTTTGCAAAAAAAAAAATGCATTATCATGATGAGCAAAAAAAAAAAAAAAAGAGGAGAAAGGAGAAAGAAAAAAAAAAGAGAGAATAGAAAACTTTCTCAAAAAAAAAGGGGGAAAGAAAACAAAAAAAAGGATGGCCCATAGGCCACATGGCCGTATGGCCAGATCCCCACGGATCAGTCCGTACGGCCCACAAAAGAAACAAAAAAAAATGCAAAAAAAAAAAACCGTGTGAAAAAAAAAGAAGCAAACACGTGGAAAAAAAAAGAAAAGAAAAGAAAAGAAAGAAACAAAAAAAAGGAAGAGTTTTTTTTTTCCTACAATGGAGTTTTCTTGAAAAAGGGAACTTACTTGAAGCCATTGATGGAGAAGAAGAAGAAAAGTCTTGAAGATCTTGAAGAAGAAGAACTCTTGGTCTTGAAGCCCTCTTGGGATTGTTGCAAAAGAAAGTAATAAGAGCAAGAGACCCAACCTCCTCCTTGCTTTTATAGAAGAGAGCAAACCAAAGAAGGAAAGAAGAAAGAGGTAACTGTTACTAATTAGTAACCTTACCAAAAGAAAGAGATTAAAAAGATTCTTTCCAAAAGAAAGATATCTTGAGGGATTCACTCCCAAAAAGAAATCAATGAGAGATTTTCTCCTAAAAGATAGGATCAATGAAGGATTATTTCCTAAAAGAAAGATATCTTGAGATATCCTATCCCAAAATAAAGGGAACATGAGAGATTCTCTCCAGGTAAAGATATTCTTAGATATTCTCTATCCAAAAGAGATATTTTTGGATATTCTTTACAAAAATGACACCATATGAGATCTAAGCCATTTCAAAAGCTTAAGGTCCCATGGGTTAGCCCATATGAGCCAGGTTTGACCACCTAGGCACAAAAATAAAAAAAATTGGGCTTTTAGTTAAAGAGAAATCCCTCTTACCAAGAGTATACAAAAATGGTTCCATGCCTCTTTTGAGTTGATTCGACCATACCAAAGAGAATTCCAAGCCACATGAGCTTCCAAAAATCAAACCATCCAGCCTCATCTACCAAATTGAGCCAAAATCTTGAAATTGACATTCCACAAAAATCAAACCAAATCCTGGTCCCCTAACTTGCCACATACAACTTGTTAGGTCACAAGACCAAAACCAAAAATCAAAACCTGATCCCCTAACTTGCCACATACAGCCTGTTAGGTCACAAGATCAAAACCAAAATTGATCCCCCAACATTCCACATACATCTTGTTGGGTCACACGGTCAAAACCATACCCGACCCCCTAACCTGCCACATACAGCCTGTTAGGTCACAAGGTCAAAACCCAAATCCACATCCCTGATGTCATCTTCAAAACTTTGCCTCGAGATGGTATATGATCCCTTTCACTACCATAAAATTCCCCTAGAAGCTCAAAAGGCTACAAATACCAAAAAGAAAGACTGCTCAAAGACTCTTGGTCAAGTCACAGGCTCTCCTTCAAAAATCTCTTCGAGGCACATCGACTACAAATGATAAGCAACTCGTCGCTGTACCTCGAGGGGGCATTTGTTGACACCAAAAATATCACTTTGCCTCTTCAAGATCCAAAGAGCTACATGAAGTCGCAACCTGCCATAAATAGGCAATGCTACTTCCAAAAAATCAAATCTTGTCAGAATCAAACAAAAACTACAAGATCCTTCAAGACAGTTAAAAGAGGAGTACACAAGAAGTTTCGGGCCATTTCAAAATCATTTGGCCTAACTTCGCTTCTCCGGCAGCTGAAAAGGAGCTCCCAGCGGCGAAAGCATCGGAGACACCAAATCTTCGATCAGAGCCGATGGATGGTCTCAAAATACATCCAAAAGGCTCCACGTCAAGTTCCCAGTCAAACCGACAACGTTTGACCCTACATCAACCCTCGAATAGCTAAATCAAGCCTCTCGGCGGTGAGAACCACCGAGGCCATCACTCATCAGATAGAGCACATGGACGGCTTCAAAATGCTTACAAAGGGCTACACGTCAAATTTCAGGTCATTTCAACAACATTTGACCATAGTTTGATGCTCGGAAGCCAAATCAAGCCTCTCGGCGGCGAAGCTCCCCGGGACCATGGTTTCCAAGACAGAGCCTATGGATCATCTTAAAATGACTCCAATAGGTTTCCTGTCAAATTTCAAGTCAATCGGACATCGATTGACCGCACATCAAGCCGCGACATCTTCATCGCGACAAAAATGAGTCTACTGGTGATAGGACCCAAAACGGCTTCAAAACTCAAACAAAAGCCTATGGTTGGTCTTATTTATTGCTCAACAGGCTTCACACCAAATCTCAGGTCATTCCGACATCGTTTGACCCAGTTTCAGCTTCTGACGGAAAATCGGCAGCTCTGCGCGACAAAGTCTTCGGTTTTCTCGGAAAATTAGAAACTTTGTAAACCAAAATGCAAGGATTCTTATCAGGTTTTCTACAGGAAAATCAGGCCAATAAATGGTCAAAATGTCAAGGAAAAATACAGAAGAAAAAGGAATCGAAAAACAGCAAAAACGGACACAAAACGGGACAAAAGGGGGGAAAAACCCCCCAGGGTCGCAGGCCCCTACAACCCTGGCCCAGGGTCGCCAGCCCCTGCGACCCTGGAGCCCGGGATCGCTGGGAAGGCCCCGGAAACCCCGATTTTCACCATTTTTTCGCGATACAAAGCGTCCGGCCTCTGGTATTTTCCAAAATCCATACTTTTGAGACACCAAATCCTCTGACATCCGTCAAAAACACGGGTCAATCATCAACAGTATCGAAAACAACATTGATCGCCACCCGGTCAACAAAAAAGAAAGTGTGCTTTCTACCCGACCGATCGAGAAATCGACATGACAGATGGCACCGACCCGCTGTTGGCAACCAACACCTGAAGTTACATGGTCATCCGATGTCGATCTACATGAAGATCCATCGATAATCATCGCTAGAAGAATCCCAAAAGACGCGGCACGGCCCGCGACTCTTCAACTGCTCGGCGACCACTTAATGCGATTAATTGACTAGCTTTATTACAGTCATTATTCCATTTCTTTGGACGGACCAATCAGAAGCAAGCATCCGGGAGTTACAAGTCAAGAGATTCATGGCATTTAACCCATGAAACTCCTCCCATCATGGCGATTAAAGGCGATTAAATGCCCTCAATCTCCTCCGGCCAATCAGAAGCCAAGAAAAAAGAGTTATAAAATAAAGAATTCAATCTTGTAACTCCTCCTTTTATGTAGCTTTATGACAATTAAGGCTCATAAACCCTCCTAAATGGCTGCCTAAAAGCCTATAAATAGGAGAGCTTTCTAAGAATAAAAGACAACAGAAAACACACAGACAACAGACTGCAGAAAATCTGGAAACTCAGACAGAGAAAGGCATCAGAAATCTAAGAGAAAAAACTCTGCGGAAATCCTACACCGACCACCGCTACAAGGTGACAAAAGTCCCTTGGGGGAACCCCCCCCCCCAAGGTCCTTGCCTTCTCCTTCTGCCGCCAATGGCTTAGACATGGCTTTTCAGCCCGTCTACTCGGCTTTTTATTGGACATTGGACCTTCTTTTGGTCTTTGTTCTCTAAAAACCTGAGGTTATAGCCAAGCCAAGCGAATCAATAGCATCCTCTGTTCTCATCTACATGGATGATGGCAAAGTCCACATATGGCTTGTGACCGTCAATCTGAACGGGTCCCCCACAATCTCCTGAGAAGTTAGATCCTCCTTTTCTTGCTTTTCATTGTAGTTTGTATTTTTTTAAAAGAGACAAAAAAATCACAACTCTTGTCTTTCATTATTGATAAGGATTGTAAATCGGCTATAAACGCCAAAATTGGCTATAAACGCTAAAAATCGGCTATAAACGCCAAAATCGGCTATAAATGCCAAAAAATCGCCTTTCACGGCAAATCAAGAAAATGTCTCTTTTCTTAAATATATGTGCAATGGAAAACTTGAAAGAAGTTGATTTCTTTTTTACTTGCGAAGGTTGATCTCCGGATCACCATTTGCAATTCCAAGTAAAACAGAAAATCTGGCACACCCACACAAAAGAAATGTTGACCCACGCCCCTTGCCCCCTGGGTTACAAAAGGGTTGGACCCAATGGACTCCCACGTCCGCCGACCTCGGTAGGACCAGGCGCCAGGAGCGCGGTCCATCAGTATACGCCGCCGCGCATCGTATCGACAAAAGATACTAGAGAAGCAAAGGACCCAGCCTCCTACACTTCAAGTCTCTCCCAAATGGGTCGAAAAAAAAAGACCCAACCAAATTGCTGCTGTCCATATGGATGGAAAAACCAGAAGACTTCAAAAGTCAGCAACAAAAATCCATGTCCGACGTCCGGTGACCTGCAGCGTCTCCAGGACAAGAAGACATTCAGAAGAATCCCCTACTCCTTCAAGCAAAGGACGGCAAAGTGATCCTTCCTCAAGCTCTTCATCAAAAAGAATGAGCCACAGCTCAGTTACCAGGACAGTTTCTTCATTCGAATCCCGAGGGATGAACGTCCTGGCTACAAATTCTGAGCCACCACCTCGCAATCCACCTCAAGACGATGCGCTCACACGTATCCAGCAGTTGGAAGAAGGCCAGCAGAGAATTGAAACTCTGATGGAAAACCTTCTCCTCGCCTTCCAAAATCAAGCGAACAATGAACCTCCTCCGAATCTTCAATATGATGAGGTAAATGGAGAAGAAAATGAGTCACGCGCCCTTACCAAAAAGGACGTAGATAGTATCCTCGCCAAAGCAAAAGAAGAGGATATACTCAAGGAGCATGGGATCAAGCCTCCATACCCCTTATGGATGGACTCGGTCCCGTTCCCCACAAAAAATCAAGCATCCTACTCTCCAAACATATATGGGGAAAGGATCAGCCAGACAGCACGTCATCCATTTTAAGATCTTGACGGGAGCTATCGCGGATTAAGATGCACTCAAGATCCGCCTCTTTGCAAGTACCCTAAAAGGTGCGGCCTTCGACTGGTACTCCACTTTGCCGGAGGACTCCATCCAAAATTGGGCCATGCTAGAGACACGCTTCCTAACTCACTTCAAAGGTGAGGATCATCCCGCTACTATGGCTCAGCTGTACAGCCTAAAAAAGGGGGAGAATGAGTCAACATATGAGTTCATTCACAAGTGGAAAGCAATGGCATTCAAATGCTCTGATGTACTGCCACAAGCGTCGCTAGTCGACATCTGCCGAAATAACATGAGAGCTAGAATCCGCTCCATGATCATCGGCAACAAATCAAAGAACCTGGGAGAACTCCTAGAAGCTTCCATGAAAGCTGAAACGGTGATTAAAGACCTCAACAGTCAGAAAACATCAAGAAAAAAGCCAACCGCCATTGCAACCTCAAAAATAAAGAAAAAAGAGGTCCTCAATGTGCAGACCAAGTGAGCTCCTCAGCCACCAAAGAAAGCTGAAAACAAAGCTACAGGTAAGAGACCCGAACTCTCTGATGCCTTCAAAGAGTGAGTAGAAAAGAAATACCCGTTCGATGAAGATGTTGATGAAATCTTTGGGGCTCTCGTGGCAAACAGCAAGCTCACTTTGCCTGAACCCAAAAGACCGGGTGATGTTGGCAAAACCAATGATCCTCAGTACTATCCATACCACCAGATGATCTCGCATCCTCTCAATCAATGCTTCGTTGTGAGGGAGAAAACAGAGTCATCACCTTCGACAAAAACTATGGGTCTGCCTCCGTCAACATGGTGTCATGTGGACAAACACCAAAATCACCAAAGAAGAAGATCACTACTTCCTTCAAAGTGATAAACACAATCCAAGTGTCCGAAGAACTGGTTCCTTACCCGACACCAGACGGACAACCTATATGGGTACATCCCGATCTCTTGGAAGATGAAAATTGGGAGGTCGTGAAAACAAAGCCTAAAGCTCAACAGCGAAGGCAGGCTAGGAAACATCTCCTCAAGCTTAAATGGCAAGAGAAGACCCAGCCAAAACAAGAAGTCCAAGAAAAGGCAGAGGCTTCCTCTACCGCTTCGCTGGAGGTAATAAAAACGTCCCTTCCAGAGACTTCAAAGGGGGTAAAAAAATTCACTCTCAGTGATTTCATGCCACCTCAATTCAAAGAAGCCACGCACGGGGCATCATACTCTTGCAATTCGGTAGTTGGATTCTCCATTGATGGATACGAGTCCAGCGACACCGATGATGGATTCGAATCCAACTACACCGACGAGTGGGAGGAATCCCTTGAAATAGGAGAATATCTCTCCGATGAAGAATGGGTTCCCGAAACTCACCTTATACCAGTAATCTGGTATAACCCCCCTACAACCACAAGGATCCTAGTCTGATGATGAAGAAGACCAAGAGGTTGTACATGAAAATGCTGTTGAACCAGCACCCGTCATTGCTCCAGTGGAACCCAACCATGTTGAGCCACAAAGAGTAGATGATGAAGAAGATTTGGCTCCCATGCCTGTTCTTGAAGAATATGCAAGGATCTTGCAGCGTCCTCGCAATCTAGAGCCTGAAGTCCCTGAAGACCATCAGGTATATCCTCCCTTAACTCCTGAAAATGGAGAAAATTACTGAATAGACGATCCTCTTACATCCGAAGATGAGTCTGACTCTGATCAGGCAACATCTCCTGTTAGAGCTTCCTGTAATGTGATAATTCGGGATTATAGCTCTTCCGAAGCATCGTCTGATGAGATCACTTACACTCCGACGACGCCTAGCAATGTATCCTCTGGAGCTACCTCATCTCACGTGACTTTCACTGAGATGACACCCTCTCAGGTTTCTTCTCCTAAGACTGTGACTTTAGAGCTCACACCCTTCCTGACTGAAGAATCCCCAGCTATTGATGCTTGGGACAATGAATTAGTTAACGAAGAAGAAAGGTTACTAGATGCTGTTCAGGACTCGTTCCCGGAAAATGCTCCGTGCAGCACAATCACTGAGGATGGCAACTCTGCTGCAGATACATCCTCAGCAAATGAAAAATGACAACCTCTTAATCCTAAAGACAATCTTCCAAACGAAGATCCTTCTCAAGAAGCTCTCGAAGTTGGTAGAGGCACCCGCTCTGGCTGGGACTACCACAAGAATTACAACAAATCTTCATTTACTTATATAAATCCTTCGGGAAAAGTTGTTGTAAGCGCCCCTAGTGGCAGCAATGATGAACATGCAAGCCTCAAGGAGGCTTTCAAGTATGACTTGATTGAACATTTCAAGCACATACCTGCACGTCTGTACATCCTAGACTTATTGCGAATGTCTCCACGCACTCGTGATAATCTCATTTCAGAATTACAAAAGCTGAATGAGGATGTCGATAAACATGCCCCGCAAGTCCTCCAAATTGAAATGGACTACAGGGTCAAAAACTCAAAAACTTCCTTAAAGGGAGAAAAGAAGAAAACTGAGGGATCATGCATTGAATGCCTCTTGGTTCAAAAGACAGCAAGTGAAACCATCGCCTTCACTAAGGATGACCTCCTACTTGGCGAAACAAGGCACAACCGACCCTTGTACTTCACAGGGTACATCAAGGAAATGCCTATGCACAGAGTTCAGATCAACCTAGGTTCTGCACTCAACCTCATCTCCACTTCGGCTCTCGAAGAGTTGGGCATCCCACCTAGCAAACTGAGCCACACATCTGTATCTATCTTTGGATACGGTGGGAGTACTCAAAGGCCTATTGGCAAAATCAGGTTCAAGTTGCAGATCGGTGATCTTATCTCTGAGGTCACTGTGTATGCAATAAAAACCCCTTCATGCTACAACATCCTTCTTGGACGCCCCTGGATCCACGAGAATGGTGTTGTCCCTTCAACTCTACATCAATGCATCAAGTTTGTTGGCGACGACAGCATGATACATCGAGTCTTTGTGGACAGAAAACCCTTCAAAAGTAAAGAAGTCCACTTTGCAGACTCACAGATGTATGAAGGTGAGAAAGAAGAGGAGAAGCACATAGTACCCTTTGCCGAAAATCTCCAAAAAGATAAAGGCAAGGCTCTTCAACAATCACCGGAAGAAAACAAACCATTCGGTAAATCCGAAGAGAGCATTCAAACTCCCTTCATCATCTCCCTCAAACCTTCAAAACCTTTGGTCATCACGACTAAAGTGAAGAGGGCAAAGCAAAAGTCTGGGGGCAAATTTCTTATCTCTTTCGTGTCTATCATACAAGACATGGATTTGGATTCAGAGCCAGAAGACGACACATCGTCAAGCCAAGCTGACACTCAGCAAGTTCAGCCTCCTCTTACTCCAATGAAGACAACTTCTGACATAGAAGATCCTACATGAGCTTCCTTCGTTGTTCCAGCAACTTCAGCAAAGAAAAAGCCGATTTTATTGGATAGATTGGATGCTTCTTCATCAAACTCCATGCTTGAACCTTTTCAAAATGAAGGTATGCCTCAACTGTCCTTATATAGTCCTATGGCACAAGCTATTATGAAGAAAATGGGCTATGACGCTCAAAACCCAGAGAAGGACGCGGTATTCTCACGCCATTGGGGCCCGCCTTGACCAAAAGCCAGCTGGAAGATTGGAGACTCTACGGCCATGTAGAAAAGTCTTCACAGGGGCTAGGGTATGATCCCGACACTCTTCTGAGACAGTTGACACAAAGGCTTAAAAGTCGACTTACCGACCAAGCCTCAACATCTCGTATCCATGAAGACATCGATCTCCCTGGATATCTCTTCGATGAGTCACCTGACAAAGATCCAGGAAGCTCATCCAATTGGTACGATTTATCTGACAATGAAGAGGAATTGTCCGATGGCACAGACGTGTGGTCTTCTGACCCAGAAGAACCCTTGTCTCCAAAAGAAGTACCTTACTTCGACCCGTTTTCAACAGGCGATTGGGACCATCTCATAGCAAGCCTTGAGAAGATTACCAATCAAGAAGACCCATGGCAAGGAACAAAACCTTGGTCTGGAACTGCCCTTGAAACCCCTGAAGGTTTTGTTGACTTGGAAGCCTCCGAAAATATTGTGGAGGAACCACCTTCGAACCTTCCAACAGAAGATCCTGCATCCTACAGCGATTTTATGGCCTTTGGAAGCCTGGGGCATGGACATCATAGGTCCTATTTCTCCCCCTTCGAGCAAAGGTCATCGCTTCATCTTCGCCTCTACGGATTATTTCTCCAAGTGGTCAGAAGCATTTGCGCTTAACGAAATGAAGACCTCATCAGTCCTTCACTTCCTGTGCACCAACATCATTTGTCGTTTCGGCGTACCTAAAAGATTCGTCAATGATAACGGACCACAATTCCGGGATCATCGATTCTACAGGTTCTACAACAAATGCAAAATCCAAAGCTGTCCTTTGACTCCATACAATCCGGCAGCAAACGGATTAGCAGAAGCTTTCAACAAGACACTCTGCAAAATCCTCAAGACAATGGTCTCTAGTCACAAAAGAGACTGGAGCGAAAAACTGTCAGGAGCTTTGTGGGCTTATCGAACCACCGTTCGAGGACCAACCCATAGCACACCATTCTACTTGGTCTATGGATGCGAAGCTGTCGTACCCTTAGAAGTACAAATTCCTTCCTTGAGGGTATCCTTGTAAAATGACATGACTCAAGAAAGCAATGTCAAATTGCGACTCCATGAGCTGGACAATCTCGATGAGAGACGGCTCGAAGCTCGGCAAAGCATTGAAATTTATGAAGCACGCATGGTAGGAACTTTCGACAAAAAAGTCAGGCAACGCTCCTACAAAAAGGGTGACTTGGTTCTTGTGGTAAAAAGACCAATGGTCTTTGCTCACAAGTCCAAAGGCAAATTTGAGCGAAAATAGGAGAGACCCTACGTCATCGACAAGGTTTTCTCCAACGGCGCATACGCACACCTAAACATGGAGGGTGACAGATGTATGATGCCCCTCAATGGCAAGTTCTTAAAGAGGTACTACCCTTGAAGATTTACCCAACTGGGTAAGAGCAATGCCTGTACGGCCAAAACCGGTTTCCATGTACTCGCTCGCTAAACCCACTCTTTTAAGAATTTTCATATCAAATGTTGAAATTTCTAAAAATTCAAACAATGCTTACTTTCACCATTTCATTGTTCAGAAAATTCCAAGTTTAGGAACCTTTCCCTAACTTGACCAAAATTCTCAACCCTTGAACCCGAAATTCATGGTTTGAAACAAAATTCGGATTCAGGGATTTCCACCCAAGTCCACCCTGCCTTTTACCGTCAAAATGGTTTTAGGTCAAAACTTATGACCCTCGTGTCTTTAAAAAAAAAATGGTTTTTCAAAAACCATGGGGAAGCGATGCTTAGTCGATACTCGGACAAATTGGAAGCATGCGAACCATGTTCGACACTTCCAAAATCGCAGGGAAGCGACATTTCGTCGATACTTGCAAAATCCTAAAAAAAATGTGGAGACGCAATATTTCCGTTAATATCCATAACCCAAATTTCAAAGGTTCGAAAAAACCTAAAAACCGTAGAGACGCATCATTTCAATTGATATCCATAACCCAAATTTCAAAGGTTTGAAAAAACCTAAAATTCGTGGAGACGCAACATTTCAGTTAATATCCACAACCCAAATTTCAAAGGTTCGAAAATGAAAGAAACTGCGATGCAGATCTGAATTAGCGGAAGATATTCGTGGCTAATTTGTAACATGACAGATTTTAAAAATCTGATTTGGCCAGCATAAATCAGCCATATAGATCGCATGAGAACTCCATGAATTCATGACCAACAAGTGTATAATTAAAGGAGAAGGAAGAAGACTATTACCTCGAAGATTTATAGACTTCAAATCTCTGAAAAAATAGATCCAAAGGCCTTAACTCAGACTTGCAATTAGCAAACAAGTTGCTGGAATTTTCTGCACTAGTATTGCCTTTGATCTTCTCCTCTATCTCACTTCCAAATCTGATTGGCTAAGATGGTGGGATCTTAATCTAGGAGTTGAGAACTATTTCTCTAATGGAAAATCTCAGACCTTAAGCTCTCATCTATCAAGAAGAGAACCTCTAAAGGGCTGGACGTGTGCAACCTTGTGACTCTCCTTGTATGGACGTCCAAAGGGAAGGCTCTCTCCCTTTATAGAACTTAGGAAACCTTTTCCTAGAAGCTTATCTCTTCTAATTCTCATTGTTGTCCAAAAAAGGAAAGACTTATTTCCTTTAAGAAACACTCTAATTAGAAAAGGAAACCAAAAGGAACTTTCCATACAATTAGTAATCCTAGTTGTAGAAAACTTACTAATTTTAAGTTCCTAATCCAAAAAGGAAACTATCTCATAGGAATACTAATCCAAAGAGGAGTCCAACTTTCCAAGTAGAGAGTCCTACTCAAAGTTGGAAACCTTACCCAAGGAAATCCTATTATGGACGACTCACATATTAATGCACACCATGGCCCACATACAATTTATCTAGAGTTAAATTCATGTATGCCATCAAAGGCCTATTTGAATTTAAACTCAAAATTATTTTTCCACTAAAATAATTCATCCTTATGTTATCTAAACATTTTAGGAAACCATGACAATCTTGGAAAGTGACTAGAGAAGGGACCAAAGACATATTTGCCATTGGCTCCCAAAATGACCAAAATGTCCATGCTAAACCCATAGCAACATTAAGACCATTTTAACCTTAACTCATTCCACTAAAGAGTTATGGTTGAACTCCAAGGACAAATATATAATATAATAAGCTCGTCATAAAATGACGGTTGTCTTCGACCTACTAAGTGTAATGACCTGAATGCCCCTCTATGTAACATCCATAATCGAGTCAGGTTATCACATGTACTATCAACCTTCCCGATTACATCTAAACCTTAGAACTTCATATCCTTAACATAATCATCATTCGAATATCATTCTCTTGATCCAGGGAGCGACCCACAAGTTCAATATCCATATGGAACATCCATATACTAAGATCTTAGATTTTGATGATTAATCGGATAATTCTAAGGGGACGATTATTCCATCATCAGATGGCATAGATTCTATATTGCATCTGCACGTCCCAACTGATCAAGTCCGAGTACCCAAAACACAGAGCTGTTGACCCATGAAAAGAATCTCACCCATAGTGAATTAAAGCACAAGAACTTGACTTCGTCAGTTCATCCACAAATGCTCAAGATTAAGAGCACCGGTCACTCAGTAGCATGAGGTGACTTGATCTCTTTTCTGTGATAGTACTATTTTAGAGATCACACCTACCATGGTCCTGTTCAATGCATGACACATGCACTAATGAGATAGATCCGGGAAAGCCCTCCCATGACTTAGGTAAGTCACCCTGAATACAGGAGAGTCTCTCATTATAACTTCTACCAAGATGAAGTGCCCAGCTCCATCTTTCAGTTATGAACAAATATGATGTTTCCAGTGTCCATGAATTAGACCTATCTGTGCGTAGACACTACACACCTAATTCATTTACTAGAAACAATGGGCCTTACACAACCATACATATATACATGTTTAAGCATAAAAGAGTCATTCCATTAAATAACCAGTAAATATCCAGTAACAAAGAATGAGAGTGCAGCTAGTGGGCTTTAGGGCATACACCAATCCCAACAGAAAAAACATAAAAATCATGGAGACAAAACATTTCGGTTGATATCCACAACCCAAATTTCAAAGGTCCGAAAAAACCAAGAAATCGTGGAGATGCAACATTGCAGTTGATATCCATAACCTAAAGGTTCGAGAAAATCGCAAATTTCAAAAATCGTGGGGAAATGACATCAAGTCAGTACCTGCAAAATCAAAAATTTTGAAAAGAAAGGAAGCAACATTCCATCAATACTTGCACCCAAATTCGCGAGGATGCGACATTCGATCGATACTCGCCCCTGAATGAGCAAGGATGTGACATTCCATCGATACTTGTAAGACCATTCAGCAGGGAGGCGACTTTTAGTCGATATTTGCATTTTTGAAAACCAAAACCGGCTATAAATGCAACCAAAATAGGCTATAAATGCCACAAACCGGTTATCAATGCCACAAAACAAACCGGCTATCGGTGCCACAAAACAAAACCGACTATCAATGCCACCAACCAAAACTTGGCTTTGAAAAAACCCGGCTATCAATGCTACAAACCGGCTATCAATACCACAAAACTGGCTCTCGTGCCAAAAAAAGGGCTCTCATGCCACAAACAAAATCTGGCTCCCATGCCAAAACAATCATTTGACAAAAGATTTTCTCAAAAATGACAAACTTTTGATCACATCCCATTTAGCAATTACTTTCATCAAAAAAAGATTTAAGTGAGTGTAGGGAAAGAAAAAAAAACATCCCATTTAGCAATTACTTTCATCACAAAAAGATTTAAGTAAGCGTAGGGAAAACAAAAAAAAATCCCATTTAGCAATTGCTTTCATCACAAAAAGATTTAAGTGAGCATAGGAAAAATTAAAAAAAAAAGCATCTCATTTAGCAATTGCTTTCATCGCAAAAAGAATTAAGTGAGCGTAGGGAAAGCAAAAAAAAAGGAGTACCAAAAAATGCATGCGGTACCAAAGAAAAAGTGTTCAGAAGCACTACAAAAAAAGAGAGTACAAAAAAAATACATATGGTACCAAAAAAAAAGAAGAAGGGTAGTTTCTGCTACAAAAATCAGGAGCTCAACCAAAAATGGTCTCTAGCCAAAATTTCAGCTCCTCAAGCAAACTTTTGGCCTCAGCCGTCAGAGTTTCCAGGGCACGCTTCTTCAGGAACTTGCCATGAGATGCTGGGGTAGGCTGTAACCCTTCTTTCACACTGGGAAGTTTATCCTAAGCAGTTTGCCATTGTTTGTCCTCTTGAAACTTCCTTTCGAGAACTGGATCAGCATCTGCGACCCGGCGAATCAGAGCACTCTCCCTATCGCGAGCCTCTGTTATAGCAGCCCACTTGGCAGCGACTTGTGCCTTCAAATGCTCAAGACGTTTCCTGGCCTCATCGACCTCCCTATCAAGGATGTTAAGGTCATGCGTCGGCCCAATGATGGCTAGCTCTTCTAAGTTCTTCTCTCGGACTAGCTGCTTCCTGCTTTATGTAGCCTCATTCAGGTCAGACTTAGCCTTATCAGCAGGGTCCAGGAACATCTCCTTGAAGAACTGGTCGTCAGCAAAACCAATGGTCTCAAACCACTTGTCACCTAGTGCAATGATCCTATCAACGATCGCCCTGGCACCTGTGACAACCAGACCAGCCTTTTCGGAATCACTGAGAATCTCCTGCACATGCTGGATCATGCCAAATCCGGCATCCAAGTGCCCAGAAAGGAGAGTCTCAATCCAAGAGCTCAGAACCCACGCCACCACCTTCTTCGCAAAAAGAAGAGATGGCCGAGCTGAAGATTCGCCCCGCTCCGTCGGTCGGCTGCTCATGTCATGCCCTGTTGGAAGAGGAACAAAAGAACTCTTTCCAGTTGGAGCTGCTGGGGAAGAAATCTCAGCACGAGGTACCTCCTCCACCGTGTCAGAATTGGTTGCAGGAGTCTCTACCTTTGGCATTCCTTGCTCTGGCTCTAAAGGAATCAATGGACTCTCCTCTGTCGTTTCAAAACCTGCTAAAGAAACATAAAAAGGTATGGATATGATCCTGTTTAAAAAATCATTATCTGGGTTATTACTATAAAATACATTCTGCGACCCTGGGGGGATTTCCCCCTTTTTATCCCGTTTTACGGCTGTTTTTTATGTTTTTTTATTCTTTTTTATTCTGTATTTTTTCTTGACATTTTTTATCATTTATTGGCCTGATTTCCCTATAAAAAACTTGATGAGAATCCTTGCATTTTGGAGTGCAAAGTTTTCAATTTTCCGGGAAAGCCAAAGACTTTGTCGCGTAGAGCAGCCGATTTTCCGTCAGAAGCCGAAACTGGGTCAAACGATGTCGGAATGACCTGGAATTTGGGGTGAAGCCTCCTGAGCAATAAATAAGACTAACATAGGCTTTTGCTTAAGTTTTGAAGCCATTTGGGGTCTTATTTCCAATAGACTTGTTTTTGTTGCGATGGAGATGTCGCGGCTTGATGTGCGGTCAACCGATGTCCGATTGATTCAAAATTTGACAGAGAACCTATTGGAGTCATTTTAAGATGATCCATAGGCTCTGTCTTAGAAACCATGGTCCCGGGGAGCTTCGCCGCCGAGAGGCCTGATTTGGCTTCCGAGAATCAAAGTATGGTCAAATGTTGTTGAATGACCTGAAATTTGACGTGTAGCCCTTTGTAAGCATTTTGAAGCCGTCCATATGCTCTTTTTGATGAGTGATGGCCTCGGTGGTTCTCGCTGCCGAGAGGCTTGATTTAGCTGTTCGAGGGTTGATATAGGGTCAAACGCTGTCGGTTTGACTTGGAACTTGACGTGGAGCCTTTTGGATGTATTTTGATACCATCCACAGGCTCTGATCGAAGATTTGGTGTCTCCGATGCTTTTGCCGCCGGAAGCTCATTTTCAGTTGCCGGAGAAGCGAAGTTAGGCCAAATGATTTTGACATGGCCCGAAACTTCTTGTGTACTCCTCTTTTGGCTGTCTTGAAGGATCTTGCAGTTTTTATTTGATTCTGACAAGATTTGATTTTTTGGAAGTAGCATTGCCTATTTATGGCAGGTTGCGACTTCATGTAGCTTTTTGGATCTTGAAAAAGCAAAGTGACATTTTTGGTGTCAACAAAGCCGGCAGTCCGGGAAGTCGACAACACAGGATAAGAAATCATGGCAGTAGTGTCTTCAGCACTATAAAAAGCCCATGCATTTCTGCCATCCTGCAAGCCTCCAAAGTGATTCACCATAGTTGAAGGCGCTCCAACAACGCCTTGAGAAAAGCCTAACTGCAGTGCAAAGCGAGAAGGCACATACAGCCGGATATCGATGAAAAGATGTCTATGGTACACCATCGTGCCGACACGTATGCTGAAAAGCCACTCCTTCTCTACATTCGTCATGGAGTAAATGCCTTCCAGACCTTGCCCTGGTAGAGTCATGGGAGGCACCAAAATCAAAAGCCTTCTTCCGCAACTCTGGAGAAAGCTTCACTGAAGACTGCCCCATCTCGGCTTTGCCCTTAGCCAGTCGAATCATGAGAGGATCATCATCCTGTGCGGCACCCAGCCGGTGGAAGCCAGGACAGTGGTATACATACCACGAATAGAAAATGTGGGCTAAAAATACCCTGTTCATGGGAAGACCAAGCTGAACCAAAAAAGCAGCAGCCTACAGTTCGGTACACAAATAGGAGTAAAAAATTGGCACCAAAGCAAGCCGCTCTCCAAACGCTATCTGACAAGCCAGAAAAATACAATGCGGCCTGATATGCGTTCCATCTCCTCCAGCAAAAATAGCCTCACCTAGCCAATAAGTGAGGTAAACAGCAAGATCCCTTCACAGTACAATGTCAGAACAAATGGCGTCAGTACTTGCAAAGAAACCCCTCAACTCTTCTTGCATGGCCAAAGTCTTCTTCGAACCTGGATCCTGAGCCCTGTCTTCCCGGGTCATGCTATCAGAAGACTCCCCACTTTCAAAAAAGTTGGGAGACGAAGAGCTAAAACTCTTTCAACTGCTGGATCTTACTTTTGAGCCCTTATTCTCCTTCAAAAAGTCATAGAAGGCGATGAGCTGAAAGTACAAAAGTCTGAACTCCTAAAACTGCTCCTCAAAGATTCTGTCGATCGGCATAAACTCCTCATAGAGTCTGCCAAGGATGGGCAGTCCAGTAATGGCGCTCAGCTCCTTCAAAGAGAAACCAATCTCACCATTCATCACAACGAAGGTATTGGTTTGTGGAAGGAATGACTCCAACATAGCCATGAAGGCCTCGTCGGAAAAGATTACGGTCTCCCTAAAGGCGTGGACCGCATCAAAAATCCCAGCTTCCTTCAAAACGGTGCCACCAATCAACAGGACGCGACCGGTCCACGACTTCCACTCAGAGTCAGCACTAAAATAGCCACGAAGTCGAAAAGGCTTCAACCAATTGCTGCCGTCACTGCTGAAAATGCCAAGGCCCACGGGTCCCAAATTGACTGACGGATAATTAGAGCCCTGGTAGCCGCTGGCCGGCATCAAAATGTCCATGTCAGCAGGCGATTTCTCCACATATCCAGGAGAACCGCCAACAAAAACCCCGGTCTTAACTACATTTGTCCTTTTCACCCAGCTTGGAGGATCTTCCCTCTTAGAGCACGTGGGAGCAAGGCTCATAATCGAGATGGTGCGATCAAACGTCGACCGGGTAACAATAGTTCTCTCTTCACCATCAGTTATGTAAGAGAACTGAAAATATCTCCTCTGGTATGTCACATCGTCAGGGACTGCATCACCAATGAACAAGGTAGGCTTGCGCAAAACGCTCTGATCGTCTATCAACCATGGATGACTGCTTACCATGATCTTATAAAATTCCTCTCCCTTGAGAGCGATTAGCTGCTGTCTCATCTCATCCTTGTTGAGAGAGTCACACTCTTCCAGGTTTCTCTCAACATACTCAGTCTTCTCCTAAGCCTGCTGAACGGCCGGATTAGAAGATCTAGCAGATCGACGAGGTACGCTTGTAGCAAGCTCTTTACCCTTGTTCGTTCTGGAGGAACCACTTGCAAAGGATGGAAAAGAAAAAGATCAATCACTAAAATGACAAAATTTTGCTAAAAAAAATCTGGCGAAATTTTGACATGACTCCGGGGCAATTCCAAAGAAAAAGGAAATGCCCCGAAAGAAATAGAAAGCTTGAAGATGGGCTCAACATTGCTGCGAGCTCCGAAACTCCAAACTTTCGAAACCTCAAAGTCTCCGCAAAATCAGGAAGGACTCAACATCGCTACGAGCTCCAAATTCCCAAATTTACAAAAACTTTCAGGTATGCCATCACATCATGCTACAAGTTCAATTTACAAACAAATGCATGCATCAACATCTTGGTTTGCCAAAAAAATACATTATCATGATGAGCAAAAAAAAAGAGAAACAAACTTTCTCAAAAAAAAGGGGAGAAAGAAAAGAACCAAAAAAAAGAGGGACTGGCCCACAGGCACATGGCCGTACGGCCAGATCTGTACGGATATGTCCGTACAGCCCACAAAAGAAAAAAAAACGTGCAAAAAAAAGAAGAAAGCACGAGAAAAAAAAAGAAAAAAAGTGTGAAAAAAAAGAAAAGAAAAGAAACGAAAGGAACAAAGACAAACACTTTTTTTTTTACCATCCTACTTTCTACAATGGAGTTTTCTTGAGAAAGAGAACTTACTTGAAGCCATTGATGGAGAAGAAGAAGAAAAGCTTGAAGATTCTTGAAGAACTCTTGCTCTTGAAGCCCTCTTGAGATTTTTACAAAAGAAAGTAATAAGAGCAAGAGATCCAACCTCCTCCTTGCTTTTATAGAAGAGAGCAAACCAGAGAATGAAACAAAAAAGAGGTAAGTGTTACTAATTAGTAACCTTACCAAAAGAAAGATATCTTGAAGGATTCTTTCCCCAAAAAAAAAGAGATATCTTGAGGGATTCTCTCCCAAAAAAAAAATCAATGAGAGATTTTCTCCCAAAAAGATAGGAGATTTGAGATATTCCCTCCCTAAGAAAGAATCTTAAGATATTCTCTCCCAAAATAAAGGGAACGTGAGAGATTCTCTCCAAATAAAGATATTCTTAGATATTCTCTATCCAAAGGAGATATTTTTAGATATTCTTTACAAAAATGACACCATATGAGATCTAAGCAATTTCAAAAGCTTAAGGTCCCACGGGTTAGCCCATATGAGCTAGGTTTGACCACCTAGGCACTAAAAAAAAAATTTGTGCTTTTAGTCAAAGAGAAATCCCTCTTACCAAGAGCTTACAAAGATGGTTACATGCCTCTTTTGAGTTGATTGGACCATACAAAAAGAATTCTAAGCTCCATGAGCTTCCAAAAATCAAACCATCCAGCCTCATATACCAAATTGAGCCAAAATCATGAAATTGACATTCCACAAAAATCCAAACCAAATCCTGGTCCCCTAACTTGCCACATACAGCTTGTTAGGTCACAAGACCAAAATCAAAAACCAAAACCTGATCTCCTAACTTGCCACATACAGCCAATTAGGTCACAAGATCAAAACCAAAATCGACCCCCCAACATTCCACATACAGCTTGTTGGGTTACACGGTCAAAACCAAACCCGACCCACTAACCTGCCACATACAGCTTGTTAGGTTACAATGTCAAAAAGAAAAACCCAAATCTGCATCGCTGATGTCATTTTTCAAAACTTTGCCTCGAGATGGTATGTGATCCCTTTCACTACCATAAAATTCCCCTGGAAGCTCAAAAGGCTACAATACCAAAAGAAAGACTGCTCAAAGACTCTTGGTCAAGTCACAAGATCTCCTTCAAAAATCTCTTCGAGGCACATCGACTACAAAAATTAAGTAACTGGTCGCTGTACCTCGAGGGGACATTTGTTGACACAAAAAAAAATGTGTGTCACTTTGCTTCTCCAAACTCAAGAGAACTACATGAAGCTGCAGCCTGCCATAAATAGGCAATGCTACTTCCAAAATCCAAATCTTTTCAGAATCAAACAAAAACTGCAAGATCCTTCAAGACAACAAAAAAAAGGAGTACACAAGAAGTTTCGGGCCATTTTAAAATCATTTGGCCTAACTTCGCTTCTCCGATAGCTGAACAGGAGCTCCCGACGGCGACGGCATCGAAGACACCAAATCTTCGATCAGATCCTATAGATGGTCTCAAAATACATCCAAAAAGGCTCCACGTCAAGTTTCAAGTTAAACCGACAACGTTTGACCCTCCATCAACCCTCAAACAGCTAAATCAAGCCTCTCACCGGCGAGAACCACCGAGGCCATCACTCATCAAAAATATCATATGGATGGCTTCAAAATGCTTACAAAGGGCTACACGTCAAGTTTCAGGTCATTTCGACAACATTTGACCAAACTTTGACGCTCGGAAGCCAAATCAGGCCTCTCGATGGCGAGACTCCCCGGGACTATGGTTTCCAAGACAGGGCATGTGGATCATCTTAAAATGACTCCAATAGGTTCCCTGTCAAATTTCTAGTCAATCAGGCATCGGTTGACCATACATCGAGACGCCACATCTTCCTCGCGACAAAATTAAGTCTATTGGCGATAGGACCCCAAAAGGCTTCAAAACTCAAACAAAAGCCTATGGTTGGTCTTATTTATTACTTAGAAGGCTTCACCCCAAATTCCAGGTCATTCCGACACTGTTTGACCCAGTTTCAGCGTCTGACGAAAAATCGGTAGCTCTACGCGACAAAGTCTTCGACTTTCCCAGAAAATTGGAAACTTTGCACTCCAAAATGCAAGGATTCTCGTCAAGTTTTCTACAGGAAAATCAGGCCAATAAAAGATCAAAAATGTTAAGAAAAAATACAGAAGAAAAAAGAATCGAAAAACAACCGCAAAACGAGAAAAAAGGGGAGAATTTCCGCCCAGGGTCGCAGACCCCCGCGACCCTGGCCCATGGTCGCCAGTGACCATGGAGCCCGGAATCGCCGGGTTCACCCCGGAAAGCCCGTTTTTCGCGATTCGAAGCTTCCAACTCCTGGGATTTTCCAAAATTCAAACTTTTGAGGTGTCAAATCCTTTGACATCCATCAAAATCACAGGTTAATCATCAAGAGCAACAAAAATCAACATTGATCGCGAACCGGACAACCCTCCCTCTTCATTTCTTCTTCTTGCATGTGCCATTAGAGAAGGATTCAAGGCCATCCAAGGTCATCATCTTCTTCCTTTACATCTTGACCTAATTTGGTGAGTTTTCCTCAATCCTTTCTTCCCTAATTTCCTTCCTCATTGTTGTAGAGATCTTGCATGTTGATAGATCTCCTTTCTTTCTCTTCCATTGTGCTCTTTGGGTGTAGGAGAAGGGTTTTTGGAAGTGGTTTGACTAGGGTGTGAGTGGAGAGCTCTCCTCCTCCATCTCTCTCTCAAGTTTTCTTCTCTTTCACTCTCTTTGGTGAAGGCAAGTAGATTAGCTTTATCTATTGCTCATGCATGTATATTTATCTTCACTCTTGACAATGCAATTGTTTAGCAACCCATAATGCCAAGCTTGTCTATGCTTATTTGGATTTCACATGCTAGATTCGGTATTTAATGGGATTGGACCTTAATTGAATGGTTGGGTTTGTTGATGGGAGGAATGGAATGGATGTGGAGAGAGCAAGAGGCTCTTTTTCTTGCAAGGATGATCTTGGAGGAGAGGGGATTTGATTCCCCAAGGTTTGGACTCAAAATGAGTCATTTTCTGTAATTCTGGACACTTGGCTCGAGCCAACCTTCAATTCGCTCGAGCCAAGGAGCCTCTGGGAAGATTGGCTCGAGCATACCTTAGTTCGCTCGAGCCAAGAAGGTTCCATGAGTAGTTCGCTCGAGCCAACTTTTGTTCGCTCGAGCGAACTGCTTCGGGCTCAGGACGACCATCTTCCGGAAGCCATAACTTTTGACCCGTTCGTCGGAATTCGGAATTCTACATATCATCGGAAAGCCCTCGAGACTTAGAATACAATGGTATACTAATCTTAATCATCAGAGATTGGAAATGAAATAGGTATTGGACCAATGAACCAAGCCTTATCTCATTTGGAAAGGGATTGTAAACCTAGTTTCGACCCTAGGTTGGAACCTATTGACCCTACCCTTGCATGACCAATTAGGGGAAATGAAAACGGAGCATGTCGGCTTGGTGTGCTTCATCGATTGTCAGGGATTTTCCGTATATTGATGTAACTTGGCCGAATGCGTGTGGAATTGAGTTAATTGGTGCCCAATAACTTTTGTACACCATGGGCCCGCTAAATTAGGACACCATTGACTCATTCTCCATGCGTACTCTGTTGGGGAAACGTTCGGTACACGGTGGACAACTCTTGACCTAGGATTGGCTTGTTCTTCACTCTTGACTCTTGAATCATGAATCCGTAGCTTGTCGTATCTTGTACACTCAAATCTTGTATATTTGTATAACTTGTAATTTAACTTGTAGAATTAGGATGTGACCGGACTTAGAGTGTATCCTTAGATACCTTTGTCTTGTATTGATGGATGATGGACTGCGCTATCTGCGAACTGTTCTACTGAGGTCGGCGGACGTGAGTGTCCGTGGGGTATGACCCTTTCGTGACTGGTGGCAAAGCGGGTATCAACATTTTTTGTGTGTGGGTGTGCCAGATTTTCTGTTTCACTTTGAATTGCAGGTAATGATCCAGAGATCGACCTTTGCAAGTTAAAAGGAAATCAACTTTTTTCAAGTTTTCCATTGCACACATATTTAAGAAAAGAGACATTTTCTTGATTTACCGTGAAAGGCGATTTTTCGGCATTTATAGCCGATTTTGGCGTTTATAGCCGATTTACAATTCTTTTCAATAATGAAAGACAAGAGTTGTGATTTTTGTCTCTTTTAGAAAAATACAAACTACAATGAAAAGCAAGAAAAGGAGGATATAGCTTCTCAGAAGATTGTGGGGGACTCGTTCAGATTGACGGTCGCAAGCCTTGTGTGGAATTCGCCATCATCCATGCAAATAAAATCAGAGGATGCTCTTGATTCGCTGGGCTGTTGACACAAAAAAAAATGTGTGTCACTTTGCTTCTCCAAACTCAAGAGAACTACATGAAGCTGCAGCTTGCCATAAATAGGCAATGCTACTTCCAAAAATCAAATCTTGTCAGAATCAAACAAAAACTGCAAGATCCTTGAAGACAGCCAAAATAGGAGTACACAAGAAGTTTCGGGCCATTTCAAAATCATTTGGCCTAACTTCGCTTCTCCGATAGCTGAACAGGAGCTTCCGGCGGTGACAGCATCGAGGACACCAAATCTTCGATCAGAGCCTATAGATTGTCTCAAAATACATCCAAAAGGCTCCACGTCAAGTTCCAAGTTAAATCGACAACGTTTGACCCTCCATCAACCCTCAACCAGCTAAATCAAGCCTCTCAGCGGCGAGAACCACCGAGGCCATCACTCATCAAAAAGAGCATATGGACGGCTTCAAAATGCTTACAAAGGGCTACGCGTCAAGTTTCAGCTCATTTCGACAACATTTGACCAAACTTTGACGCTCCGAAGCCAAATCAAGCCTCTAGGCGACGAAGCTCCTAGGGACCATGGTTTCCAAGACAGGGCCTATGGATCAACTTAAAATGACTCCAATAGGTTCCCTGTCAAATTTCAAGTCAATCGGACATCGGTTGACCATACATCGAGGCGCCACATCTTCTTTGCGATAAAATTAAGTCTACTAGCGATAGGACCCTAAACGGCTTCAAAACTCAAACAAAAGCCTATGGTTCATCTTATTTATTGCTCAGAAGGCTTCACCCCAAATTTTAGGTCATTCCGACACCGTTTGTCCCAGTTTCCGCTTCTAACGGAAAATCGGCAGCTCTACGCGACAAAGTCTTCGGCTTTCCCGGAAAATTGGAAACTTTGCACTCCAAAATACAAGGATTCTTGTCAAGTTTTCTGTAGGGAAATCAGGCCAATAAATGTTCCAAAATGTCAAGAAAAAATACAAAAGAAAAAATAATAAAAAAAACATCAAAAAACGGCCGGGTTCGCCTCGGAAAGCCCTTTTTCATCGTTTTTCGCGATTCGAAGCTTCCAACTCCTGGGATTTTTCAAAATTCATACTTTTGAGGTGCCAAATCCTTTGACATCCATCAAAATCACGGGTCAATCATCAAGAGTATCAAAATCAACATTGATCGCCAATCGGACAACCAAAAAAGTGTGGTTTCTACCCGACCGATCTAGAAACGACAGGACAGATGGCACCGACCCGCTGTTGGCAACTAATACCTGAAGTTACATGGTCATCCGATGTCGATCTACATGAAGATCCATCGATGATCATCGCGAGAAGAATCCCAAAAGATGCGGCACGGCCCGCGACTCTTCAACTGCTCGGCGACCACTTAATGCGATTAATTGACTAGCTTTATTACAGTCGTTAATTCATTTCTTTGGATGGCCCAATCAGAAGCAAGCAAATGGGAGTTACAAGTCAAGAGATTCATGGCATTTAAACCATGAAACTCCTCCCATCATGGTGATTAAAGGCGATTAAATGCCCTCAATCTACTCCGGCCAATCAGAAGCCAAGAAAAATGAGTTACAAAATAAAGGAATTAAACCCTGTAACTCCTCCCATTATGCGGCTTAATGACTATAAAAGCCCATAAACCCTCCTAAATGGCTACTAAGAGCCTATAAATAGGAGAGCATTCCAAAGAATTCTAGATCGGAAAAATCACAGAGATCAGACATAGACATCACATCCCAGATCAAAAAAAAGCATAGAAAATCCAGAGATAGAAGAAAGAAAACTTTGCTGAAGTTCTGCACCGGCCACCACTACAAGGTGACAAAAGTCCCTTGGGGGGTGCCCCCCCCCCCCCCCCCCCAAGGACCTTACCTTCTCCTTCTGCTCCAATGGCTTAGACATGACTTTTTCAGTCCGTCTACTTAGCTTTTTATTGGACATAGGACCCCCATTTGGTCTTTGTCCTCTAAAAACCTGAGGTTATAGCCAAGCCAAGTGAATCAAGAGCATCCTCTGTTCTCATCTGCATGGATGATAGCGAAGTCCACATATGGCTTGCGACTGTCAATCTGAACGGGTCCCCCACAATCTCTTGAGAAGTTAGATCCTCCTTTTCTTACTTTTCATTGTAGTTTTTGTTTTTCTAAAAGAGACAAAAATCACAACTCTTGTCTTTCATTATTGATAAGAATTGTAAATCGGCTATAAACGACAAAATCGGCTATAAATGCAAAAAATCGGTTATAAACACCAAAAATCGGCTATAAATGCCAAAAAAATCGCCTTTCACGGCAAATCAAGAAAATGTCTCTTTTCTTAAATAAATGTGCAATGAAAAACTTGAAAGAAGTTGATTTCCTTTTTACTTGCGAAGGTCGATCTCCGGATCACCACTTATAATTCCAAGTAAAAATAGAAAATCTGTCACACCTGCACAAAAAATGTTGATGCCCGCTTTTGCCCCCCGGTCGCGAAAAGGTCGTACCCCATGGACTCCCATGTCCGCCAACCTCGGTAGCACCGAGCAGAATGCGCGGTCCATCATTGGCTTAGCTATAACCTCAGATTTTTAGAGGACAAAGACCAAGAGGAGGTCCTATGCCCACTAAAAAGCTAAGTAGACGGGCTGAAAAGCCATGTCTAAGCCATTGGAGGCAGAAGGAGATGGCAAGGACCTGGGGGGTGCCCCTCAAGGGACTTTTGTCACCTTGTAGCAGTGGTCGGTGCATAACTTCACCGAGTTTTCTCTCTTTCTTTCTCTGGATTTTCTGTGCTTTTTATTCTAATCTGGGATCTGGCTTTGGAAGTGGTTTCTTTTTTTTATTATTCTTGGAATGCTCTCCTATTTATAGGCTCTTGGTAGCCATTTAGGAGGGTTTATGGGCTTTAATTTTCATTAAGCCGCATAATGGGAGGAGTTACAGGGTTTAATTCCTTTATTTCGTAACTCCTAGACCTTGGCTTCTGATTGGCCGATGGAGGTTAAGGGCATTTAATCACCTTTAATCACCATGATGGGAGGAGTTTCATGGGTTAAATGCCATGAATCAATTGACTTGTAACTCCTGGATGCTTGCTTCTGATTGGGCCATCCAAATAAATGAATTAATAACTGCAATAAAGCTAGCCAATTAATTACATTACGTGGTCGCCGAGCAGTTGACGAGTCGCGGGCCATGCCGCGTCTTTTGGGATTCTTCTGGCTATGATCATCAATGGATCTTCATGTAGATCGACATCGGATGACCATGTAACTTCAGGCATTGATTGTCAACAGCAGGTCGGTGCCATCTGTCCTATCAATTTCTCGATCGGTCGGGTAGAAGCACACTTTTTGGTTGACCGGTTGGCGATCAATGTTGATTTTGATACCCTTGAAGACGGACCCGTGATTTTGAAGGATGCTAAAGGATTTGGTGCCTCAAAAGTATGGATTTTAGAAACCCACAGGAGTTGGACGCTTTGAAATGCGAAAAAAGATGGAAAACGGGCCTCTCCGGGGAAAATCCGGAGACCCGGAGCTCCATGGTCGCTGGCAATCATGCACAAGGTCGCGGGATGCGACCCTGGGGGGAATTATCCTCTTTTGGTCCCGTTTCGCGACCGTTTTGAGGTCCTTTCCAATTCTTTTTTCTTCTGTGTTTTTCTTGATTTTTTTGAACATTTGTTGGCCTGATTTCCCTGTAGAAAACTTGATGGGAATTCTTTCATTTTGAAGTGCAAAATTTCTAATTTTCCAGGAAAGTCGAAGACTTTGTAGCGTAGAGCTGCCGATTTTCCTTCAGAAGCTGAAACTCGGTCAAACAATGTCGGAATGACCTGAAATTTGAGATGAATCCTCCTGAGCAATAAATAAGACCAACCATTGGCTTTTCTTTGAGTTTTGAAGTCGTATGGGGTCCTGTTGCCAGTAGACTTGACTTTGTCGCGAGGATGATGTCGCGCTTTGATGTGCAGTCAACCGATGTCCGATTGACCTGAAATTTGACAGAGAACCTATTGGAGTCATTTTGAGATGATTCACAGGCTCTGTCTTGGAAACCATAGTCTCGGGGAGCTTCACCGCCGAGAGGCCTGATTTGGCTTCCGAGAGTCAAAGTCTGGTCAAATGTTGCTGAAATGACCTAAAACTTGACGTGTAGCCCTTTGTAAGCATCTTGAAGCCGCCCATGTGCTCTTTTTTTATGAGTGATGGCCTCGGTGGTTCTCGTTGCCGAGAGGCTTGATTTAGTTGTTTGAGGGTTGATGGAGGGTCAAACATTGTCAGTTTGAGTCGAAACTTGAGGTGGAGCCTTTTGGATATATTTTGAGACTATCCATAGGCTCTGATCGAAAATTTGGTGTCTCCGATGCTGTCGCCGCCGAGAGCTCCTGTTCAACTATCGGAGTAGCGGAGTTAGGCTAAATGATTTTGAAATGGCCCAAAACTTCTTGCGTACTCCTCTTTTAGCTATCTTGAAGGATCTTGCAGTTTTTATTTGATTCTGACAATATTTGATTTTTGGAAGTAGCATTGCCTATTTATGGTAGGCTGCAGTTTCTTGTAGTTCTCTTGATGTTGAAGAGGCAAAGTAACACATTTTTTTTGTGTCAACAAATGCCCCCTCGAGGTACAGCAACCAGTTGCTTAACTTTTGTAGTCGATGTGCCTCAAAGAGATTTTTGAAGGAGAGCTTGTGACTTGACCAAGAGTCTTTGAGAAGTCTTTCTTTTGGTGTTGTAGCCTTTTAAGCTTCCATGGGAATTTTATGGTAGTGAAAGGGATCACGTACCATCTCGAGGCAAAATTTTGAAAATGACATCAGTGATGTGGATTTGGATTTTTATTTTTGACCTTATGACCCAACAAGCTATATGTGGCAAGTTAGGGGGTTGGATTTGGTTTTGACCGTGTGACCCAACAAGCTGTATGTGGAATGTTGGGGGGTCGATTTTGGTTTTGATCTTGTGACCTAACAAGCTATATGTAGCAAGTTAGGGGATCAGATTTTGGTTTTTTTCTTTTGATCTTGTGACCTAACAAGCTGTATGTGGTAAGTTAGGAGACCAGGATTTGTTTTGGATTTTTATGGAATGTCAATTTTAAGATTTTGGCTCAATTTGGTACATGAGGTTTGATGGTTTGAATTTTGGAAGCTCATGGGGCTTGGAATTCTTTTTTGTATGGTCCAATCAACTCAAAAGAGGCATGGAACCATTTTTCTACGCTATTGGTAAGAGGGATTTCTCTTTGACTAAAACCCCCTTTTTTTTATGCCTACGTGGTCAAACCTGGCTCATATGGGCTAACTCGTGGGACCTTAAGCTTTTGAAGATGGCTTAGATCTCATATGGTTTCACTTTTGTAACGAATATATAAGAATATCTCGTTTGGATAGAGAATATCTAAGAATATCCTTACTTGGAGAGAATCTCTCATTTCCCTTTATTTTGGGAGAGAATATCTTTCTAATTTCTTTCTTTTGGTAAGGTTAATAATCAGTAACACTTACCTCTTTCTTCTTTCCTTCTTTGGTTTGCTCTCTTCTATAAAAGCAAGGGGAGGTTGGATCTCTTACTCTTATTGCTTTTTTTTGTAAAAATCTCAAGAGGGCTTCAAGACCAAGAACTTTTCTTCTTCAAAGATCTTGAAGCCTTTTCTTCTTCTTTTCCATCAATGGCTTCAAGTAAGTTTTCTTTCTCGAGAAAACTCCTATCTAGAAAATAGGATGGTAAAAAAAAAAGACTTTTTTTGTTTCTTTCTTTACTTTTCTTTTTCACGTGTTTCCTTCTTCTATTTTTTTTTACACGTTTTTTTTCTCGTGCGTTTTCTTTGCTTTTTTTTTGCACGTTTTTTTTTCTTTTGTGGGCCGTACGGATATATCCATACGGATCTGGTCGTATGGCCACGTGGCCTGTGGGCCAGCTCCCTTTTTTTTGTTTTCTTTTTCTCTTTTTTTTTTAGAAAGTTTCTTCTTTTTTTTATCATCATGATAATGCTCTTCTTTTTTGGCAAAACCAAGATGTTCATGCATGCATTTTTTTTTAATTGAATTGGTAACATGATGTGATAGCATACCTGAAAGTTTTTATAAATTTGGGAATTTGGAGCTCGCAGTGATGTTGAGCCCTTCCTGATTTTGCGAAGACTTTAAGGTTTCGAAAGTTTGGAGTTTCGGAGCTCGCAGCAATGTTGAGCCCATCTTCAATCTTTCTATTTCTTTCGGGGTATTTCCCTTTTCTTCGGAATTGCCCTGGAGTCATGTCAAAATTTCGCTAGATTTTTTTTCAGCAAAATTCTGTCAGATCTTTTTCTTTTCCATCCTTTGCGGGTGGTTCCTCCAGAACGAACAAGGGTAAGGACCCTGCTACAAGCGTACCTCATCGATCTTCTAGAACTTCCAATCTGGCCGTTCAGCAGGCTTGGGAGAAGGTCCAGTATGTTGAGAGAAACCTGGAAGAGTGTGACTCCCTCAACAGAGATGAGATGAGGCAGCGACTGATCGCTCTCAAGAGTGAGGAGTTTTATCAGATCTTGGTAAGCAACCGTCCTTGGGTTATGAACGATCAAAGGGTGTTGCCTAAGCCTACCTTCTTCTTTGGTGATGCAGTCCCTGACGACGTGACATACCAGAGGAGAAGTTTTCAGTTCTCTTACACAGCTGATGGTGAGGAGAGAACTATTGTTACCAGGTCGACGTTTGATCATACCAGCTCGATTATGAGCCTTGCTCCCACGTGCTCTAATAGGGAAGATCCTCCAAGCTGGGTGAAAATGACAAATGTAATCAAGACTGGGGTTTTTGTTAGCGTTCCTCCTGGATATGCGGAGAAGTCACCTGCCGACATGGACATGTTGATGCCGGCTAGTGGCTACCAGGGCTCTAATTATCCGTTAGTCAATTTGGGACCGGTGGGCCTTGGTATTTTCAGCGGTGACGGCAGCAATTGGGTGAAGCCTTTTCAACTCCGTGGCCGTTTCAGTGCTGACTTTGAGTGGAAGTCGTGGACTGGTCGCGTCCTGCTGATTGGTGGCGCCGTTTTAAAGGAAACCGAGATCTTTGATGCGGTCTGCGCCTTTAGGGAGACCGTGATCTTTTCCGACGAGGCCTTCATGGCTATGTTGGAGTCATTCCTTCCACAAACCAATACCTTCATTGTCACGAATGGTGAGATTGGTTTTTCTTTGAAGGAGCTGAGCGTCATTACTAGATTGCCTATCCTTGGCAAACTCTATAAAGAGTTCATGCTGATCGACAGCATCCTTGAGGAGCAGTCGGTGGAGTTCAGGCTTCTGTACTTTCGGCTTGTCGCCTTCTATGATTTTTTGACGGATAAAGAGGGCTCAAAAGTTAGATCCAGTAGTTGGAAGAGTTCTGGCTCTTTGCTCCCCAACTTTTTTGACAATAGGGAATCTTCTAATAGCATGACCAGGGAAGCCAGGGCTTAGGATCCAAGTTCGAAGAAGACTTCGGCTATGCAAGAAGAGTTGAGGGGTTTCTTCGCGAGTACAGACGCCATTTGTTCTGACATTGCACTGCGGAGAGATCTCGCTATTTACCTCGCTTATTGGCTAGGTGTCGCTGTTTTTGCAGGAGGAGATGGAACGCACATCAGGCCGCATTATATCTTTCCGGCTTGTCAGATGGCGTTTGGAGAGCGGCTTGCTTTGGTGCTAGCTCTGTACTCCTAGTTGTGCACCGAACTGTAGGCTGCTACTTCCTTGGTTCAGCTTGGGATTCCTATGAATAGGGTATTTTCAGCCCATATTTTCTATTCGTGGTTTGTATACCACTATCCTGGCTTCCATCGGCTGGGTGCTGCATAGGATGATGATCCTCTGATGATTCGACTGGCCAAGGGGAAAGCCGTATCCGAATCACTTTTGTTTGCCTGCATGAGGATCTGACGGTTCAGGGACGTCGAGATGGGGCAGTCTTCATTGAAGCTTTCTCCGGAGTTGCGGAAGAAGGGTTTTGATTTTGGTGCCTCCCGAGACTCTACCCAGGCAGGGTCGGGAAGGCATTACTCCTTGACGAATGCAGAGAAGGAGTGACTTTTTAGCATACGTGTCGACACAATGGTGTACCATAGACATCTTTTCGTCGACATCCAGCCGTATGTGCCTTCTCGCTTTGCGCTGCAGTTGGGCTTTTATCATGGCGTTGTTGGAGCGCCTTCAAGCATGGTGAAGCGCTTTGGAGGTTAATTTGCAGGACGGGAGAAACGCATGGGCTTTCTATAGTGCTGAAGACACTACTGCCATGGTTTCTTATCCTGTGCTATCGACTTTCCGGACTACCAGCTTTGCGAAGTGGTTCGCGGAGAGCTTTTCGGCATATCGGGGGCTTTCCAAGAAAGATTTTGATGTGAAGCTGTCGTCTGGAAAGGCCTTGGAAAGTCGGATGGCATCCGACGAGAGGAAGTTTGGGCCTTCCAATCTGGAGAGAAGCACAAGATAGGCTTTCTCGGTGACCAGTGCCTCATTGGTTCTGAAGCTGTTCGAGAAGTACTTGACGAGGCCTTAGAGTAGCTAGAACAGGAGGAAGCTGAGCTTGACGCTTAGATGCAAGCGGCACAAAGGCAAGCTTCCGTGGAGTCTACTGATAAGGGTAGACCATCCAGCGAGGATTCAAGTGAGAGACCTGACTCTGACAGTGGGGGCAAGTTTTTCTAGGAAGCAAGCCCGTAGAGATAAGAGGAAGAGGAGTCAGCATCTCAGCAAGGAGTAACACGAAGACTCTCCTGATATGGAAGTCCCTCTTACTATCAATAAGGAGGTGCCAGAGAATGCTATGAGCCTCCAGAAAAGAGGAGCCGAGAAGAAGAGACCGTCGGTGAAGGTATGATTCTTCCTCTTTCTCTTTCCATTTCTTTTCATGGGATTTTCCATGTTCTGTTTTTCTTCCTACTTCTGCTTTTCTCTTCTTCATTTTTTTAGCAGGGGAAGATGACTTGGCGATGCCTGAGGTCCCGACCGATGTGGCGGTAACGGATCCTGTGGGGACACCTGAGAAGAACCGAGGGACTTTGGAGTGAATCCAGAATCTCCAATTGGTATAACTTCTTTTTGCTTTCCATTTTTTTGTGTCTGTGACTTGATTTACTAACATTTTTTTCTTGTCAGCTGACTTGCCACAGGATTCTGATGACTGTGAACCATCGATGGACGTAAATGTTGATGATGCTTCCGATGAGTTCATGGAGGAAGAGAGTGTTCCGCCAGTCGTCGAAGAATGTACTTTATAGTAATAACTATGATAATGATTTTTTTTAAACAGGATCATATTCATACATTTTGTGTTTCATTGGCAGGCTTTGAAGTGACTGAAGAGAGTCGATTGCTTCCTTCCGAACTTAAGCAAGGGATGCCAGAGGTTGATCCAGAGGTAGAGACTCCTAGAACCAGTTCTGACACGGTTGAGGAGATATCTCGTGCTGAGATTCCTTCCCCGGCGGCTCCAAATGGAAATAGTTATTTTGTTACTCTTCCAACAGGTCATGACATGAGCAGCCGACCAACGGAGCGAGGCGAATCTTCGTCTGGGCCATCTCTTCTATTTGCGAAGAAGGTGTTGGCACGAGTTCTGAGCTCTTGGATTGAGACTCTCCTTTCTGGACACTTGGATATCGGATTTGGTATGATTCAGCATGTGCAGGAGATTCTCATTTATGCCGAAGAAGTTGGTCTGGACGTCACATGTGCCAGGGCAATCGTTGATAGGATCATTGCACTGGGTGACAAGTGGTTTGAGACCATGGACTTCCCTGATGACTAGTTCTTCAAGGAGATGTTCTTGGATCCTACTAACAAGGCTAAGTCTGACCTAAATGAGGTTACACAAAGCAGGAAGCAGGTAGTCCTAGAGAAGAACTTAGAAGAGCTATCCATCATCGGGCTGAGGCACGACCTTAACATCCTTGATAGGGAGGTCGATGAAGCCAGGAAACGTCTTAAGTATTTGAAGGCACAAGTCGCTGCTAAGTGGGCTGTTATAACAGAGACTTGTGACAGGGAGAGTACTCCGATTTGCGGGGTTACAGATGCCGATCGAGTTCTCGAAAAGAAGATTCAAGAAGAAGAACAATGGCAAACTGCTCGAGATAAGCTTCCCGGTATAAAAGAAGGGTTACAGCCTTCTATAGCATCTCATGGCAAGTTCCTGAAGAAGCATGCCTTGGAAACCATGACAGTTGAGGCCAAGAGTTTGCTTGAGGAGCTAAAACTTTGGCTAGAGACCATTTTTTGCTGAGCTCCTGATTTTTTGTAACAGAAACTATCCTTCTTTTTTTTGGGTACTACATGTATTTTTTGGTACTCTTTTTTTTGTGTAGTGCCTGTAAACACTTTTTTTTGTACCACATGTATTTTTTGTTACTCTTTTTTTTCCCTACGCTCACTTAAATCTTTTTGTGATGAAAGCAATTGCTAAATGAGATTTGATCAAAAGTCTATCATTTTATGAAAATCTTTTGTCAAATGATTGTTTTGTCATGGGAGCCAGATTTTGTTTGTAGCATGAGAGCTGTTTTTTTATGGCATTAATAGCCGAGTTAGTGGCATTGATAGCCAGTTTGTGGCATTGATAGCCTTATTTTTGTGGCATTGATAGCCGAGTTTGTGGCATTGATAGCCGGATTTTTTGAAAGACAAGTTTTGGTTTGTGGCATTGATAGCCGGTGTTTGTTTTGTAGCGTTGATAGCCTATTTGTTTTATGGCATTGATAGCCGGTTTGTGGAATCTACAGCCGGTTTTGGTGGCATGTATAGTCGGTTTTAGTGTCATTTATAGGCGGTTTTGGTTTTCAAAAATGCAAGTATCGACTAAAAGTCGCCTCCCTGCTAAATAGCCTTGCAAGTGTCGATAGAATGTCGCATCCTTACTCATTCGATTGCGAGTATCGACGGAATGTCGCCTCCTCGCAGATTTGGGTTCAAGTATCGATGCAATGTCACATCCTTGCTTTTCAAAAATTTGGTTTTGCGGGTACTAACTTGATGTCGTTTCCCCACGATTTCTTGAATTTTGCGGTTTTCTCGAACCTTTGGGTTGTGGATATCAACTGCAATGCTGCTTATCCACGATTTCTTAGTTTTTTCGAACCTTTGAAATTTGGGTTGTGGATATCAACTGAAATGTTGCGTTTCCACAATTTTAGGTTTTCTCGAACCTTTGAAATTTGGGTTGTGGATATCAACTGAAATGTTGCGTCTCCACGATTTTAGGTTTTCTCGAACCTTTGAAATTTGGGTTGTGGATATCAACTGAAATATTACGTCTACACGATTTTAGGTTTTCTCGAACCTTTGAAATTTGGGTTGTGGATATCAACTGAAATGTTGTGTCTCCAAGATTTTCGGTTTTGCAAGTATCGACAAAATGTCGCTTCCCTGCAATTTTTGGAAGTGTCGAACGTGGTTCGTGTGCTTCCGATTTGTACGAGTATCAACTAAGCGTCGCTTTCTCGCAGTTTTGAAAAACCATTTTTTTGTTTAAAGACAAGAGGGTCGTAAATTTTGACCTAAAACCATTTTGGTGGTAAAAGGTAGTGGACTAGGGTGGAAATCCATGAATTCGGATTTTGTTTCAAACCATGAATTTTGGGTTCAAGGATCGAAAATTTCTGGTCAAGTCAGGGAGAGGCTCCTAAACTTGGATTTCTTGAACGATGAAACGATGAAAGTAAGCAATGTTTGAATTTTTAGAAATTTCAACATTTGATATGAAAATTCTAAAAGAGTGTGTTTGATGAGCGAGTACCTGGAAATAGGTTTTGGCCGTATAGGCATTGCTCTTACCCAGTTGGGTAAGTCCTCAAGGGTAGTACCGTTTTAAGAACTTGCCATTGATGGGCAATATACATCTGTCACCCTCCATGTTTAGGAGTGCGTATACGCCGTTGGAGAAAACCTTGTCGATGACATAGGGTCCCTCCCATTTTGGTTTAAACTTGCCTTTGGACTTATGAGCGAAGACCATTGGTCCTTTTACCGCAAGAACCAAGTCATCCTTTCTGTAGGAGCATTGCCTGACCTTCTTATCTAAAGATCATGTCATGCGTGCTTGGTAAAGTTCAATGCTTTGTCGAGCTTCGAGCCGTCTCTCATCGAGATTGTCTAGCTCATGGAGTCGCAATTTGACATTGCTTTCTTAAGTCATGTTATTTTGCAAAGATACCCTCAAAGAAGGAATTTGTGCTTCCAAGGGTATGACAGCTTCGTATCCATAGACCAAGGAGAATGGTGTGCTATGTGTTGGTCCTAGAACGGTGGTTCGGTAGGCCCACAAAGCTTCAGACAGTTTGTCGCTCCAGTTTCTTTTGTGACTAGAGACCATCTTTTTTAGGATTTTGCAGAGTGTCTTTGTTGAAGGCTTCTGCTAATCTGTTTGCTGCCGGATTGTATGGAGTCGAAGGACAGTTTAGGATTTTGTATTTGTCGTAGAACCTGTAGAATCGATGATCTCGGAATTATGGTCCATTATCATGGACGAATCTTTTGGGTATGCCAAAACGACAAACGATGTTGGTACGCAAGAACTGAAGGACTGATGAGGTCTTCATTTCGTTGAGCGCAAATGCTTCTGACCACTTAGAGAAATAATCCGTAGCGGCGAAGATGAAGCGATGACCTTTACTTGAAGGGGGAGAAATAGGACCAATGATGTCCATACCCCCAGGCTTCGAAAGGCCTTGAGATCGTTGTAGGATGCAGCCATTCTGGATGCATGTGAATGTAATCTCTGTGAACTTGGCATTGTTGGCAGCGCTTAGCAAATTATATTGCGTCAGCTACCATGGTAGGCCGGTAATAACCTAACATTTTTATCTGATCGTAGAGCTTGGGACCAGCCTGATGGGCTCCACAAAGACCATCATGAACTTCTTTGAGTGTTTCTTCAGCCTCTTGTTGTGACAAGCAGCGTAGAAGTACTCCGGCGAAGGATTTCTTATAAAAGATTTTTGAAAGAATATCCAAATGAAAGCTCGGGCTCGCCTTTCGATGCTTACCCGTTCTTTTGGATCTTCATGTAGGATTCCGAACATAGTGTAATCAACGAACGGATCTCTCCATTCGCCGATTGAAGGTTGAAGGATATAAACCCGACTTCCAACCACTTGGTGGCATTCAGTAACTGCTTGGTGTGTGTTAAGAGGAGGGTGGATTCTTCTATCGCACACTGTGATTTGCATGTTTTCCCCTTCCTAGAATGCCATAGATGCGGCAAGTCCGGCCAAGGCATCTGTACGTATGTTTTCACCTCTACAAATGTGGGTGATGTGATAGATGTCAAACTTTTGTAGAAGCGATTGTGCCTTGTTATAGTAAGGCAGTAGATCAGGCTTCCTGACTTCAAATTTCTGATTCATCTGCTTGACGATCAATTGAGAGTCTCCAAAGACTTCCAGTACGGTGATGCCAGATTCGATGGCTAGTTCCAATCCTAGGATTAGAGCTTGGTATTCAGCTGCATTGTTCGTGCATGGTTCCAGTAGCGAGAAAGCGTGTGGAATTATGTATTTGTCGGGGCTAACAAAGAGGATGCCAACTCCCGAGATCAGCTGTCTTTTTTCATTTGTCCTAGTTGCACCGTCAAAGTACATGTCCCAGGAGGCATTTTGTGAGAAAGTCTCCACGTTGTAGATTGGTTCGTCTGGGAGATCATCTCTGAGTGGAGAATCTTTAGGCATTGGATGCTCTGCGAGAAAGTCTGCTAGAGTTTGCCCTTTGATCACTTTTTGTCGTACATACCTAATATCAAATTGTGACAGAAGGATGGACCATTTTGCCAGTTGTGCATTAGGAGAACCTGCTTTTGTGACAAGGACCTTCAAGAGGTTTATCCTCAAGACCAGGTAGACTGTGTTGGAAAGCAAGTAGTGATGTAGCTTTTGTACGGCGAACATCACTGCAAGGCATTCTTTTTCGACTGGGGAGATCGATGTCTTCATGGACTTGAGATGTCTAGGCTTGGTCAGCAAACTGACTTTTAAGCCTTTGTGTCAACTGTCTCAGGGGGTTGTTAGGATCATACCCTAACCCATGTGAAGACTATTCTATACAACCGTAGAGTCTCCAATCTTTCAGCTGGCTCTTGGTCAAAGCGGGCCCCAATGGCGTGAGAATACCGCGGCCTTCTCCCAAACGGACTGGATTTTGAGCGTCATAGCCCATTTTCTTCATAATAGCATGTGCCACAGGACTATATAAGGATAGTTAAGGCATACCTTCAATTTGGAAAGGTTCAAGCATGGAGTTTGATGAAGAAGCATCCGATCTATGGAAGAAGATTGGCTTTTCCTTTGCTGAAGTTGCTGGAACAACGAAGGAAGCAGATGTAGGATCTTCTACATCAGCAGGTGTCTCCATTAGAGTAAGAGCATGCTGAACTTGCTGAGGGTCAACTTGGCTTGACGATGCATCGTCTTCTGGCTCTGAATCCGAATCCGTGTCTTGCATGATAGACACGAAAGAGACAACAAATTTGGCCCCAGGCTTTTGCTTTGCCTTCTTCACTTTAGTTGTGATGACTAAAGGCTTTGAAGTCTTGAGGGAGATGACGAAGGGAGTTTGAATGCTCTCTTCAGATTTACCGGAGGGTTTGTTTTCTTCCGATGATTGTTGAGGAGCCTTGCCTTTATCTTTCTGGAGATTTTTGGCAAAGGATACTATCTCCTCTTCTTCTTTTTCACCTTCATATATCTAGGAGTCTGCGAAGTGGACTTCTTTACCTTTGAAGGGTTTTTTGTCTGCAAAGACTCGATGTATCATGCCGTCGTCGCCGTCGTCGACATCCTCATTCAGCTTTTGTAATTCTAAAATGAGATTATCACGAGTGCGCGGAGACATTCACAATAAGTTTAGGATGTGCAGACGTGCAGGTATGTGCTTGAAATGTTCAATCAAGTCATACTTGAAAGCCTCCTTGGGGCCTACATGTTCATCATTGTTGCCATTAGGGGCGCTTACAACATTTTTTCCCAAAGGATTTACATAAGTAAAGGAAGATTGGTTGTAATTCTTATGGTAGTCCAGGCTAGAGCGGGTGCCTCTACCAACTTCGAGAGCTTCGTAAGAAGAATCTTCATTTGGAAGATTGTCTTCAGGGTCAAGAGGCTATCGTTTCTCATTTACTGAGGATGTATCTGCAGCAGGGTTGCCACCCTCAGTGATTGTATTGCACGGAGCATTTTCCGGGAGCAAGTCCTGAACAGCATCCAGCAACTTTTCTTCTATGATGACTAATTCATCATCCCAAGCATCAATAGCCGCGGTTTCTTCATGATGATCAGTCGGGAAGAATGTGAATTCTGAAGTCACGGTCTCAGGAGAAGAAACCTGAGAGGGTGCCATCTCTGTGAAAGTCACGTGAGATGAGGTAGCTCCAGAAGATACATTGCTAGGCGTCGTCGGAGTATAAGTGATCTCATCAGACGATGCTTCGGAAGAGCTATAATCCTGAATTATCACATTACAGGAAGCTCTGACAGGAGACGTTGCCTGTTCGGAGTCAGACTCATCCTCGGATGTAAGAGGATCGTCCACCCAACAATTTTCTCCATTTTCAAGAGTTAAGGGAGGAAGTACCTGATTGTCTTCAGGGATTTCAGGCTCTGATTGTGAGGAGTCTCGTTGACTTGGTCTTGCTTTTGTTCTAGGGCAAGACGCTACAAGATCCTTGCATATTCTTCAAGATCAAGCATGGGAGCCAAATCTTCTTCTTCGTCTACTCTTTGTGGCTCATAGTTGATTTCCACTGGAGCAATGATGGGTGCTGGGTCAATAGCATTTTATTTCATAGCCTCTTGGTCTTCTTCATCATCAGACCAGGATCCTTATGGATGTAAGGGGTTATAACAGATTACTGGCATAAGGTGAGTTTCAGGAATCCATTCTTCATTGGAGAGATATTCTCCTGTTTCAAGGGATTCCTCCCACTCGTCGGTGTTGTTGGATTCGAATCCATCATCGATGTCACTGGACTCGTATCCATCAATGGAGAATCCAACTACTGAATTGCAAGAGTATGATGCCTCCTACGTGGCTTTTTCTTTGAATTGAGGTGGCATGAAATCACTGAGAGTGAATTTTCTTACCCCCTTTGAAGTCTCTGGAATGGACGTTTCTGTTGCCCCCAGTGAAGCGGTAGAGGAGGCCTCTGCCTTTTCTTGGACTTCTTGTTTTGGCTGGGTCTTCTCTTGCCGTTTGAGCTTGAGGAGACGTTTTTAAGCCTGTCTTCGCTGTTGAGATGTTGACTTTGTTTTTACGATCTCCCCATTTTCATCTTCTAGGAGATCGGGATGTACCTGTATGGGTTGTCCGTCTGGTGTCGGGTAAGGAACCTGCTCTTCGGACGCTTCAATTATGTTTATCACCTTGAAGGAAGTAGTGATCTTCTTCTTTGGTGATTTTGGTGTTTGTCCACAAGACACCATGTTGACGAGGCAAACCCATAGTTTTTGTCAAAGGTGATGACTCCGTTTTTCTATAACTCGTTTATTTTCTCTCTCACAACGAAGCATTGATTGAGAGGATGTGAGATCATCTGGTGGTATGGATAGTACCGAGCATCGTTGGTTTTGCCAACATCTCCCGGTCTTTTGGGTTCAGGCAGGTGGGCTTGTCGTTTGCCACGAGGGCCCCAAAGATTTCATCAATATCTTCATCGAACGTGTATTTCTTTTCTACTCGCTCTTTGAAGGCATCAGAGAGTTCAGGTCTCATATCTGCAGCTTTGTTTTCAGCTTTCTTTGGTGGCTGAGGAGCTGACTTGGTTTGCACATTGAGGACATCTCTTTTCTTTGGCTTTGAGGTTGCAATGGCGGTTGGCTCTTTCCTTGATGATTGCTGATTGTTAAGGTCTTTAATCACCATTTCAGCTTCTATGGAAGCTTCTAGGAGTTCTCCCAGGTTCTTTGATTTATTACCGATGATCATGGAGCGAATTCTAGCTCTCATATTGTTTCGGCAGATGTTGACTAGCGATGCTTGTGGCAGTACATCAGAGCATTTGTATGCCATTGCTTTCCACTTGTGAATGAAGTCATATGTTGACTCATTCTCCCCCTGCTTTAGGCTGTAGAGCTGAGTCATAGTAGCGAGATGATCCTCACCTTTGAAGTGAGTTAGGAAGCATGTCTCTAGCATGGCCCAGTTTTGGATGGAGTCCTCCGGCAAAGTGGAGTACCAATCAAAGGCCATACCTTTTAGGGTACTTGCAAAGAGACGGATTTTGAGTGCATCTTGATCCGCGATAGCTCCCGTCAAGATCTTGAAGTGGATGACATGTTGTCTGGCTGAACCTTACCCCGTATATGTTTGGAGAGTAGGATGCTTGAATTTTGTAGGGAATGGGATCGAGTCCATCCATAGGGGATATGGTGGGTTGATCCCATGCTCTTTGAGTATATCTTCTTCTTTAGATTTTGCGAGGATACTGTCTACGTCCTTTTTGATGAGGGCGCGTGACTCATTTTCTTCTTCATTTTCCTCGTTATTCGGAGGAGGTTCATTGTTCGCCTGATTTTGGAAGGCGAGTAGAAGGGTTTTCCATCAGAGTTTCAATCCTCTGCTGGCTTTGTTCCAACTGCTGGATGCGTGTGAGCGCATCGTCTTGAGGTGGATTGCGAGGTGGTGGCTCAGAATTTGTAGCCAGGACGTTTATCCCTCGGGATTCGAACGAAGAAACTGTCCTGGTGATTGAGCTGTGGCTCATTCTTTTTTATGAAGAGCTTAACGAAGGATCACTCTGCCATCCTTTGCTTGAAGGGGTAGGGGATTCTTCTGAATGTCTTCTTGTCCTGGAGACGCTATGGGTCACCGGACGTCGAACATGGATTTTTGTTGCTGACTTTTGGAGTCTTCTGGTTTTTCTAACCATATGGACAGCAGCAATTTGGTTGGGTCTTTCTTTTTCGACCCATTTGGGAGAGACTTGAAGTGTAGGATGCTGGGTCCTTTGCTTCTCTAGTCTCTTTTGTCGATACGACGCGCGGCGGCATATACGACGAGCAATTTGAGCTTCGGTCAGCTATGGCTGGGCTTTGACAATGAAGGATGTGCTCCCTCGGGCGCAGCAGCCGAGCCTATCTTCTTTGTAGCTAGGCAAGGACAGGATGCGAACCTGGTCCTTCACCTGTTGCAGCGAAGCTTTGAATTTTTCGAGTTCGGCCCCTGTAGATATGAAGGGTTGAACCGAAGGATTGTAGGCCTTGGTAGGTGCTTGCAGAGGCCTTGTGATGCATGACTTGATTTTGAGATTGTAGGAATAAGCCGATTCATGCTGGGTTGACTTGGAAGTCAGGCTGGAGATGGGTCTCTCCTCTTTCATGTGGGCAAGAGGGTAGAACTGGTTCTCCTTGAGCGGGGCCAAGTATGCTGGCTTGGTGGATGTTTGGGACCTTCTTTGTTTTGGTGAAGGTCTTGGGGACCAAGTCTTGGGATAGACTTGGTTGTTTGTGGGTCGAGGCTTCACGAAGGTGCTGCGGGCTTCAGGCTTTTTGGTGTTCACCTTTGGTGTCATGGTATTGACACGTTGAGAGGCGACCTTCTGCTTCTTAAAATGAGCAGTTTGTTCTTTGGGAAGTGGGAATGGTCTAAGCGTCCCAAAGACAATAGTCCTTGGAGTCAAGGTCAACCCGGAGTTCAAAGAGTTACCGAGGAAGTTGACACTTCGGCAGCTGACAGGGCGCTTGTAGGTGCGCGTGGTTTGCTTCTGTTGAAGTATGAGCTGGTGCTTGTTCTCATCAAAAGTAATGGTCGAGGAAGCTGCCATTATTAGTTTTGAAAATTTCTGAAACAAGACCACATCCATTAGTAATCACAAGAATATAATGATCATAAATGGAAAATTCTATGGTTTTGTCTTTTCAAATTGCTCGAGGGACATGACCCAAGCGACATGAAGAAAGCAAATATCCATAGATGGTACAATTATTCTGATCGCAAGTATGGTGAGCCCAGAATGAGCGTTCCAGTGACTGCTAGAAGCAATTGTGAACATAAATTCGACTTATCGAGAAGCAGAGCTTGCTCGAGGTAAGAAGAATATAAGGTTGAAGCTACAAATGTGCCGGTCGCGAATACAGTAGACCATGAAAGGGCGTACCAGTATTGCTAGGCACAAATGTTCGGAGATCGCATCTATGAGATGACATTCTTTGTTTTGAAAGGTCAAGATCGGTTTCATCAAAAAGAACAAGTGATATTCCAATCTAAACACGGGCTCAACAATTTCCGCGAGCGCCAGTGCTCAGAAGGAAAGAGACCAAAATTTCTCAAATCTGAATCATCTGAATCCAAAAATGATGAGATTTTTTTAAAAGGCTAAGATCAGGTACATCAAAGAGAGAAAAAGGCATTCCAATCTGAACATGGGCTCAACGATTTCCGCGAGTGCCAGTGCTCAGAAGGGAAGAGACCAAAATTTCTCAGATCTGAACCCAAAATGATGGAACCCAAAATTCCTCATCCTCCGTAACATCATTTCTCGCTATCAAATAGTGGGACTCTTCTGTGTAATCATCAACACTTCGATCCCCTTGAAGTAAGTTTTGAAGTCGTTGATACAAGGCTTGCACATAGTTAGGTGGAAGGAAATAACCCCTCTAGATCCTTTCCCATGCGAAGTCTTGATTTTGTAATTGTTCCCACCATGCAGTTGCATGGCCTTTTAGTTTTAGCGCAACCAATTTTCACCCTATTGTGGTCCCCTTAATCTTTGTAATAAAATCTTTTATCAACTGAATTTAACCAATCTAAAAACTCCTTACCTTTCATACTCCCACTTACATTAAGTTCTTTTTTCTCAATCCTCACGAACATACACTCCCTGTTCGTGGTCTCCAAATTGGTGATCAATTGAAGAACTCATTGTAGTAGCCTCCCCCAAACCATCACTCTAGTCAGCATCATGGATCGGAGGTTCCAAGCGCTCGGTCAATGTCTCAACTTGCCTTCGTAGTTGCTGGATTTCTTCATCACGCAGATCCGGCTGTCAGTCGTCACCACCGCCATGACCCCCTCTACCATGAGCACGTCACAGTGGCATTTTCCTCTTCAAAACGACGTCCAAATGTAAGAACGTTCGGTCTGATACCAACTGACGCAGTCGGGGATCCCAAGCTATCCCAAGACAGCAGCTATTTCGTCACTATACTCCCTCTAGTAGTAGGTAACAACTGTTTTAAGTTGGCTTAGTTATCAGCAAGATGATAGGTGTAAGACCCCGACCCGAGTGACCGCGATTAGCATTAATTAAGGCGTGTGTTAGCTCTAAGTGAGATTAGTGGGTTTTGGTTAAGTTTGGGTTAGAATAGCTTTTATATAGCTTTGGGGAATTTTAAGAGCCTTCTTGATTTAGTGGGACCCTTTGGGGGTTCTTTTAGTGAATTTGCGTGAACATGGGGGATTATTCGAGATTCCAAAAATTCATGTTTTAACTCCATTTGACTTATCTTGTTAATCTCTACAACTTTCATATTGACTCCGTCCCCGTCCGAGACCCTGAAACCCAACATTTCCAACTTAGAGGGCAAAATAGTCTTTTTACACCAAATCTGGACACCAAATTTGATGTCTCCAAAACCCTCGAAACATTTACTTTTTAGAAACTAGATTTTTCAACAATCATTTTCTCCCTTCTTCGTTGAACTCATCTGAGGTCCGGAAAACCATGTTTTTAGCCCGTCAAGCTTGGTAAGCTATAGGACCCACCCTCTCTTACTACTCTTACTATATATAGGGAACCCTTCTTCACTTTCTTCTTTTTCCAGCTCAAGATCGTTGGGGGGGGGGGGGGGGTTGTGGCCAGCTACTCTAGGGTTTTTCCCTTCTTCTTCCTCTTGCTTTCTCTCCTCCAATCTACTACCAAACTTTTGCCAATGGGATAATGGTCTTCATCTTCTTTTCCCTCATCTTACAAGCTCTCCATTGATACTCTTGGAAGAGAAATCCATCTACATTGGAGCTTCCCTTGAGCTAGCCTTGTCTCTTTGAAGGGCTTACAAGTAAGCAATCTTCCTCAACTCTTAGATTTGTGTCCTTTTAATCTTAGAGAAGCTCCATCTCCATTATTGCAAGCTCTTTCTTCCTTATTCCTTGTTTTGACCATTTAGGGTTCTAAATGGGTTTTTTGTATAGCATTGTGATCTCTAGCTTGGGAGTAGTTATGGAAGCTTGATTAGTCATTTTGGAAGCCAAGGCAAGTGGATGAATCGATTGTTTGAGTATGAACATGTTTTGTGGGAAAACCTGATTTTTCATTAATGGTTTTGAAGGCTTAACTCTTGTTTTCTAATGACTTTGAAATGTACTCATTGATGTGTCTTTCTATCTTGCTAATCTCTTGGAAAATGGTTGCATTGATTTATGTTAAATCTTGATTATGCTACATGTGGGTTTCCATGATTGATGGACTCTTTTTCTCTTGTGATTGAATGTGGATGGAAAGGGGGTGATTTGATGCATTTTGTGGAAGGTTTTAATGGTGAATTAAATGTGGTTTAGAGGAAGCTTTGAACTCCTCATTTATGTGTAAAAAGGGTGCTCTAGGGTGTTGTAAAAGAAGGAAGGAAGGAAACCTGAAATGAATCAGAACCTAGTGTTCTAGACAGGTTGCTCGAGCAAACACTATCCAGAGGACAGTTGGCTCGAGCTAACTTGACAGCTCACTCAAGCCAACCTGACCTAGGCAAGTCCGCTCGAGCGAACCCCTCCTAGAGAGCTAGTGGCTTGAGCGAACTTCAGGTTGCTCTAGCCATCTGCACTGTAGGATTGGGTCTATGTTGGGAGGTCTGAAACTAGAATGTTAAGGCTTGGGGAGGTTTGTTTGGAGCCCCAATGCAATGGTGAGACTAAGGGAGTGATGTGTGGAGCCCGGTTGTGAAAGAAACCCCATCACTGAGAAGTATTGAGGATTTTGGGCTTCGTCAATTTGTATAAGGGATTTGGAATGTCTCCAATTCTATAGAGTACCAAGCCAATAGCAATACCGGCATATGGGACCCCTATGCACCTTGATTTAAACCTTGAACCCTCAATGTATGGTCCGGAGTATTGTGGAAATCCATTTATGTTTTATTTCACCCGAATTTCTATATGGACTTTTTGATACTCATGATACGTGACTAATCATGTCCCGAAAACATTGAAATTTCATTTTTTAGCATTTTGCGAGCCCCGTTATGCATTGCCCGATAATGAAGTGATATTTGTGCCTATGGGCACCCTGTTTAGCCTGTTTATGTGTTTTACATCATATGGACATTGGTCCTTATCCCGATCTCTTACATATGACCTATGTGTCGACACCACTAAGCTTGGACGACCTTGTTGGCCTGATCTAACAACTTGGAGGTCCCCCTCTCGTTTTCGCTAGCTGCAGCCCCGCCCAACTCAGCATGAAATTGTCCGCTTTGGCCTCACCTGCGTGCGCAAGGACTTCCCAAGAGGTCACCCATCCTAGTACTGCTCCCGTCCGAGCACGCTTAACTCCATAGTTTTTATGGTTTTCGGGGCCGCACGGTTTTAAAAGACCTCATACTAAGTTAAGACGGAGTTTGACTTATAAGCCCAGGGATCTAACAGCTCATTTCCAGTGTGGGGCTCATGTATATTCCTCACATTGCAAACCCAATCCATATGCGGACTCTTCTAATTGCCCTTCTTCAGGGGGGTCACAATCATGGGGCATTACAATAGGGATAGATTCTCCACAATGATTGTAAGAAACATGCAAGGAATAGAAACTCACTTAGGCAAAATGGAGAGATCTAAAAGCAAGAGAATCCAAGTCTCTTTAATCTTTTACTCAATATCAATTGTCTACCATACTGCAGTAGACCATTACAATTTATAGGGAAATGGTTTCTTCAATGAGAATGCAATCAAATCAATTATCCTACTCATTACATAATTATTCCCATGATCTAGGATCTTTATTGACACTAATTGCTAGCTAATTAAAGAGGGAAGTCAAAGCTTTTAGAAGATTCTCTAGATAAGGAAATCATGCACAAATCCTGCACTAGGGTTGTAAACGGGTCGGTTCCGGTCCGGGTCCAAGGTGGAACCGGAACCGGAACCGTTTTCTAAGAAGGGGAACCGGAACCGGAACCGTTAAGAATAATGGGAACCAGAACCGGAACCGTTTGTGAGGCGGGTCTGGTTCCGGTTCCGGGTCTAGACTAATACCTGTATTTTTCTTTAAAAAAATTATGCTTTTTTCACATTTCAATTGGATCACGTACCTACAAACACTAATGTGACATTTTGTCTATCAATAACAGACACTTTTAACCTAAAACTCAGAAATCACATCCAAGCAGGCAATGAGATGTAGAAAAGTAGAAAAACCTAATGTAGAAAAGTAGAAAAGTAAAAAGGGTTCTGTTCTCACATAATAAAGTTACCTTATGTTAGTATATATTGGGTCGGATCCCGGGGCCACGGGTCTGAGCCACTGTGGATCCGGAACCGGAACCGTTTAGGTATCGGTTCCAAAAAAAGGATCCGGAACCGGAACCATTTTCTTATCGGGACCAAAATAAGGATCCAGACCCGGATCCTAACGGGTCGGAACCTTCGGGTAATCGGAGAATTGGGTACCCATTTACAACCCTATCCTGCACACTTTATGACTAGAATTTCAGAAATTATAGAATCCACTCTGTAATTTCTATTTTCTTCAAAATAGCCCTTGGCGGTAAGTTCAATGTATATTTTGGGGCTATTTTGGTTCTCATTTAGATGTAAATCGTCACACATGGGTTAGGACCCCTTGTGCTCGGTCAAAGGTTTTCATGAACTTTTCAGCTAACAATAAAATTAGGTCTTCATCGGATTATCAATCCATCCCAAATCCAAATTTTTATCCATGCTCTTGCAGGTCATCCCACTTTGACTCCACCCATTTTAACTCCATTACAAGGCCCTTTAATAACTCCACCATTAATGTATTCAAATCTATACCCACCAATCCAAAGATCATAAATTAACATAAAAGAGATATTTAGAATGTTTAAAGTATTAGAATCAACCAATAAATCATGCACACACTATTTTCCATATCTATATACTTGCCTTTAGCTTAGTTGAGTAAAAATCCCTTTCTTAGAGCTTAGGGTTACCTCAAACCTTGCTCTTCATACCTCTCCACTTCAAACTAAGTAAAGAACCCCACTTCCTACATGCCAAAATGAAAGGAAAAACCCACTAAATCACCATTACATGCTCCTAGTGTTGAAAGAAGCAAACTATATAAGTTTAGAGACAGGATTTTCTTACTTATTGATGAGAATGAGAAAGGAGGAAGATGAAGGAGATGATGGGGAGACTCTTGAGCCTGGGGAAGAGAAGAGAAGGAATGAGATGAAATGGAAATGGGGCTTTAGGGTTTGAAAGGGAATTTTCTTATAGGAATTTTGCACATAAAACCAAGTTGTTAGGGAGTTTATAAGAAAGTCCTTGGCAAATGGGTATGGGCTCATAATGAGAGTGCCTTGGACTATCGTGCCAAGATGGGTCCAAGTAAGGATGATATGCATAACCCCTAATGCGTAGACCACTAAACCCAATTAAGCACCCTAAATCCTAGTGATTAGTGACTAACCGCTCTAATTAAGGCATGGGACCTTACAAACATCACCTACATAGGTGTCATAGTCTATTAGGCCTTAGTTAAACTAGGTCAAAAAGTTTCTAAAAAGTATGGGTCTTACGTGTCACGCCCCATAACCGGGATCCTGCAGTGACTCGATCTCGGGGAGTGTAAATTTGGGGATTGATTAAAACTTTTTACTTTTCTCAAGATCCGCGTGTGTGAGAACAATAAAATTCCATCACAATCTGAATATTTCGCGGAAGCTGAACATGATGTTGCGACTCAGAGTCAGTGGCCATCGGATTCCGTGTTGCACTCAACCACTAATATAAAGTCATCAAAGTCAAGGCTCATTATCAGACTGGAACAAACCAAGATACCATAAAACACTGAGCTGGCGGTAACAGGATAATTCATTTTCCACATATATTCAAGTTACAAATTACAAGAGCATATTCATTAGAATCCCAAGAAAAAGGCTAATAAAAGCCATACAAAAATAACCAACTAAACAAAAATGCTATCACAATATATATTACGAACTCTGGCACCAAAAGCGACATCTAGATGATATCGTTGGGCAGCCACTCATGTCCAACAACGGCTCAACCGCCTCCTCCGCTCAAACCACCTAAAAAGCAACATGAGAGAAATCTGTAACCAAACAAAAAGGGTATCAGACACGACGGTCTGGCAAGCAAATTAAACAAATAACAAGATAATGAGATTTATAAAACATTATGAAACCATGATAAATAATTGAAAGACTGAACATGAATATCGGTGAAATAAATAAACAATATTTGAAACATTAATGATCTTAAGGAAAATAACAAACTGATAAAAAACATTGGCAATCCACATATAACTATATTCTCTAATTACTGAAGTAATAAGAGCAAACAGAAACCGTTGCCACAACCCGTGAGACAGAAAAACAGAGCCGTTGTTACATAAAGTGGGATGGAAAACAGAAACCGTTGCCACTACCCATGGGACCGGAAAACAGAAACCGTTGTCATGGTCGGAACAGACAGAATCCAAACTGCAGTTGTTGGTAGATAATTTAAAGATCTCAAGCCGGATGATCAGCCTGACAAGGTGACCTAAGCTTAGTGGTGACTTTCAAAACCAAAGCTTGAATCGATACAAATCAAATCATAGTAATACATTTCTGAAATCGATAAAAGGACTACTCCTGAACAAATACAGACTGACAAATTCAAACGAATCAAATGAGTAGCCTTACCGACATTTTCAAAAGTGGCGAACCACTCAAATACATTTCAAATCAATTTATAAAAGATATATAAATTTCTCTATCTTGGAATGAAGAAGTGTATAACGGTTTAATGGCCTGCCACGGGATGTCTCAATGCACACTTAACCTCTAAATATTGACTTATAAAAGAATAGGTTTTGTGCCAATGAAAATCCACAATATTCAAGATAGCAAAGTATGCATTAAGACTATAAGAACCCCGGGTAATGCTAACATCAAATCTTTCTTTCATTCTTCTCATTCAATTACACAATTCGGAGTAATAAAATTCCTTCCAATCTTTCCCGGGCTTCCACACATCATTAGGAGTTAAATGGGCCTCAAATAAGACGAGGAAGTAGGCTGAAATCGGGCCGAAACAACCTAGGAAATGGGCTGAAAACAGCCCAACAAAAGACCCAGGAAACAGGATTGGGCTGCTGCCTGGGTCCACTCGAGCGGCCCAAGGCCCGCTCGAACGGGCCAAGCTGCTGCCTGGGCCAGTGTCAAGTAAAAATTTTGTGCATTCTTTTGGTTCTTTTTCCACCCCTTTTCTCTTCCACAATGATTCTCATGTATCTTGGGCTTCTCCTTGCCACCACAAACTCCTTATAAACATACACACACTAATTCATTCCATTTATTTCCAATGAATCCAATACAAACATAACTGTCTTCATTCAACAACACAATAAAATTCTGAAATGTACAAAAGAAATCCACAAGTGATTTATTGCTAAATCAAGATTCATATTGTTGAAATAACAACTTAAAGAAAACAAAAGACATAAATCATAGTTTGAATATTTCAAAGATAAATCCATAAATTATAAGAAAAGAACAATCTAGAGTAGAGATTTCAACATTTTTAAGAAATAAAATCCTTAATCACTTCAAATAACATGCAATCCATTATCTGAAATATTTACTTGCCTCAAATCAAAGGGATTCCACCAAAATCACTCCAAGAACTCCACTCTCAAAGCAAAGCCCCGATCTACAAAAAGCCCTAAGAAAAACACATAAATCCCGAATATTTGAGATGAAAAGGGGCTTTCAAGGAAATCTATTGCAAGCTTGAAGACAATGTTATAAATGCTTAGAAAAACCAAGATTACAGAAAGAAAAACCATTGCTTACCTTTTAGAAGCTTCAAACAAGAAGAAAAGCTTGAAAAAGAGTTTTGTCACAACTCAAAGACCTTGAAAATGGTATCTTTGGAAAGCCAAGAGGGAGGAGAAGAGGATTAGTAGATCAATCCTTCATTTGGCACTAAAGAAAGAAGAACACAAGAAGAGAGAGAGTGAGTGGTTGGAAGAAGAAGAAGAAACCCTCTTCAGCTGGGTTGTTGCATGAAAATAAGATGGGGAAGAGAAGAAGGAGCCCAGCTGGTTTTATAAAGTGGGGAAAATGGGTCCCAACACTTCAAGGGATTTAAAGTGGCATTTGCGGGTCCCGAACGAAAACGACGAAGAAGACAAAATCGATCGTTGAAATATCTAGTTTTCAAAAAGTATATTTTCCCCAATTTTTTGAAAATTTTAAATTTTATGCACAGTTTATGTGAAAAGTCATTTTTGTCCTTTTTCTCGAAAAACACAATTTTTGAGTCTTAAATCAAAACGAACAAAACATGAAAGTTGTTAATATCAATAAAACAAGTCGAAAGGAGTAAAAATTGAAAATTTTCGAAATAAGAAGAATAACTTTTGACACAAACACAAATAACCGGGCCACCCCGGGCCCGGTCAAACCAAGTCAACTACTCTCGAAATTCTCCAAAACTATTAAAAATCTAACCAAACTCACAAACGAAGCCAAACCAACTCTAATATCACTCAAAAGGTTAATTCATAACTAAGACAACACTAAATCCGAAAATTGGGGGTCGGGGTCTTACATTACGGTTGATTCGCGGTTACCTGACGGTTAATTGTAAGGGGTCTACAGTTAGCCATGGGTCACTCAGGTTAGCCATGATGTCATAACCTTGGAGTCAAGTCTCAGGTTGAGTTTTACGATCTCTACAAGGTGAGCTAGCTCCTGGTTAGCTGTAGTTTATTTGACCTGAAATACATGATTTTGTCTTTGCAACCATGAGACTCATTTGACCCCAAAGTGACCTCGTGGTTAGCCTTACGGTTAACCTTGGAGACATCTACGGTTATCCGTAGTACAAAAGTCCCAAATGTTCAATTTTATGAAAGCCACCGAAATGTAAACCAGAGTAGTCTCACGGTTAACCGTGAACATCTCACGCCATAAGCTTCAAGAATTTTGAAGCTTGAATCAGAAATTGGTGTTTTTAGGTGGGGTTGTTTCCCACTTCATTCAAAGCTTCAGTTGGCTATTTCTTGGTTACAAATAGATCTTCCAAGCTCTTAAACAACTACAATTACGTAGACATAAAAAGGATTCACATTCTTATTCCATAAAATCAATTGAAATCACACATATGGGCTTAGATGGGTATTCTATCATGGAAATACATAAAGAATCAACATAAAAAGCTTGCATGCATGATAATATAGTTGTTCGCGGCCTTGGAAGGGTGCTCTACACAATTATAACCGTTTCTAAGCTAGACTTTACTCAAATCAACCTTGAAAATGAAACCCCCAAACTCTTGCTAAAAGAGAAACTCTACAATGGTGAAAGAGAGGAATGAACTTGAGAGGGGCTTGCATGCAATGATTTTAGCTTTCCCTAGGTGAATCTAAGCAAGGAAAAGGATTTGGAGGAAAAGATCTTACTAATGGCACAAGTAGAGGTGAAATGGAAAAGATGTGAGCTTGTAGAGGAAGAAGAAGATGAAGAAGACGACTTGAGCTTGATGGATCTCACATGCAATGATTCCCTTGATCGATTGAGCATGCAAAGGGAAGAGAAAAGGTGGAGGAGGAGAGAGTTCCAGCTGGGATTCGGTTGAGAGGAGGGATATGAACGAAATGGGTTGCCTTGGGGTCTTTTAGTATGGATTTTCTGAAATTACAAGTTAGTCCAAGTTTAGGTAGGTAATTTGATTTTGAGTCATTGGGCTGGAAATGGGTTTTAATGGGCTCAAATGGACTGGGTCAAACCACGAAAGTCGTTCATCATGGAATTCCCTATCCAATGAACCTAAAATCATCCTATTTCTAAAATTATGATCAACCCCTTGCTCCCAAAATTACAAAAAGGTCATCTAACTATCTAGTTTGGTTCAAAGCTATATAACCATAACATAAACACACAAAATAACTCACTTGCATTGAATTATCATTAATTAGATACTAATCATGATTAAGAAGAGTTGGGGGCTTACAATATCGATGAATTCTCAACATATATACCAAATTCTAGTAAGAAATTTTGATAAAATAAAAAAAAAAAAACAAGCCCTAGGGTTGTCTCATTGGTTAAATTCCAAGAATTCATGTCAAGAGAATTTGAAATTCTCCAAATCTTTCCCCTTGATAGAATTCTCAAATTCTCATCTTGGAGAGAGTATCCATAAATGCTCAAGGAGATGGATGGGGTAAGGATATTGAGAATTCCAAAGGTTAAGGGCATGTTACTTTACAAGAGAACTCGTCTGGAGGATTCTAGAATCCCCCAAATGTTGTCCCCCATTAAAATTTCAAAATCCCCCTATCCACCTAGCATTTTGAAATTGGAATTCTAAGATTTCTAATGCCATTTCTGAGTTTCCAAGTGGATTGGAATTATAAGAAATTGGAATGAAACAAGGCATTCAAAAATGCTACGGGGAGAGGCTATTACATTATTTCATAAACTTTTAACATAAGGAGTCTTAGTAAAAAATGCAAAAGAAACATGCCCTAAAAGTGACTTTTCATGTGATTGAATTGGAATTTGAATTCTTGCAAAGAAATAAGACATTTATAAATGCCAAGGAGACGACCATCACATCATGTGTAAAAACTCCCAACATCCCAATTTCCTCTTTGGAATCTTCTTAAAAAGAAACATGATTTCTTTTATAAGCACTACCAATCTTTATAGGTTCATTTCAAAATGTAAAGTGCCCATTTCTAAGAATTAAGATAGAGGTAGTTGAGACCTTGACTTTTTTTCTTTTTATGATTTTGTAGGGTGAAGTCAAGTCAATAATTCTTCACCAAATGAGAAATAATTTAATGATGATCCTTTGAAAAATCTCGCTTCATTTTTTTTTTTTTTTTTTTGGGGGGGGGGGGGGGGGGGGGGGGGGGGGGAATTTCAAAGTGGGGACTAATTTTCTACAACATTTCAAATTAGGACAAAATAAAAGGCACATTTCAAAATGGGCCTTAAGCTTTCCAAAATTATTTCAAATCAGGACATACGATCATTCCTCCCCACCGTCGGGCCCTATTTTTCAAGTTTATTAAAAAATTTCGAGAATGCCCTTTTGAAATTTTTTGAACCAACGACTTCTTTGCTTTCTCTTCATCTCTGCCTCTAGCTTCCTTCTCTTTCTCTTCAAATCTAATGAACCCACCCTCTATCTCCTATAACCCACCATCCTCTTTATCTCTCATCCCATTTACAGACCCACCTTCCTTTACATTCATTGTCTTCTTCCATCTTCTTTCTCATGGTTTTTCATCATCTCACCTCGTCCATCCAACCGTTCCCACTTCCTTTGTTCGGGCCCTTCGTCTCATCTCTTCCTCTTCATCACTCTCCTCTCTCTTTCTCCATCTTCTTCTATGTTTGTTTTTGTTTTTTCTCCTCTCTTTCTTCTTTACCTTCACTTAACCTCTCTTATCCCCTTAACCAAATATCCCCATACACCCATCTCTAATTGTTATTTCTTACTCTCTTTTTTTTCTTCTCTTCCTCACCCTCAGCTCTCAGTCTTTATCATCATCACTAAAACACCATCCATCTTGGCTTCCCTCCTTTCTAAATTCCACTCAACCAAATAGCCAAAAACACTTGTTGCCCTCAATACAACCCATGATGATCATCTTCTTCATCTAACTACAAAATCCCAGCCACATCTTCCCATCTTCCATTATCACCATCACCACAATACCCATCTTACGTTCTCATTCTTCTAGATCCACTCAACCAAACAGCCAAACACTTGCTACCCTTAATAGGATCCATGCACATCTTCTTCATTAAAATACAAAGCCCACCCACTTCTATCCACTTCTCCAACCTTCATCTTTAACGACCATATCCAAACACCAGCACCCTCGGCAGTCACCATACATATCCACTGAAAACTATCAGACCTCGACCCAGGTTCGATATATTTAATTATGTTTTAACCGTGATTAGTTGATAAGTAGGGTTAGTAGATAATTAGCTTAATTTTTAAGCTAGATCAGAATGTTTGAATAGCTTTGGAAATTTTCGAGAGTCGTTGACTTAAGCTTGACGCGGGCAGGGGCGCCCGTGTGTTGTGTGTGAACCTTGGGGGTTTAACCTTGATTTTTGTAAAATCCTCATTTTTATTTATTTTGACTCATTCCATTTAGATTATCAACTTTCATGTTTGACCGTTTTGATTTAATGATCAGAAATCGCGTTTTTCGATTAAAAAGGGCAAAATTGACCTTTCACACAAAGTATGTACCCAAATTTTAAAATTTTCAGAAATTGACAAAAATATACTTTTTGGAGAGTAGATATTTCATTGATTGTTTTTGTCTTCTTCGTCGTTTTCGTTCAAGACCCGCAAATACCATTTTCAGCCCTATGAAGATTGGGACCCACAAACCCATTTTATAAAAGGAATAGGTCCCTTCTCCCCCTTCATTCTATCTTTCCCTACAACATTTTGAGCCAAGGGTTTCTCCTCTCCCAGCACTTTCTCTCTCCTATTGAACCCTCATTCCTTGAAGACAAAGAGGAGGATGGATATCCTAAGCTTTTTCCTCCCTCTCCAAGCTTTCCAAAGATACATTTTTCTAAGGATTTGAGCTAGGGCAAAGCTCTCGTTTAAGCTTCTCTTCTTTGTTTGAGCTCTTCAAGGTTAGCCATGGCTTTTCTTTCATGAAATTTTAGTTTTTCAAGCCATTTGGAGCATTTCTCTCATACATGCAAGAGTTTTCCCTTGAGATTTACAAATGATTGATTTTAGGGTTCTTCTTGGGAAATTTTTTGGGGGTTTTTGTAGATTTGGAGCTTGAGGCCCTAGAGCGTTGTTTGAAGAGTGTTTTATCTCTCCTTTGACTTGAGGCAAGTAAATTTCTAGATAATATGATGAATGGATTGTCCTTATTATAAGTTTTGAATTTCATATGCATCTTTCCCCATTTCTACTTCTTCCCTTTGACTAATAGATGGATTACTTTGATATGTTCATGTGATGGTCCTTATTTATTTACTTTGAGTTGTTGTTTTTCAACAATGTAAAGATTGGGGTTTAGGTATGTTTAACTTAAAATTTTCAATGTTGTGGAATGGAAGGATTTGTTTAGATCTAAATTGTTTCAAGGATCTGAATGAATTAATGTGATGGTTCAATGGAGTTTGAATGAAGCTATCAGAGGCCCAAGTTGTATGGAAAATTCATATGGAAAAATGGAGGGAAAGAAAATCAGAAAAAGGAGGAGGAGAAGTGCATTTCTGCACTTCACAGGCTGGGACAGAGCCCAGTCCGCTCGAGCGAGCCCATGGGGCGCTCGAGCGGACCAGGCTCTGCTTGTTCTGGGCAAGCCAGAAGCTGGGCCACTCGAGCGACCCATTGGGTCTGCTCGAGCGGACCAGGTTCTAGATGGGCCTCGCTCGAGCGGACCCTGGGTCGCTCGAGCGAGCCCAGCCCAGAAATCTGGGTCCGATTTGAGGCCTGTTCTGGGCTCTTTTCTGGGCAGTTTATGGGCCTGTTTCAGGTCCATTTCCAGCCCATCTGACCCCATTATTTGAAGCCCATTCAGCCCTCTATTGGCGCATGGAAGTCCTGAAATGAATACACTGAATGGAATTATTTTGAATCGTGGAATTTAAATGGGAAAAGTGATGGAGTTGCGTGACATTAGTATTACCCGGGAATGTATCAAAGTCTTTATATACACTTTATATCCTAAATTTGTCGGAGATCTTCTGTGGTACCAAATCCCTCTTTTATTACCGACATTTGGAGACTAAGTGTGTATCGAGACAACCCGTGGAAAGCCTTTCAAACATCATACACTAAATTCATTCCATGTTAGAATGTTTTGTTCGATTCCGTTTATAAATCAATTTGAATGTTTTGAGTGTTTTACCACATTTATGAACATTGATAAGACTACTCATTGTATTTTGCTCGGATTTGTCAGCATGTTGGATATGTATTCGTTAGTGGAGTTTTCTTATCGATTTTGGAAATATATCTTTATGAATAGATTTGTATCATTTCGAGGTTTCGATTCTGATTCTAATGGCACCACTAAGCTTATGTTACCTTGTCGGGATGATCACCCGGCTTGGAATCTTTAAATTATCTGCCAGCTGCAGCTTGGATTCTGTCTATACCGACCATGGCAACGGTTTTATTTCCGGTCCCATGCGTAGTGGCTACGGTTTTGTTTGATAACGACTTGTTCGTTCCGGTCCACGAATAGTGGCTACGGTTTCTGTCTGCTCTTGTTACTTCGGTAACAGGAGAATATAGCTATACGTGGTTTGCCAATGTTTTATCCGATGGTTCTTGTTTATTTCAACTTATTATAGTCTTGGATTCGTTAATATTTAAGAAGTCGATCTTTTATCTTGTCGTTTCTGTTATTCAGGATTTTAATCATAGTTCTCATTTATTCAATGTTTCACTCTTTCTATCATCCTATTATATGTTATATTTGCTTGCCAAAGCGTTGTATCTGACCCTTTTTGTTCGGTGCCAGATATTGAGCCACTTGCCCTTGAGGCACACTAGAGGCGGACCCAGTAGTTCTTGTGGAACACGAGTGGCAGCCTGATGATGTCGCTTAGACGTCGGGTTGACTTCAGAGCTTCGATCACATTTTGGGATTGATTTTATTTTGGGAACTTGATTGTAGCCATTGTTGGCTTATTTTTGGGAAATTGTAATTATTGACTAACTTGACTTTGGTATTAAACTTGAAACTAACTTTGGGGCCTATCTATGGAATGTTTCTCATTTTGATACTAGTCTTAAGCGTTCTCATCATAGACATATGTTATGAATTTTCATGTTTGCTACAATGCTTCCGTGTAACTTATTCGTGTGAATGTAATCATTATTCATTGATAGATCGAATTTCGAGGATCCCTACCGTGAAAACCTGTGGGAAACAAGCGTGTACGGGTGGAATTTTCCGGCTCGTCGCGCCACGACCCCGGATTAAGTTCTTGTTTAATGGGTCCTTGATCCGGGGGCGTGATAAAAACCATCTCTTCATCATCTTCATCCATGAATATCCTCTCTCTGTTCTCCCATCCTTTCCCAAACCAAAAATCCCACCCATCTCCCTCTAATCTTAGCCCATCTCTGCAACTCCTCACACCCAGTAGGCTGCATTCATCATCTGACCATCCCTACAACAGTTGAGCCCATCTTTGCAATTCACTAGCTTGAGCACCATCTCACTAGCCCAGTGTGCAGGTCACCCTCTTTCTCAGCCCATCTCTCGCTGATGAATCCAACTACCCACTTGTAGACATCCACCTGTAACTATATCCCATTGTCATCTTCATCATACCAAAGCCCCAACATCTTCATCACGTCGTCAACCTCAACCTTTTCATCATTGTCTCCCTATCCAAAGCTCATCTCCTTTTCTTCTCCACATCTCACTGGTCCCCAATGTAAGTGCCTAAAAATTCACGGTCTTGGAATGATGGATTGGGATGTGTTTAGCTCTCCTTGATGAAGATAGGATGCCTGAAACCTGAAAAGGGAGAAGAATAAAGCAGTCAAAGACCCTAGCTGCAATCAGCACAAGGCTCTCCGATGCCTAAGTTAGTTCTGTTACTGAACAAAGGATGGAGAAGAAGAGAGCTAGAGTTTTGGATGTGTATCCATTTTTTACATACCTGTTCTGGGCATGGCCTTTTGTATTTATATGCAGGGAGCCTTTTGACTTTGGGTAGGGGGTCTCGTGACTCATGACAGGTGGTCCTATCGTAGCCCACCTTGGCAGATACTTGAGAAGTACAGTCCCATCATAGCCCACCTTGTCACATCAGACCTTATCTTGACAATGATAACTTCTTATCGCGTGTCCTACACGTTCCGTAACGTGGTTGAGTCTCCATAGAGGTACAGTTGTCAGTGCATGTCTTGGTTAAGATTCTGGCACTACTGCCTAGCTGCCTAGATGGAAACACCTGGCCGAGGTGGAGCACTAGGCTGAGGTGGAGCACCAGGCCAAGGTGGAGCACCTGGTAGCTTGGAAATATCCCACACAATTGCCCCCTTGCTTTTGGCCTTTTAGAGTTCCCTAACTCTTTGAGGTCGGAAGCTAAGTATTATGATGGGAGATTCTTTCTTTACGCTTGCAACCGAACATTTCTCTTCATTTCCCTAATGCTCCATAGCAGTTAGGTAGGTAATTGTTGAGCTGCTTTCAGCCTGAGCTTAGTAGTCTTCATTCAATTGGTTCGTCACCAACTGAGAGACCGAGACATGCCTAGCTGGTACTCTTACCGATGCCAGGGTAGTCTCGTTGGGAGCGATCTGACACTATTGCTGAGATGCATGCCGAGACCGAGACATGCCCAGCTGGTATTGTTACCGAAGCTGGTGTAATCTTGTTTCGAGCGATCTGGCACTGTTGTCGAGATGCATGAGGCCAAGATCGAGACATGCCCAGCTGGTACTGTTACCGGAGCTGGTGTAATCTCGTTGGCAGCGATCTGGCACTGTTGCCGAGATGCATGAGGCCAAGACCGAGACATACCCAGCTGGTACTGTTACCGGAGCTGGTGTAATCTCATTGGTAGCGATCTGACACTGTTGCCGAGATGCATGAGGCCGAGACCGAGACATGCCCAGCTGGTACTGTTACCGGAGCTGGTGTAATCTCGTTGGCAGTGATCTGGCACTATTGTCGAGATGCATGAGGCCGAGACCGAGACATGCCGACTGGTACTGTTACCGGAGCTGGTGTAATCTCATTGGTAGCGATTTGGCACTGTTGCAGAGATGCATGAGCCCGAGAGCACCTGGCACTGCTGCCTAGCTGCCTAGATGGAAGCACCTGGCCGAGATGGAGCACTTGGCCGAGGTGGAGCACCTGGTAGCTTGGAAATATCCCACACAATTGCCCCTCTTTTCTTGCAGCTGCTGTTGAAGTTGATGAATCAACTCGCCCGGTTCTTGGATAACAAGGTTTTGGACCCTGACATCAGCAAGGAAGCGGGTTGCCATCGTCGTCGTCATCGATCTGATGATGGGATTTGCTTTGTCGGGGACTCTCCCACCTGGAATGCTCCAGCAGGAGGTTATCTTGTCGGGAAGGTGCTGTTACCCCCTTTGAAGATGAACCTGACTGAGTGTGCATGCTTCCGCACCAGATCTTGCCCCACACCTCCTCTGGCGAGGGACGTGCAGCGGCACTAGTGATGGCAAGGTCCTTGATGTTCTTCGCCCTTTCTGGTTTTTGGAGACATGGTGTTTGGGAAGATGTTTTAATCGTTTCCCACAGACGGCGCCAATTGTAAGTGCCTAAAAATTCACGATCTTGGAATGATGGATTTGGATGTGTTTAGTTCTCCTTGATGAAGATAGGATGCCTGAACCTAAAAGGGGAGAAGAAGAAAGCAGTCAAAGACCCTGGCTGCAATCAGCACAAGGCTCTCCGATGCCTAAGTTAGTTCTGTAACTGAACAAAGGATGGAGAAGAAGAGAGCCAGAGTTTTGGATGTGTATCTGTTTTTTACATACCTGTTCTGGGCATGGCCCTTTGTATTTATAAGCAGGGAGCATTTTGACTTTGGGTAGGGGGTCTCGTGACTCGTGACAGGTGGTCCCATCGTAGCCCACCTTGGCAGGTACTTGAGAAGTACAGTCCCATCATAGCCCACCTTGTCACATCAGACCTTATCCTGACAGGGATAACTTCTTATCGCGTGTCCTACATGTTCTGTAACGTGGTTGAGTCTCCATAGAGGTACAGTTGTCAGTGCCTGTCTTGGTTAACATTCTGGCACTGCTGCCTAGCTGCCTAGATGGAAGCACTTGGCCGAGGTGGAGCACTTGGCCGAGGTAGAGCACCAGGCCAAGGTGGAGCACCTGGTAGCTTGGAAATATCCCACACACCCATCCTTCCAACCAAACACAACCACCACCGTCTTCCACATGACACCAACACACACCTAGCCCCATCAACCACAACACAGTTGAGCCTCCCTCTGCCTCACTCATCAAACCAAAATCTATTACCATAGCCAACACCTTTCATCATTTCCACCCAATGCCCATGTTTTTCATCCCCACTCCATTTGTTGCTTCAAAAAATACCCAAAGGGAATTCTCGAGATTTCTGAAAAAATTGGAGATAAGTGGCCAGATAGTGGGGAGGAATGATCAGATGTCTTGATTTGAAATGATTTTGAAAAACTTAAGGACTATTTTGAAACGTGCTTTTTATTTTGTCCTGATAGGCCCAGACAGTCAGGGCCCCATTTTGAAAATTTCCCTTTCTTTTTTTTTTTTTTTTTTTTTTACAATTTTAGCTATATGATAAAAAGACATTTCTTAGCATTCATAAGAATTCCACTTCATGTAAACAAGTGGGCCCCGTGCCATGCAAGTCCATTTTCTTCTCCTCTATCTTCCTTCTTATTCTCTTATACACATTTAAAAAAGCATCCCAAAAATAAATAATGAAGAATCCACAATTTCTTTATATTTTATTTTCGCCAACACTCTCATGGTAGAGCGGTGCACCACCTTAGCTTTTCCCATTTCTCCAAGGATCAATCTCTAGGTCTTCAAGTCTAAATCCTCACTCCTTAATCCTCACCAACCCTACTACCAAGCCCAAAAAAGAAAAAAAATTCATATTTCTTTAAGGGACATTTACTTCAAAAATCCCCTTAAATAGGGTAATTATAACTAAGGACCCTAAATTTTTATAATGACGGCCAATGACCTCTAGCCCAAAATCCAATATTTCGTTCCGTCTTTGCCCTTTGTTAGTTGATGTTAACATAACCCTAAGCAACCCTCTTCAACGAAACAGTCCTCTGTTTCTTCCTCAAGTCCGGCGACGGTGGGATCCAATTTGCAGTGATGATCTCCTCTGGCAACGATTGGCCCACCTTTGATCGTCTTCAAGCGTTGATTGGCAGCGGCTGGGAGGTCTTCTTCGGTTGTGTTGTATGCGAGGTGAGCGGGACGGGGAAGAAGAAAAGGGATGGAAGAAGAAAAGAAGAAGAAGAAGAAGAGTAAAAGGAAGAGGAAGATAAGAAAGACAAAAAAGGAAAAGAAAAGAAGGGGGCGGGTTGTGTGTGCGCAGACGATGGAGGCGTAGTAGCAACAGGGGCTGCGGTGATGAGGGGATGGCGAGGGGGATGAGTCTGGGTAGAGAAGAAGAAAAGGGGTGGATGAAGAAGAAGGAGAAGAAGTGGAAGACATGGAAGAGGGAGAGGAAAGGGAGGGAGAGGAGAGGTGGCGATTTGCAGCGGCACAAATGGGTGCTGGAGGACGATGAGGGAGTAGCATCGGAGGAATGGCAGCAACGCCACGCACAGGGTGTGAGTTGGGTGGGTGTGAGTTGTAGGTTCTACGCATGAATGGCCGTGAGGTGGGTGTGAGTTGCAGGTTCTGCAGCAGGGATGGATGGGTGGTGAGAACGTAAGAGAGAGCCTGGGGAGATGATGTAATCTGCTCATGAATGGGGATAGAGAGGAGAGCTTTTGGAGGGTGAGATGTACGGTTTAAGGGGGTTTAGGGGAGAGTCCAAAGATCTGGGACTCTCCATCACTTATTTAAGGTATGGATCCTCTCCGCGTCTCTGTTTTGGTCTTCTATGAGACGATCGGTGGCCAGGAAACGATCGAATCCGATCGTCTTCTTCTTTGCTTGCAGCGGCCTGGCGACAAGTACCTGGAGCCTGTTGAAGATGCACCAATACAAGATAGTTCAAACGATTATGGATTTTTTGTAATGGGATTTATAGAGCATGCTGTCCTCAATCGAAAGATTGTTTTCACTCAACAGGACATGATGTACTACAGATACAGATTAGTTGTTGACCTCTACATCAAGCAGTGTGAATTGTATGAAAGAAGGCTAAAATCTTCTGTGTGAGTCAATTGTTTTGAGTCATGGTTTGAGTGGAAAAGACACTGTTAAACGTTGAGGACTCTGTATTACGTATAAGTTTGCGCGATTTAGATTTTTTGATAGAACTATTTTTGTTAATGTATATGATTTCGAGTGCTCTATTTAGATTGGAAGTGACTTGTTTTGACAATAATGATGAAAAATTGCCAAACATGTTGTTAATGAGAAATACAATGCTATTGTGGCATAGCTTCAACAAATGAGAACTTGTAATGTGTGGTTGATGTTGACAAAAATGGAGCTTCTAAATGTGGGTGGAAACAGGTTATTTTTTTGTCATATATGTTGGTGGTGCAAGATTAAAATTGCCAAACAAGTTATTTTATGTTGATATCGATGAATTTTCTGTCGACGTCAACAAATTCACAGGGTCACTCATGGTACTAACTGAGCATTTTTGTTGATGTCAACACAATTTTATGTTGATGTCGACGAATCTTCTGTCGACGTCAACAAATTCAAAGTGTCACTCATGGTGCTAACTGGGCGTTTTTGTTGACGTCAACGCACTTTTATGTTGATGTCGACATCAACAAATTTACAGGGTCACTCATGGTGCTAACTGTGCGTTTTTGTTGACGTCAACACAATTTTATGTTGATGTCGACGAATCTTCTGTCGACGTCAATAAATTCACAGGGTCACTGATTGTAATAACTGGGCATTTTTGTTGATGTCAACACAATTTTATGTTAATGCGGCGAATGTTTTGTTGATGTCAACAAATATTACTCATGACCGAATAGAGAACTGGTTATGTTAACATCAACATTAAAAAGGCAAAACAGGAAAAAAAAAGAGATGATTTGGACTGGAGGTCCTTGGCCATCATTATAAAAGTTTAGGTCCTTAGTTGTGATTACCCTATTTAAGAGGATTTTTGAAGTAAATGTCCCTTTTTTTAATGATATTTTCAAAACCATCTCTTAAAAAAAAAAAAAAAAAAAAAAAACTAATCAACACGGGATATGTCACTTCATTATCCGACACCGAGTTTCAAAATCCCTAGCACAGACTCAAAGACCGCTCAGTTTCAAACTTTCAGAACCCGCTCTCTCTCTCTCTCTCTCTCTCTCTCACACACACACAGGCAAAATGTAAAAACTCTCATTTCCTGATCTTTCTTTTTAGGGTTTTCTTCATCTCTTCGAATCTCCATCTGTCTATGTTCTCCTCGAAATGTCGACGCTGGAGAATCTCTTCATGCAGATCTTCGATCGTAGAAACTGGATCATCAATCAGCTCGAATCCCAGATCGACTCCTACGACCAATCCCTCGCCTCGAATCTCCTCATCCACGGAATCCGCCCTCCTTCATGGCTCTGGAACCCTGCCGTCTCCGATCCCCGCAACGCCGATGCCAAAGGTATTCCATTCTCTCCTTCTCTCTCGCATTCTAGGGTTTTCACTTCAATTCCATGATTCATTCGCTCCACCTTGTTTGGATCTCAGTTCTCCTTTTGTAAAATTAGGGTTTTGATTCGACTTTCCTAGTCGAATTTGTTATTTGTTTGCAATTCTGCAAGGAATGCTGTCAATCTGACCTAAAATGTGATTTTTTTTGACATTTTAGGTTTTCTCTTCTAAATATCTTTTTTTCTCAATGGGTGGAATTTGTTTTGTGGAGACTTGATAGCGAAAATCAAACAATTTGCATTGTCTCTATGTTTGTTACATGGAGCAGATATTGAGGCTGATATGAGCTGTTAATACAGCGGGCGGCTGTTATTTTTACAATTCTGTTTGCAGCATATTCAAAGAAGACAATGTGTTCATTGCCTTACTGGAGCCCAGAAGTGTGAAATATCAATGAATCTGACCTAAAATGCGAAAATTTTGGTGAGGGACACTGTCAATGTGACCAAGATACAATTTTTTTTGGTCATTTTAGTTTTTTATATTAAATTTATTATTTTTTCTTTGTTTAATTTCTAGTGTGGAGGTTTGCCCGTGAAATTGGGTGTTTTGGTAGAGCGATTTGCACTTTTCTATATATATGCTATTTGAGCCAGATATTGAGGTTTATATGAGCTGTTAGGTGGGTCACCACTATTTTTCCTAGACTATTTGGAGCAGATATAAAGAAACCAATGTGTTCATTGCGCTGGTAGTGTGAATTTGTTTATTTTAGTAGAAATCTCTGACTTTGGGGTTCCAGAGATTTGTGACCGTTTAAATGTCTTATATGGAGTGGCAAAGATCTGTCACCGTTTCTGTTTTTTATGGTGTTAGTTGGTTGGAAGAGGGTTTAGTACAGTACCTTTCTGATGGTTGGTTTAAATGTCTTGCCTCCTTCCTTTCGACATATGTGTGGGGCTTCATTAAATGGAATTTGAAAGCTTGGGCTTTTTTTAGGGGTGTCCGTTTCTCTTTCAAATTTTTTTTTTTTTTTGGGCTTAGGAATTTGTGCGTATTTCTTGTCATTGCCCACTGCTTTTCTCGACATTCATTCTGTTCTTGTGTTTTCCTTTTGTTTTTCAATAAAATCTAACTGCCACCTCTAAACAATATCGTACCATAGGGTTGAGCCTGAAGTGCTAGAAGGTTCTTAGTGGTGCATTGCAGTGTTGGAGGTGTGATTCCAATTTACCTATTAAAAGGATGGTTAAACAATACTTTGCGCTCATTTGGAGGACATTTTGAGAGACTAGTTGGATGGTTAAGCGAAAAATCGACTGAACTTGACTCTCTCTCTCTCTCTCTCTCTCAAAATTTTGAAAAACCTCTAGGGTAATGTGACTATCCAATTAAATTGAGTTATATATTATGATCTGTTAGTAATAACTAGTAAGTTTCATGGGATGAACAATTTGGATACTTGTCCACATGTGCCATGTATACTGAAGTAAAATCTGTGATACAATATACAAAAACATGTGAGGTGTGCACACTCCAGATCGTCTCTCACATAATACTAAAAAAGGAAGACAGATTTTTCAGTCCTCATTTCACATAGCTTGATCTTTTGTAACAATGGTTTCCTACGTTACATCTTGTGAAAATTTAATTCAGGACTGTTTATGCTTGCTTTTTCTTATTATTATCATTTTTCTAGAGTCAAGGCTTATGTCTAGTTGTGTTGCTTACCTAATTTCCTATTCCATATTCTATTGAACTCTGAAGTTTGCTTATCTGGCTGCAGAGCTGAAGAAAGAAGAGTTGATTTCAGGCCTCTTATTCCCACCTCCTCGGCCACCTATTCCTTTATCTACCAATCGTGCTTGCTACAGCAAGCAAGCATTCAAAGAAGATAATGGGCAGCTTTCTGAGAGCTTGGGCATGGAGACATGTTCTTCAAATAAATGTTTTATTGGAGGAGATGCGTCAACAGCTATACCTAAGGGCTCGATCAATGAAACTGAGCTCGGCCAGACATGGAACAGAAATGGTGTCCCTGCACCAATTCCGAATCCTGCTTCTTATTGTGTTCACGTGGATGCAAAAATTTCTATTATGCATTTTCCATCAGATCAATCCACCTCTAATTTTGCCTGTCACAGTAAGCCGGTCTCTAAAGCAGATAATGGGCAGCCTTCTCAGAGCTTGGTTGTGGAGACTTGTTCTTCAAGCAAATGCCTCGCTACAGGAGACAGGTCAACAGCAGTATGTAAGGGCTCAATTAATGAAAATGAGCTTGGTCAGACAGGTTACACAAATGAAGTTCCTGAGTTAAAAACTACTCCTGCTTCTGGTCGCATTAAGGTGGATGCAAATGTTTCCGAGATGCACTTGGAACCAGATAAATCGCTGTTGAAGTTCCCACGGTCCAGATCAAGGCAAAAGGCTCTTGAGCTCCGAAATAGTGCAAAAGCTGAAAAAAAAAGGCGTTCACTCAAGGAAAACATTGCCAAAGATTATAGCAGTAGACTTACAAGGTCTAGAACCGCTAATGAACAGCTTGCTTGTGTCATGGATTCCCCGGAATTGAAGAACCACGTAGATAGTGCCAAAAAATCCGGCATTGAAGTTACAAGATCTAGATCCACTTGCTATGAGCCTATTCGTGTTGACAAATCAATAGCGCTGGAGGAACCCCTAAAATGCATTGGTGATGTTGGCCTCCAACAAGGAGCAGGTCCTGATGTAACTGTTCTGTCAGAGCATGCCGTAGATAATGGAGTTTTCTCATCCAATGGTGCCAATGATATTGCCAATCAACAAGCCCATCCTACTGAAGCTGTAGAGACTAAGATTATGTCCAATACACTTGATGCATCGAATTCAAATTGTTCTGGGTCCAAGATGGCAAGTCCTAACCATGGTTTGTATTCTTCAGCCTTGAGGCTGCCTACTGACCCCATGTTTTTGGAGCCAAAGCAACTAACCTTCGTTGATGTGGAAGATTGCAGTTTGAACCAAGATGACAGTCCTACATTGGAAGAAGAGAAGAAGAGGATCTTGTCAGAGATGAGAGTTCTTAACAAATCACCAACCGTTCAACAATTAGCGAAGGAAGAAAACGTGACCAAAGGTTTCCAGTTGACAAATGACTTTGTGAGAGAGAGCTCCTCACCTGCTCAATCATTGAAACAAGAGGCCATTTCTGAAGATATAGAGGAGACAAGTGATTTTGCAGAGGAGCTGGTGCTAGAGGAGATCTTGCATACTGCAGAAGTTTCGAGTGGAGAAAAGAAAGCTTTGAAGATTTCAACTTCGGCCCAAGCAGAGAAGAGACTCGATTTCACTGAAGTAGAGAAAATTGGAATGGGCATTTCCTCTGTACCATTTACTTGCAAAACTTCAAATTTGTCTGCTCCATCATCGAAGAACAGAACATCTTTCTTCTTAAATAAGGAGATTCATGGGGATGCACTTGCTAATTCCTTCCCATCAAGCAATGTTATTGCAGACCAGACAGAAGTCACTGCAGATGTTCCATCTACCTCGCAAGAAGTTGGTGGACAAAGCTCACTGGGTAGCCAACTGCCACAGGCTGAAAATATCAATTTGCCAAAAATAGCAATGTCTCCACAAATTGTAAGTTCTATTGACCAGGAATGTAAAAGGGAGATTGATGTTGGATGTACTAACATAATGTTAGAAGCTTATGAGCTTGAAACAGCTGCATGCGATTATCTTATCAAATCGACTGGCACTGTATTTAGTGATGTTGATTCTAGAAATTCTAATATTTTGTCAGAAGCCTGTGAAACCAAGTCATATGATTTGGTAATTGATACACCAGAAAGAAGTGTTCTTAAGCAGACAGCAACACCAAAAGCTGGTCAAACTCAGAATCAAGGACATCGATACTACTTAAGGAGTTCTACTAGCCTTGATAGGAATCCTGGTCATTCTAAATTAAATGGTTCTAGTGATGCAATGAAATCCCAAAAGTTGGCCAAAACTATTGAAAATCCATGTGAAATATCATGGCCTATGTGTAAAAGGAGAAAGACTGACAGCCAATCCAATAATGTCTTCAATACTTCTCCAAGAGTAAGGAAAGCTAGGCCATATATGCAGCAGATTCATGAGAATAATATATGTCAAGCCTTGGGAAGTTCCAAAAATGCTTCAGAGGTTGTCCCAGAGTTTCAGCAGTTATCTTCATCTCATGAAATGGACGATGAGCAATTAAAGGTGGTTATTGAAAGCTCTGGGTTAGAGATGCTTCAGAAACAGAAATGTTGTAAGACAGAGGGATCTGAACTGTCGCCCAAGTTGCAATCATCAGACTCAACACTGCAAGAGGTAAATGTTTAAAATTTTTATCCATCCCCATGTTGTTGGAGTTCACTGGAGTTTGCAATTGTCTTTGAAATGAGCAATGCACCCATTTCATGTACATATTGGACACAATACCGTGGGGATTCTACAAGAATCTTTTTTTTTTTTTTACTTATCATTACACTTTTTTTTTTCTTTTGAAGTCCAACTAGACAATTGAAATGCTTCTTACTTGATTATCTGTATTAAGATTTATACATTAAATTTTATTTATGCTATTTTTGCAATTTTATTAAAAAATAAGCATATAATTTAGCTTATTTGAATATTATGTAGAATCCATGTATTCTATCTTTGTCTTGAGATTTGCCAAACTATACGCCATGTACCTATATCGGATTTGATGCACATAGCCATACTCGAGCAACTAAGGTATAAGGAAAAGAAATTGTCAAATAGAAAAGTATATTGTCTTTTTTTTTTTTTTGTTTACAGCATCACTTATGATCAAAGAAGAAAACAGAGAATTTCTCGATCATCATGTAAATTTGACCAAATTTTGTTCTTCGTAGGCACTATCTAAATGATTTTCATTGTAATTTGATTTTGGATTTTTTGATCGATAATTTTTCATTTAGGCTTTTGCAGAGACATGAAATCATTTATTACCTTTTCTGAACTGTTACTGTCTGATTCTATCGAATTAACTTACATGCTACTTTTTGTGTATTGTTGTGCTTGATAGAGTGAGTTTGAGTCAGAAGACAAAGCTCAGTGTGAGACGTCTCCTGTAATGACATCTATTGGTATAACAAGACAGGCAGATGGATATTCCCAAGGTTACTCAAAGGAAGTTGGTGAAACAATGAGTGAACCTAATAGTGTTCTCGATGTAAAAAGACAGTGTGATTCTGATGATGGCAGAGATCTTGTGGGTAATAGGCTAAGACAGGAAAACCTGAAAAGTTCAGAAGGATTTATGGAGGAGATGAAATCTCACATTGGTGATCAGGATTCATTTTTGTCTTATTCAGGTAGTACATCATATAATAAGAATCTAGATTTCATTGGTGCTGAGAAGTCCATGCCAGAGTTTGAGGGCTTCAGTGTTGGAGTGCCTCCAGAGACAGTTGTGGGAAGTGGAATTAACTTTGATGATTTGGTCCATTTGGATATATCAAGCATTACAAAAGAGCGGACCAGTCTTCTTGATCGTCTGTGCAGATCTACCTCTGTTTTTACTCCACTGCCCCGTCAATCAATGAAGTATAAAATACATGTGACGCCAGATGTTTGCCAGTCTTTACCCAATGGACTTTTGGAGCACATGAATTTGCAGAAAACCCTTCTCTTTAATCCTGATGATGGCAAGGGCAGTGAAGATGATGTTCCGGCTGATGTTTCCGGTTACACTGGCTCGGCGGTAGATGCATCCTTTCTAGGAAGATCCTACTCTGATTTCATGCCTTCCTCTTCTAGTTTTCGATTTGGGTGGGATGTTCAGAGACCTGCTTATACTCCTCCAGATGGGAAGGTTCATCATAAAATCATTTCAAAACCTACTGGTTACTCTTCAGAGAAACAAGTTAGCCTAAATCCAGAATTTACGTGTTTCCGAATTGATGAAGATACCTCCTTAGATGAGGTAGTGGATTTAGTCCAGGAAGGAACTGAAAATATGTCAAATAAGAGAGAAGCACTTGTTGATGTTACTTCAGAATATCATAACTCACCAACACTGGTTTCTGCAGCTGGGAAGTTTCCATACAGAGATAGTATAGATTCTGTGAACACAGAATCTAACTCACTTGGAATCCACGTGGGTGTGAACAAAAAGCTCCAAAATGGGTATGGCAGTGATAGGAGATATAAGACTGAGGATAAGGAGAACCACGGTTCTTCAATGGGTGGAAATGGTTCACGAAAGGCCAAGGAGTTTCCTCAAAAAAGGTTCACCAGATCAAAATTATCAGAGAAGGCAAGTGAGAAGAAAGGAAGCGAGACTTTCCTTGAGAGGGGATGTAAACATGACAATATTGTTTCCAACATTTCCTCATTTATCCCACTTGTACAACAAAAACAAGCAGCTGCATTTTTGACAGGTACTCAATCTTTTTTTTTTTATATTTGAGATATTTCATTTTTTCTTTATGACTAGATGCAATAGATCAAGCGAGAGAAGATAATCTGAGGGGGGCATCAAATAGTAAAAACAATGATACAATAGTTGAAAAGCTTCAGATAAGAGATTAAGGTGAATTTGTGTAATGTCTACAGAAAGATCCTTCTGTGGAACGGAGAAGCCTTTTGTTGAGAAGTCCCACATCCCACATCGCCTAAGCCCTGAGTTGGACATGGCTTCATATACCTGTTTGGGCCTTCTACCTATCAGCTTAAGCTTTTGGGTCGGTATATGGTATCTTACATAATATCAGAGCGAGTTTTGATCCAGTCGTTCTTGTGTAGACCACGTGGTAGGCCCGTCCATGAAATTTGTTGGGCTTGCACGTGAGGGGAAGTGTTGGGAAGTCCCACATCCCACATCCCACATCCCACATCGCCTAAGTTTTGAGTTGGACATGGCTTCATATACCTGTTTAGGCCTTCCACCTATCAGCTTAAGCTTTTGGGTTGGTATATGGTATCTTACACCTTTCTGAGCCGCCCCTTCCCCTAACAAGACTCCAGATAGGAAATGATTTTCTGTAGCGTTGGCTTGTAGAAAATCAGTTGCTTGTTGGAACTTTTCATTGAAGGAAACTATGGTGCACCAAAGTGTGGAAAACAAGTGGTGAGTGTGGAAAAGGTGAACCTTTTCTGGTGTCTCTGCTGAAACTGTCACATAAATGTCACCTAAAAGACCTGTATTGATCTTTCTCAGCTTTATTCATCATCAAATGAATTAGAAAAATACACACATGATGATGATTGCTGCTTATTACGGTCTTGGTATGGAAATCCTCTGACAATATTTGTTGCCAAACTTGGAATCCTGTGCTGCCAACTTGGTATGTTGAGAATGTAAGTCTTGTAGGTTATAATCTTATGGGCCTAATGCTGAAATATAATGATTTCTGTTGTTTTATTGCCAGCCATCCTGAGAACATGATGCTTTTAGTTAAAAGCTTATCTACTGCTATTCTACTTCACGAGTGAAAAGCGTTGGTTTTCACCCTCCCCTCTTGATTGGCAATGGAATATCACACTGATCAGCATGATAGTGTGATTAATTCCATAAAAGAATGATAGTTAATCATGTTTCGTCTTACTCTTAAATGCAACATTAAATATCACTTAGATGAAACTGATATTCACTCTATTAACTTATCACTGGGGAGGTTGAGATTTAATGGTTTGCCTTGATAAAAGGTAGGCCCAACGGTAAATATTTCTTTGAGAATAGTAGGACACATCTGCAGTGAGGGAAGACAGTGGCGTTTGAAGTGACTGAATGTATCACTTAAATAGGGTTTTGCAAAAAGCAGAACTCCAAAGCTGACCCCAGAATAAATAGAATGAGGTCTTGATGATGATGTTGATGATCATCTTAGAGTTGGCAAGAACATATTTTGGTTCAGTTTTCAGGGTGTTATTTTAATGATGAAGTTGATTAGTAAAATACATTTCTTTTTATTTTTTAAGATAGAGTGATGTACATTGTTGGATTAAATCATGCCAAGAAATGTGATGAAAACAAGTCGTTGTCTATCACGATCCCAAATCCCAAATTCAGATTTTGGGCTGCGATGGTGGGGATGAGTGCAATGTAAGAGATTACAAATAATCTCCATATTGTGTTACCTACAGGATTCCACATGTGAGGATGACTAAGTCAAACTTTCCTCAAGCAAATATATTTCGATGGTTCAGTGGAAGCTTGTGTAACCAAATGACTGCTCATACATTTTTATAAAAATAGAAAAGCAAGATATCAGAGTGTACAAAATCCTCAAACATTCCCTTTAATGTAAAGGTAAACAATTAACAGAGTAGTTTAATTACAATTCCCCAAAAGAAATAGGCCAACAGAGGCCTTTACAGAATAAATCCAAAATATCTGACACTCCCAAAATGGTGTAAGCTCTTAAGTGAGATTATCTGCCTAAAACACATCATTTGCACTCTACGCTGTCAGGCAGTGCAGCTCTTCCTCAGGTGCCTCCTCCTCCGGGGCAGGGGTAGGGGATCTGTCACCTACAACACCAGGTGTAGTATTAGACTACGAATAGCCTAGCAAGTACACAATATAAATGGCATCATCATGTTGCATCAAATAGAGTAATGAAAGACAGATAGATTGATTGAAGTGCAATAAAGTCTAACTAGGTAGATCATGCATAAATAGTACTAGCAAAGCATAAAGAATCAAATAGATACAATGCCAAAATCACGATACTTCTAGTAAACTGGCGAATTGCATGAGTAATGATTCCTAACCCCATGGTAGCGTCAGCGTGACAAGTCTCAAGCCCCATGTTATCGTTGGCGTGACCATGGCAGGCAAGACGTGCAATGCTGATCCCATATACACGGTAGCTCTGCGGCATGGCCATGATCGAGCATGCTAACCATGATTCCAATCACAAAGTAGCTCTACAGCGTGGCCATGAAAAGGCGGGCATGCGATGACTCCTAACCTCACGGTAGTGTCAGCGTGGCCATGATAGGTCTTTGACCTCATGATAGCATTGATGTAGCCGCCGCAGGCGGACCGTGCAAATGATACAATGCTGCTCAATTGGCTAACTTGAACAAGTGTTGAACGAAGTTTGACTAAATTGGCAAACCGGCATGCTAACAAACACACTTGGTATGATTGGGCAAGCTGGCAGGCTAACAGACACGACTTGACAAGATTGGGCGAAACACGACTAACTGATTTAGACAAACAGACTTAACCGGACATGCCAGACGAGACTAAAAGAATCTAACTTAACATAAATAAATGGACAGCATTTTGGTAGAAAATGGGTAGCCCCAAAACGGGTAAGAAGGTTTAATTATCCGGGCAACCAGCAAGGTAGCAATGCAGAGTATGCATGCTTACTGACCAAGTAAACCCAACCAAGGATCCGTTCCGTCCAAAGGAGGGCATAAGAGGTGCATGCACCAAGCATGTGAGTAAACATGTGCAACATGTTAAGATCAATACCAACGTAGCTAACATTCAAGGAACCATTACGAGATACCATCTGAGGTTTTAGATTACCATTAACAAGCTAGCACATGACTAGTAAACTCTATGTGCTCTTAGGGTCCCAATGTTGGGTTTAAAAGTCCCTTGGCGCGTCTGATGGTGATCAACATTCCAAACCCTAAGTTCACATACCCATGACTTAGCTTTATGCTAAACATGTCTCCGGACAACTCCCGAGAGTGAAGGTCAGCTCAAACAATCACTTCCATTGGTCTTAAACATAAACAAACAATGAGTCCAAGATACCGATCAAATGTCACCTTCTAAAGTGTTTGGTTCATGCGTGAGGAATAGGACTTTGACTTCACCAAATGATCACTTAGTGGGGGCTAACAATGGCCTACAAAGTCCCTGCCCAAGGCCTAGGCCCATGCTCAAAGCAAGGGAGGAGAACCGGGCTCAAAAGGCTTTTGGGTTGGAGGGTGGGGAACTGGGAGACTTGGTTTTTTGTGGGATTCAACCCCCCCCCCCCCCCCCCCCCCCCCCCCCCCCTTCAAGCCCAATTTCAAGGGGTCTTGGTACTCATTTAAGGGCTTCAAATGCAGATCTAAACTCATTTAACAAACACAAGGAGAACTCATTTAAGGGCTTCAATTGAGTGCAAGCATAAGACCCCCAAATTTTATCCAAAAGAGGCCTAAAAATCCACAACCAAAGGAGAACTTGGAGCTAGGTCTTGCATGTTGGGTTCTATAGCTAACTTAGGGCTCTAATCAAGAATCTAGAAGAACTAGAAGACCTTACCTCTAAGTGCTTCAATTGAAGTGAGATCCACAGTAAGAGGGTCAACCAAGCTAAAAATTGGGAATAAATTGGATGTGAGCAATTGTGGGGACGAGGGGAGTCTTTTCCATGGAGTAGAATCTTGATTCGGTGCTTGGATTATGAAGAACCAGCTATGGAAGCATGGGCTCTTGTGTGGCTTGGAGAGGAAGAAAGAAAGAAAAAGGAGAGAAAGAAGAGGATCGGCTGGAAATGGTGATGGCTTATAAAGGGGACAATTCCAAATTGACACTTGGGTCCCAACCATAGTTGTCAAGTTCGTTTCGGTCCCCATTTCGGTCTGGCCTCCTAAATGAAATATTTCGGAATTTCGGAAAAATATTTTGGAATAATATTTCGGTGTGTGTCTCTATATATATTATATTGAGATTTGGGTAGGGCCTTTTTTTATTAGAGGGAAATATGTCTAGGCCTTTAATTTATACTAAAGATTCTTTAAAACCACCCCAGCCCAAGCCCAAGCCCAGGCCCGTAAATTCACCCAGCCCAGCCCCTTTAAAGTATAAACTATTAAACCCACACTAGATCAGCCTGGCCCATAAAAGTCACCCGGCCCGGCTCAGTCCCTTTTATAAAAATCGCCCCAGTAGCCCTGCACTTTCATTTTGCCCTAGCTAACATTTGCATGAGACGAGACCGAGAGAAGAAGAAATAAAGAAGAAGAAAAGAAGAAGGAGAAGAGAGATGCCAGGAGGAGAAAGTAGATCGCCCCAACCTCTTCCCTCTTTGCCCCAACTCCTTTAAACGTCGCTTGTCACTCATTAGTCGTCATTGCCGGCCGCATGCTGCCGAAGAAGATGAAACGAGGGTTGCTACCTCTGTCAAAGTTCTCTCCTAGATGAGAAAAGGTGTGTAGAATAAATTAATTTATTTTTCTCTAGATTCATCCGAATCCCCAAATACATATCATTTGATTTTGATTCTTTTAACAGGCGACCCTTGGATTTGTCCAAATCTATGGATTCGGTTATTGTTCTTCCAAAATTAGGGGGTTTTAACCGAAACCCTTTGTTTCGGGCGAAATCGAACGAATTTTGAAACGAACATCTTTAGGCGAGATGTTCGGTTTGGTTTTGGCACCGAAACTAAAAAAATCGGACATTTCGTCCGAATCGAAGCGGACTTGACAACTATGGTCCCAACTTAAGTGAAAAAGCTACGACAAAAAACGAGGGACTTCCGGACCTTAGATGGTGACGGGTCAAGAACGAAAATTTCTAGAAATCATTTCATCTTTCCAATGAGCCCAAGAATGACACTTTTCAAGACTCCGAACGAAAACTTGACTTTTTCTGGAATGATGGCTGTCCTTAGAAGCACTAAACCTACCCCAATGACCATTACATTGATCCAATCTCTACTTCAACATATAAACCCATTGGCTACTATCTAATAAGCCTAAATTTAACATATTTCTGAAATTCCTAAAATACCCTTAATTTTTTCCAAAATCTCAACTTGATCCTCAAAGGTACTAAACTAGGTCCAAAGGCTCTCAAAACTTCCCGAAACTTTCCAAACACTATTCTAATTTCTAACACACCAACTTAGTTAAGTAACATCTAATCATGCTTAAGAACTACTAGGCACAATTAATTAGTGTTGAACACAATAAGTAGGGGTCGGGGTCCACCACCACCACCATTATCATCAAACCCTTATCTTGCTTATATTAGGTTGCCTTTGTGACTTCTAATTTTGTAATTTTCCATTCAACCCTACCCCACAATTAATCATGTATTGCCTGACAACTTTATTCAAATTCTTTATTGGTCTCCCCCTTCTCCTAATTCCTTGAACATGTACCTTTAAAACTGCATTGCATGTGGCTGTTCTTATCTTTCATTATTGGTGCCCAAACCATCTTAAATGCCATTCCTAGGTTTTCCCTGCTATTGGATTTGCCTGTAATCGTACTCATTCCTAATTCTACCATTTCTTGCAACTATCCTTGTGTCCCCGTTTTACTCTCTGCCATTGTGATCTGGAATGCATCCAAATCAGCCCTCCAGATTTTCTTGTATATTCATTAATGAAGACTTTCTCACAAGATCACTTCATATTAGTAGATACTCGTGGTTGTATCAGGCACATTTTCTACTTGTTTTAATACAAAATGACCGTTGCTGATAAAAAAAAAGTGAGCAAGTTCTTTTTGAACTAACTGATAAGCTTTCTCTTCTTTTTCTTTTTGTTGGGTAACTTGGTTGTCGATTGAAACTTCTGTCATCTTGTAGGAAAGAGAGACATTAAAGTGAAAGCCCTTGAGGATGCTGAAGCTGCAAAGCGTATAGAGGAAAAAAAAGAGATTGAGCGAAAAATGAGAAAAGAAGCAGCAAAGGTAGAACGAGCAAAGCAGGAAAATATGAGGCAATTGGAACTGAAGAAGAAAGAGGAGGAAAGGAAGAAAAAAGAGGTTGAAATGGTTGCAAGAAAACGACAGAGGGAAGAAGAAGAAAAGAAGGAGAAGGAAAGGAAACGAAAGTGCATTGAGGAAGCACGGAAACAGCAGAGAGAAAATGATGAAAAATTAAGGGTTGAAAAAGAGTTGTTGCGCCAGAAAGCTGCAGTAAGAATATTTGTCCATTTTTATACAACTTTAAAGGTCACTGGCTCTTTCTATTTCTATTTTATTAATAAATATTGTTGTATGGTTGCATCTGCTTTAGGACGAGGAACGGAAGAGAAAAGTGTTGGCTGAAGAGACCAAAAAACAGCATAAAAGAGACAAAGGAAAGGAAGAACCTGGATGTAGGAAAAGGACAGAAGTGGAACCTAAGGTTGCAGCGGGACATGCCAAACATGCAAGCTATATTCGAGAAGATCATGAGATGTCTGAAGTGCAAGATCATGCTGCTAAGGTAAAAGTTGCTGGTGAATATATTATTTTGTAGTAGTGGTCTATGTCTTTGCAAGTCTCTTTTCACAGGTGAGTTTAAAGCTTATGTCGAAGTACTTTGTGTGATTTCCTTATAGTTTCAGTATCATTATTTTATCATACAGTAGCCTTTTCTAATATGAAATTATAGGCTTCTGCTGATTTTCTTTTCTTTTTTTTAAAATATTTTTTTTATTAAAAGGACTTTGCGCCTCAGGAAGTGGAGAGGTCTTGTGTTTGACACCTACATTTGTTGGCCACCTCCCATAGTTTTACCCGCTGCATGTGGATGGGAGGGTTTGCATGTGCCCCTAGGGATTAGTTTTCGGTTGTCTAGTGTCCCTCAAGCTTAGGGCCAAAGGCTCCTGGTCTGTGCTGGGTGGGAGATAACCTGGGTTATTAAAAAAAAAAAATTTGTTTATGACAAGTGCCTGTGGAACCAGTTAAGGTACTTATTGGTGCACCACATGATTGCCGGTTTGAGTCATCTTCCTATTAAAAAAAAGAAAAAAAGAAAAGAAAAATGCTTAGATACTTTGTATTGCATTTCTTTTTAACTCTAAAATTTAGTAGGGAAAAGAGTTGATTGTAGGTCTTTAGTAGGGAAAAGAGTTGATTGTAAGTCTTTAAGGGTTCATTTGTTTGTTTTATTGCATAACTCAAGTGTTTCTCAATGTTTTGATGTTGAGATGGAATTTAAAGTTTGAAAGGCTTCATTGACGACTTCCTATGCTATTGAAGATTTTTATTCATTAGTAGGCATGTATGTCCAGTTTCTAAGTGGCTTTGCTAATATTCCATGTAGGTTGTCAGTGATTCAGGTAACCTGCACAAAGCAAATGAAGGTGGCATCATGGACACTGAAGGGAACCAGGAAATGCAATCGTATGAGATGTCTCCTTTTCAAGGTTCAGATGATGAAGATGAAGATGAAGAAGAAGACAACCACATGGTTGAAAAGAAATTTATACCTCCATGGGCCAGGTGAACAGCTAAAATATTCCAATAATACATATCTTTTCCATGAGGTTTGCTAAACATATAGGTTGCAAGACTCCACATGGCTCCACTTGCGGCCATAGATGTGGATGCAGGATTCATGTCTTGTAAAAGGTTGATCCTACCTGTAGATGGCCTGTCCGATTTATCAAGCAGGTCTACTTCTCAGGTAGGTTGCACAATTATGTTGAATGAGGGACATTCGAGAAAATTATAACCATCAATTTTCCCCGTACATATGTGGCCTGCCTGGTGAGTAGGGATGTCAACAGTATCAGATTATTTGAATATCCCAAGTCTTTGATCTGAGAAAAAGTGGGCATGTAAGCTGTTTTGAAGTCGGGGAGAAATCTTGACCTAGATCCAGATCCGTGAATATAGGGTCTAGAAATTTTTTAGATCTGGATCTGAATTTTGAATAGATATTTTTACGAATCTGTCTTGGATCATTTTTCCATTTGAGTTTACAAAGCTTAGACTGCCACTTTTAAAAGCCGCAGTCATATGCTTCAATGAATTTTGGAGCCTGTTGATCCAACTATACTCATATTTGCCCCACTTGTCTCAGATCTGGATCTGGAACTGGATATTCGGTTTTTTAGTTGATGACATATCTAACCCATGGGTCCCTGTCGGATATGGATCCAGATCCATTCTATGAAAATGGATTTTGATCAAGATACACCATTGTTCTGCCTGGTTCTGACCCACTTACATCCCTACTGATGTGTGGACTAGCATGCTTTTTTGGTGGGGCACACATGATATTGCCCATCTGATGGAGAGATTGGATTCAAACTTCTGCCATGGTGGCCACATGTGGTTGATCTCTGTCTTCATATCAAGGCTCTCCTACATATAACAGGAGAAATGCCGATTGTCGTTTGCAGGCCCTGCCATTTAAAAAAAAATGCAGACCAATTGACATGACATGAGAATTATTTATTTTCATATTATATGAGTTTCCAGTGAATTAAGTTGTAACACTTATTTCCTGTAGGTCGAAGTGTTTGGCTCAAAGTTTATTGTCCCTTCAGCATATAGATCCAAGTGAAAATTTTCTTCGCAGAAGATGTTTTAATTCAACTGAAGGTGGTCCTCTTGGTTTCTTTAACCTGTGAAACTGTGCCATTTCTCTTCTGGAAAAACTGTTGTTTTCTAGCAACATTAAGAATTATAATTCAATCTCATCCTTTCTGCAGTTCTATTTCCTGGGAAGCAAAAGCCATTGTAGCCGGGTGATTTTCATGGATGCAGCCTAACGGGTAAAATGCCCGATTCCTAGTCAGAAGAGCATTGTAAAACCGTTAATCGGAGAGAATCTGTTGTATGAAAAGGTAGCCTTTTTTTGCTCTTATTTAAAATTTCTTCTTGTGCTCTTTTAAACGTCTGTCCCAAATATAAAGGAAAACTAAACAAGTAGGAGCGACTGTAAGGTCTTGAGGTTGGCGATTGTTCTTGTTAAGGCAACCTCTTCATACATGTGGAGCCCTCCATTCTCTGATTGAACCATTTACCTGATGGAACATACCATGATGTGCGGGTGTCCCCAAGATTCTCCCATGTTAAAAGATCAAGGCGACTCATTCTATAACCTTCTATCCTCTACCACTTGTGGCTTATTTTACTTACTCAGTACACCACTTATCATGGGCTCATATAGCCATTAAGCGAGGCAGTGTATTTTGGAGGAAACATAACTCCTTTTAAGGGATGACATACTGATACAGGTAGTAGATTCTCCCCTTGGAACCAATTTCTGCAGAGTAAACTGGTCTCTCTATAGAAAATAGCTCTTCTAAAATTTTATGAGAAAGGAAGCCAAGTCTACCTAATATGTATATAACATGGAAAAAAGCGAGGAAACCATGCTCATCTATTCCTTCACTGTGATATGGTTTCTGTTGTTTAATAAAAATGTCCTCATTGGCTTTCCCATGGATTGGTTGAGTCTTTTGATTGATGGCGGACAGGTCATTTCTCTTCCCAAGGAAGGAGACTAGGAGTATTTTGGCCCATCTTTAGAGACAAACTTGAGGACTTCTGACTTTTTTGCATGCAAATTTGGGAGCTTGGTTCCAGTGTTTGACTCAATCAATTTGGAATTGGCATCTCTGGCCTTGGGGAAATTTGCTGGAATTATTGCAAGAGAATGGCAATCTTTTGTGAGTTGTGACTGCTTTGTTGAGCCTTGGAGGTGTCCTCTCCTAGTCCCTTTCATTTTTCTTTGAATACCAACGACTTCTCAGAAAAAAAAAAAAGTTGTATTAGGATAATCCGGTCTGAGCGGCTTTTTTTCTTTCAGCCCCCGACTCAGTGTGCCGGGCCGGGCCGGGCCGGGTCAGGTTGAAACTTATTGAAGACTAGCCTGTTTATTTATTTGACGTAATATTCTGAATCATGGGCCTGACAGTCAGGCCGTATATCCAGCCTAGTTGCATAAATATTTACACCAGATTGTATTAAATATGTCAGGCCGCGCTGGTGGGCTAATATAGTCTTTGACCCGGGCCTTTTAACAATGGGTTGGATATTTAAGCCTCAGCACAGACCATGGGCCTAAAGCAGAGCCCATGTTCAGCCTGGGCTTCTCACGAGGCATCCCATTTATGGGGTACAACCTTATGTACTTTACAAATACACCTCTATTTTCTAACATTAACAAAGGTATCGGGTTATTATAGATAGGGGTGTAAAAAAAAACCGAAAAACTGTATAACCGAATCGAACCGCGGTTAATAATCGTGTTTCACTGTTCGGTTACGGTTACGGTTAATGAAATCTAAAAACCACACGGTTTAGTTCGGTTACGGTTTTCCGTAATAATTCACGGTGGTTAACCGAACCGAACCGAACCGTAAAATACGGTTAGGTTAACCATACCATTATACAAATAAAAACAATTATGGGGGCTAAATGAAATACTTTTTGCCTTATGTATAAGTAAGTAAGTAACAAAACAAAATAACCTTAGCCCCTTTCTCTCTCGCCTCTTCCTCTCAACTCCCAGCTGGCCAGCCCCTTTCTCGCCTCTTTCTCTCGACGCACGAAGAAGACGTCTCTCTCTCTCCTATCTGGTGTTTGGAGTTCACGTTCAATGGCTGTGTCATTTTTTGCCTGTGCCTTACAGAAGTGGGTGATTAGGGTTGGGGTCTGAGTTGAATTTTTTTTTTTTTGCCATGAGCATATTTGGGTTTGGTGTAGTAGGGCTTGAAGCTCTGAGCCTTTGATTTGATGAACGTGTTGAGATGAAACACGGTGCAGATTTGGTACTTTCATTTTTTTATTTGGGTCAATTTTCTATTGTTTGGTGTGACTTGAGATTTATTTGGGTCAATTTTCTATTGTTTGGTGTGACTTGAGAAATGGAGAAGATGTTACGATTTTAGATGGTGGGTAGGCTACTGTGAGGTTCTTACGGAGAAATCTGATTGTTATTTTAAAGTTGAGATGCAATGTTAAACATGAAAGGAATGGTTTTTAAAGAACTTGACTTTTCTGTAGTTCTGTGCCACCGAAAAAAATGGGGCTCAGGAAGGTTTATATGTATCTCTATTTCTCCTTTTTAGTGACATTGTTTTTCTCATGTAACCGCAAGAACAAAAGCCACTGAGATCACTCTTATCTGTTTCTGGAGATTGGGAAAGTTTCTCATAGGCTTAGCTTTTTGTTGAGAATAAATGCCTAAATTAGAGACGCTTTGTAGGTTATTGACTGTTTAGGTAGAAAGTTAGAGGCTCTAAGCCACTGAGATCACTCACCTCTCTCTCTCTCTCTCTCTCTCTGCTTTATTTTTCAGCCCTAGTCAGATTTTTGCACGGTCATTAACTAAAACGTCTAATACGGATAACCGTGGTTCAATTTTTCACGGTTTTTGTAGATACGGTTACGGTTTTAGAAGATAGAAAACTATGGTTACTGTTCAATTAACGTTTTTTTCAAAATGACTGGTTAACCGAACCGTTACACCCCTAATTATAGATATTTATAAGGACACACATATATATCTCCATATAGAGGAGATTCTCCTATGAGAGATATCTCTCACTTTATATGAGAGATAATGGTGGGGGCCTCATATTTAAATTGTTGGCATTCGATATGGATATGAGGGCCCCCACCTTATATCTCATATAAGATGAGAGATATATCTTATATATATATATATATTGTTGAGTTGGCGAGTGATCAAGAGGGGAAATTTTAAACCACCATGACTGGGCTTTGGGAGCGGGTCAAAAGACACCTATATTCCTAACCTTCACAAAGATGTCTTCTACCAAAAAAAAAAAAAAAAAAATCCTTTACAAAGATGTCTTTTTGACGGTCCTTTCAAATTTTGCCCCATTTTAAATAAACTTTAATAAAATACTAATACTACCTTTTAGTGCTCTCTCCCAATAATGATGCATAATCGCAATATAATAATATTGAGATCATTAAGTAATATTGTCATGTACTCTCTCCAATTGAACCCATCTATCCATCCCCATGTGGGACCCACATGACACATTAGATCCATCCAATCTATCATTTTATACGGAGCCTACTAGATGAAATACCATCTTCCCATCCAATGGATCCCCCAGAGGACGATCGATGCATGGGTGTGGTGGGCCCCATGCAGATGGGTATAAAGGGTAGTTTGGGTAAATGAGTTTGGATACAGTGTGTGGCCCATTTAGGTAAGACATATGGGATCTTAATCTACTGGGTCCCATATAGTTGGGGATATGCCTGCGGGTTGGATACTTCCTCTGGCGGGTCTCATGTTCACGTAGATGGGACTTGGGAGGGTGAACCGGATCCGGAGTGGCTAACATGTTGACACGTACAATGACTAGAGGCATGGGCCCTATTTTAGTACTTTCAAGTCGGTGGGTGGATGCCGGATGGTCATCGTTTGTATAGTGGGTCTCATGAATATGGTTAGATCTAGATAAGGTAAGATGGGTATAAACTTTTATCTACCAGGATCTAATTCTAAAAAGATGGTTGAATATGGGTAGATGTGCAGGATCAGAATCTTTAGCAAGTACTGGTTTAGATGGGTAAATGGGTTGGATCTAGTGATGTATCCCATTTTCTGGCTCGGATGACATAGGATCTTTACCCAGAAGGTCACATGTAGAAGGGTGGTCGAGCGTATATATGTTAGATGCAGTGGTCCCAAATAGCGTATCACATAACCTTGAAAGAAAAAATAGGGGTACCCATCTAGGACAGTACAGGTAGAACTTTTCGGCGTTTGTAAATCTACTTGTGAAGTAGTTAAGCAGTAAAGTAAGAGTTTAATGTTATATCATTAAAAATTAGTGGTGGTTTGAAATTAGAGTTGAAATGAAAAACGTGTTTTGATGGTTGTGGTAATGGAAAAGTGATTTATATGCATGGCATAATACTAATAACTATCATTTTATTTGAATTTGCTAGTTGTTTATTTTGTCTTAAATATTCTAATTATAGCATTTTTCTTATTATGTAGGAATTAGAAGGAGATGAGCATATTTGAACTTAATTCGAAGAGGTTTAAAGCTAAAATCCCATTTGAGAAAAGATATACACAAAGAGTATATAGGCATGTTGGAGGAGAGTTGGAATTTCAAATTAGAGGTCTTGAGTTCAAGACTTGGCACAATCAGATGGTTGCTAAAAATTAGCAATTAACTTTAAAAGAAAGGGAAAGAATATCTCATGGACATCAATAAGAATGTTATTCTTTAGCAAGTGATCAAATCATGAAGGAAAGAAGATTTTTGAAATTGTAGCCATCCTGCGCAAGCTTTACTATTTTGATCATAACTTTGAGAAGAATATCACGAGAATTTGAGTGATTTCTCTTTCTTTTTCTTCTTGTATTTTTTTTTTCTTTCTAAGGGAAGGCTCTCTCTTGCTCTAGGTAATTTTATTTTTCTTTAAGCTTTGTTAGAAAGTGAAGGTGGAGATTCAATGGTGTAATAGAAAACTTTGAAGGCTTTCGATAATAGAGATTTGCTTCTTTATTGTTGTTTAGTCTACAATGCTTGGCTAATCTGTGCATTAGGGTGGAAGAGGAAACCAAAACCGGTGAGAATGTTCCTTATTATTTTTCTATGTCTTTCCCTCATTATGCTTAATGATTTAATAGATTCTCCTTTATGAATGTTATTCAACTTCTGATTTTGTAAAGGTTATTTGGAATGTCTTTTATATTTTATGCTTGATCTTGACATATCATTTTTAGGTTAAATTCCTTTAATGGTTTGTGCTTGATTTTGATAAATAGTGATTAGAGTTTCAACATATTGAAGTGAAGGGAGTCTTAGTACTAATTAGAGAATTGGATTTAAAAAAAAGGGTTTTCAAAGCTAAATCTTTCGATTTAAGGCAGTTGCTTGCACATTGGATTGAGTTTTGTTGGGATAAGACTATGAAGTAATTTTGGAATGATTAAATATGTTTTGGTGAAATCCAATACCTTGATCTCTCTTTCTCTGATCAGTTTGTGTTTAGATTTCCTTTGATATCATTTTAGTTATTATTTTCTTGGTTAATTGTGGTTTTAAAATCCTTAGTGTGAAAACTGATTGAGGATTTTTGGATCTTGGTTTTCACAAATTTCTGTGGATCGACCCGTATTTGTCATTATCTACTTAAAAGAAAGTTGTGTGATTGCGGTTAATTATTTTGAGCACATTAGTGACTTTTTTTTAAGAATTTTTTTGGAAAATGTATGATGTCTTGTTGATATGAAAATCTAGCATATATCCTTGGCGGGTATGAGACTCATCTAGAACAATCTAGATAATCTTTAAGAGGGCTTCATGATGGAATCTTGACCGATTTGCTAGTTCCTAACATGGAGTGAATCACATTTCCATCATCTGCTCAATCAAATGTTGGGACCAATCTCTATTGAAATAAAATGATAGGATATATCATTAAAAGGGGACGTATTTATTTTGAATAGTTTAGATCATAATTATGTGGGCCTTACGATAGAGTCATGGAGACCAATAAGTTCACATAAAACTGCTGCACCAGAGGATCCAAACTCGTCTTCATTACCACCGATCATCTCTTTTCTATTGAATTGAAGTTTTAGAATATATCAATGGAGGGGATGATGTTCCTTTTGAATGGTTTGATTTATCATTATGCAGGCCCAACATGAGATCAAGGCAGTGTTACCTGATTCGTGTGTAAATACAGTGGACAAAGGTTCGAGACTCTTTAAAAAAAAGAGGGATGTTGCACATACAGCTGCCCAAGACCGGATATTTGCCGGTCAGTGGTTGAAATTTAATAAATTCCTATAAAATTGTTCTTGCAATATCTGCAAAATTTTGTTAAAACTTCAACCACTGATGAGAAAATATCAGTCTTAGGACGAATTTTTAATAGGTTTTCCACCGTCTTTTGTTCTTTTGGTGGTAGTAAACTGTCCGTACATTTGAAGTGAAAAAGGAGATTTCACTTTAAACTTTTCTTGAATCCCACCAAACATGGAGACGTAAAAATTTCGAATGTTGGGTGGGTTGTATTGTACGACTACTTCTCCATTACCATGCGGTGAATTCACCTTGTTAGATGTCTTCTTTTTTTTCACAGGTTTTGAATGGCAAGACAGCTCTTCCCCTGCAGCCCACCTGGTCGCCTATAAATTGGCACTATTTGGTGGATCACCACATGCATCCCTCCTAATCACATGAGGCACAACAATCCCGTTGATGCTGGGGAACATGTTTACGTTATCTAAGATATGTGCAGGGAAAAGCAGAGGCGATATAATCTTTCTCCCCTAAGTGTACTTGTCAAATCTTAGACCCACTGCTTAATAGTGGGACAAGGGAGGAGATAGAAATTTCTTTTTGTGGGGAAAAGTTTTTCGACCAATAATTTCATCAGGCCCATTTATGAAAAATCTAAACCAGTCAAGAAATCACTTATTTCCTTATTATGTACATAAAATCCACTTAAAAGAAAGAATGCTTTGTTACAAATAAATCACATGTAAAGTCCAACTCTATGGGGCTTACTTGAGCCAACCTTTGATCAATTTAACTCCTTTCATATTTATATCCTCACCTTGATTTGACACTGTGTGGGGAGATTTCCAGAACCCCAGGATTACACTAATCACAGCCATCAGATGAGACTAAGCACTCTCACGTGCCATCCGCGTGCTATCCACGTGGCACCAAGCTCACCCCGGCTACCAGGACAGGAGGTCCGGCCGAAGTCTGGCAGCTCCGGGCCTTTAGCGCCGAACTGGCCCACCCCGGGCGCCATCTCGGCGGGGAGCTCCACCTCGGCTAGGCCACCCCGGATGCCATCTCGGCAGAAAGCTCCACCTCGGCTGAAGATGCCGGGATGGAAGCCGAAGCCAGAAAGTCTCCACTCACGCCCCTCATCCCCCACGTCACCAGGCACGTGGAGGGATAGGGGCACGAGCTAGTGGGACAGACACGACATCCAGCGGCTGAGGCCACGTCAGGGCAAGGCCTGAGGGCAGATCCCACGATCCCTTACCGCCAAAGGCGTCCAACACGATCTGGCCCAACAAGACGCGCATTAAATGCGACGTGGGCTGAATTGAACCGCATTTATGGCAACGTGGGCTGATCATGGCTTCCCAGTCGAATCATGAGACCCACACCACGATATCTCCCAAAGATACGTCCCAAACTCTATAAATAGAGGCTCAAACCACCATTAAAGGTACGCACAATTTCATACACAGAACCGTTACTCTGTCTCTCTTCTCCCTCTCCTTCCATTGTTCCAGTTCCCACACTGACTTTGGCATCGGAGAGCCTTGCGCCGCCCAGGCCAGGGTCCTTTGATCGTTTGCTCTTCTCTTTCAGGCTTTCGGAAGGCACCCAGTCATTCCCAGTCATCACCATCATCGGATAAGTCCTCTAAGGCACCTCCTTATTGTGGGTCATTATTTTCTGCACCTACAATTGGCGCCGTCTGTGGGAAAGTAATATCCCAACCTTCCCAACCTTCTAAACCTCAATCTCTCAGAAGCCATGCCACCGAAAGCTAAGAAGGGCGGAGAGTCCTCGAGGGCAATCCTCGAGCGGCTAGCACCGTCGACGGACGTCCCTCCTCAGGGACGGTCCAAGGCACATCCGCAGGCGAGGGTCGCCTGGGCTCCCAACTCTTTGTCGAGATCCCCTTCCAAGAGGGACTCGAGGCATCGCTCTCAGCGGACGAAACCGTGCCACCCCGACGCGACGAGCACCGGCGCGAGCGTCCCCGCAAAGATAAAGCTGTTGCCGTAGAGGAGACGCGCCGCGATCAACCTCCAGTCACTGGAGGAGACGTCGCAGCCCAAGACGCTCTTCTCCAGAAGCAGGAGCAGTTAGTCCGAGAGCTCCAGCAGCTCCAACAGCAGCTGAGGGCAGCGCAGACCGCCTCCTTGAGGCAGGTCTCTGAGCCTCAAGGGAAGAAGAGGGACGCCCCCAGCAGGGCAGCCCAGCCACCCCGCGAGGACCTCAGAAATTATCTGGACCATAAGCGGAGCCAGATTCATGACGAAGGCTCGAGCAACAGCCGAAGTCATCATAGCCGCGATGGCCGAGCTCATAGCCATCGCAGCCCAAACCACTCCAAGCGAAAATCGAGAGCCCGGACTCCAGAAGAGGACGACGAGCAGGAACAGTTTGACAAGCGCGTCAGGTTGGCTCTTCAGCGCAACCTGGACGTGCGGGACCAGAAGAAGATCTGTGGCCACATTGATCTTGGGGGCTCACCCTTCACAAAAGAGATCGAGCGCAACCCCTTGCCCAGAAAGTTCTCCGTCCCGCGGTTCGTCCCCTACGACGGACTGTCTGACCCATCCGCTCACCTCCGACACTTCTCCCAGAAGATGTCCATCTGGGGGAATGGGGGTCACCTAAACTGCAAAATCTTCTCCTCCAGTTTGGGTGACCTCCCCCTGAAATGGTTCTGTTCTCTCCCAGAGAGGTCCATTTCGAGTTGGAAGGAACTCCAGCTCTCCTTCCTGAAAAAGTTCCAAGCCTACAGCGCCGTCCCCAAGAAGGAAGGGGACCTCCTCGCCCTGAGAATGAGGGAGGGTGATACCCTCGCCAAGTTCGCCCAACGATTCTGGGCGGTCTACAGCCAGATCGAGGGCACCAGGGAGGAGATGGCAATCTACGCCTTCCAGCATGCCCTAATCCCCGGCAACGACTTGCGAAAAGACTTGGCCGGGAACCCTCCAGAATCCATGCCGGAGTTGATGTCCCGGGTCAAGCGCTTCATCGCCCAGGAGGAAGACGAGATCCGAGCCCGGGATCAAGACAGGCACCCGGAGCCCGAGCAGAAGAGTAGCCTGCCTCGGCAGAGAGGCGGGAGGCCCTCCCAGAAGCAGGAGCCCAAGCAGGCCTGGGTCTCCAGTTCGGCGAAGCCTTCGTCGTCCAGGTCTGGGGGCACCTGGAGGCCCAGACCTCCCTCCAGCGCCAGTCAGAGCGTCAACGTCGTCTTCAAGGAGCCGATCTACCGCATCCTGCCCAAGATCAGGACCAAGCCGTTCTTCAAGTACCCTCCGCCCATGCTGAATGAGCCCACCTCCGGTGGCCGAAGCCAGCTCTACTGCTCCTTCCATAGGGGTAACGGGCACAAGACCGAGGACTGCAAGACTTTGCAGCGGTACCTGGAGAAGCTGGCCGAAGAAGGCCACATTTCAGAATTCGTCAAGGCAGGTGACACCGGCGGGTAGCGAGGGCCGGATTCACCAGAGCGCAGCCCAGGCTCCAGGGAGCGAGGATTCAGAGAAGATCATTAACGTGATCCATCTGGCGTCCTCAGTTCCCGCTTCCTCGTCCCGGGACAGCTCCCAGGCCCGTGCCGAAGCCAGGCGGGCTTCGCACGGGAAAGAAGTATTGAAAGCCGAGCTCGCCCCGGCATCCAAGAAAGCCCGCCGCGACCGACCCGCCATCTCGTTCTCGGACAGAGACCTAGAGGGAATTCAGCTCCCTCACAACGACCCTCTACTCCTCACCATGAAGCTGAGAGACTTCACAGTGAAGAGGATCCTCGTCGACTCCGGCAGCTCCTCCGAGGTCCTCTACTACGACTGCTTCAAAAGGATGAAACTCTCCGAAGCAGACCTCACGGAGGCCCGTGCACCCCTGTTAGGGTTGTCCGCCACACCAGTCTACCCCAAGGGCAGGATCACCTTGGAGACCCGAGTTGGCGGAGCCTCCGTGTCGGCCGACTTCCTGGTCGTGGATGCCCCTTCTCCCTACAACGTCATTTTGGGCAGAACGTGGCTCCACAAGTTAGAAGCCGTCCCATCTTCCCTCCACCAGAAGCTGAAGTTCGTCCATGAGAACAAGGAGGGCAAGATGGAAGTGATCACAGTTGAGGGGGATCAGCAGCAAGCCAGGCAGTGCATGCTGGCCGCAGTCCCGGCAGTAAAGGAGCCAGAGCGCGTCAACCTCGCCGAGTTCGAGAAAGGCCTCGACGAAATCGGCCGAGATCCTGAGAAGAAGAGCATCGAGGACCTGGCCGAGGTCAGGCTAAACCCGGCAGATCCAGACAGGTTCTTCCTGATTGGCATCCAGCTGCCAGACGAGGAAAGGGCCGAACTCTCTCGGTTCTTGATGCAGAACGTCGACGTCTTCGCTTGGAGCCCAAGCGAGATGCCTGGGGTCGACCCTGAGGTCATGTGCCACAAGCTGAATGTGGACCCCGACCACAAGCCAGTAGTGCAGATGGCCCGCAGGACAGGGCTGCAGCAGACAGATGCGGTCGTCGAAGAGATCGACAACCTGCTGAAGGCAGGAGCCATCCGGGAAGTCCAATACCCGATATGGCTGGCCAACACGGTGGTGGTCAAGAAGAAAACTGGAAAGTGGAGGGTGTGCGTGGACTTCACAGACTTGAACAAGGCCTGCCCTAAAGATAGTTTCCCCCTCCCAAAGATTGACCAACTGATCGACGCCACCGCTGGTCACGACCGAATGAGCTTCCTCGACGCCTACAGAGGCTACCACCAGATCCCGCTCTACGAGCCAGACGAGGAGAAAACATCATTCATAACCCCCCGCGGCACTTACTGCTACAAGGTGATGCCCTTCGGGCTAAAGAACGCGGGGGCAACCTATCAGCGCCTCGTCACAAAAATGTTCCATGCTCAGCTCGGCAGGACGGTGGAGGTCTACATCGACGATATGGTCGTCAAATCAGTGCACTCCGGCGATCATCTGACTGATCTTGCCCAAGTCTTCAACATCCTCCGCGCATACAAGCTCAAGCTAAACGCTTCCAAGTGCGCCTTCGGCGTAGCCTCTGGTAAGTTCCTCGGCAGCTTGGTAACGCGGAGGGGGATAGAGGCTAATCCGGACCAGATCACCGCGATCCAGAGCATCCAGAGCCCCTCTACCACGAAGGAAGTTCAGAAGCTCACAGGAATGGCTGCAGCACTCAACCGCTTCATCAGCCGGTCATCAGATAAGTGCAGGCCTTTCTTTCAGCTTTTAAAGAAAAATCTGAAGTTCCAGTGGACCCCTGAGTGCGACCAGGCATTGGCCGCACTCAAAACCTATTTAATGTCACCACCATTACTCTCCACCCCAACTTTGGGGGAGATTCTGTATTTGTACCTTGCGGTCTCGGATAACGCAGTGAGCTCCGTCCTCATCAGGGAGGACGAGGGAGTTCAAAAGCCAATCTATTACACGAGCAAGACTCTGCTCGATGCCGAGACCAGGTACCTTCTATTGGAGAAGCTTGCGTTGGCTCTCGTCAGTGCCTCCCGCAAGCTCTCCCATTATTTCCAATCCCACAACATTGTGGTAATCACGGAGCATCCACTCCGTTCAGTGTTCAAGAAAGCTGATTTTTCAGGGCGAATATCAAAGTGGGCAGTTGAACTGGGGCAGTATGACATACAGTACCGTCCCCGAACTGCGATCAAAGCCCAGATCCTGGCAGACTTCATTGTCGAATTCGTCTCCCCCAACCCGGCTCCGACCCAGCTCGGCACGGCACTGGGGGGCACAGGGCACGAGCCAATAGAAAATGAGGTCGAACAGGCTCTCACCTCGGCTCCCACCTCGGCATGGAAGATCTTTGTCGACGGGTCGTCCACCTCCAAGAGAGCTAGTGCCGGCATAGTTCTCCAATCGCCAGAGGGACTGGTCTTAGAGCAAGCCTTCACCTTGGACTTCAAAGCGACGAACAATGAGGCAGAGTACGAAGCACTGATTGCAGGGTTGAACAGCGCCCGAATCCTCGGAGCCCAGCATCTGGAGATCTTCAGCGACTCTCAACTGGTAACTAGCCAGCTCGCTGGAGACTACCAAGCCAGGGACGACAGGATGGCGGCCTACTTAGCCCTTGCGAAAAAACTACTCTCTCATTTCCAGAAAGCCGAGGTCAGGCAAATATCTCGAGATACCAACACGCACGCAGATGCGCTTGCAAACCTGGCCTCCGCTGTCGAAGCGGGGAAGAAAAGGACCATCGAGGTTGGGTCAGTATCAAGGTCAAGCTTAGAACTCCATTCATCTCGGCTTGTCCTCTGTGCTGACCTCGGCCCGAGCTGGATGGATCCAATTGTCGCCTACTTAAAGGACGACCAGCTCCCCGAGGACAAGGCTGAAGCCCACAGGATCAGACTCAAGGCAGCGCGATTCTGGCTCTCTCCCGAAGGCAAACTCTACAGGAAGTCCTTCACAGGTCCATACCTCCAATGCGTCCATCCGAGCAAGGTGGACGACTTCCTGTATGAGATCCATGAAGGAATCTGCGGCAGTCACATAGGAGGTCGATCCCTGGCTTACAAAGCAATAAGCCAGGGCTACTGGTGGCCCTACATGCAGAAAGACGCGCAGGTCTACGCCAGGAAATGCGAGAAGTGCCAGAAGTTCTCCCACTCCCTCCATCAGCCAGCACAAGATCTGAGTCCCCTCTCTAGCCCATGGCCCTTCGCTCAATGGGGCCTGGACATTGTGGGGCCTCTTCACCAAGCTCCAGGAAACAAGAGATGGCTGATAGTGGCTACGGACTACTTCACAAAATGGATAGAGGCTGAACCGTTGTCTTCAATCACGGACAGGGACTCCAGGAACTTCGTTTGGAAAAACATCCTTACGAGGTTCGGCATCCCCCGGACCCTGATTTCGGATAACGGGACTCAGTTCGACTCCAAGTCCTTCAAAGACTTTTGCCAAGAGCACGGCATCAGAAATCATTACTCCACTCCGGCATATCCACAGAGTAATGGCCAGGCAGAAATCTCCAACAAAGTGATCCTGGACGGCCTGAAGAAGCGACTGGACAAGGCAAAGGGCAGATGGACAGAGGAGCTTCCGAGCGTGCTGTGGGCATACAGAACAACTCCAAGGAGGTCCACCTCGGCGACACCTTTCTCTCTGGCCTACGGGATGGAGGCAGTCATTCCTTTGGAAATCGGCCTTCCTACCCTGAGGACAGAGCTGGTCGACCAAGGCCGAAATGAGACAAACCTGGCAATGGAGCTGGAGCTGGCAGACGAGCGACGAGAAGCAGCAGCCCTTCGACTGACCGACTATCAGCAACGGTTAGCCAGGGCATACAATCAAAATGTCAGAGAGAGAAAGTTCTCCGCGGGAGAGCTGGTTCTAAAGAAAACCCTGCCAGCTGACAGAGAGCCAAACGAAGGGAAGCTAGCCCCGAACTGGCATGGCCCGTTCAGAATAGTCTCACTGGCAGGAAAGTCAGCCTACAAGCTCGAAGACTTGGAAGGCAAGCCACTGCCGAGACCGTGGAATGCATCCCACTTGAAGAAATTTTATTTCTAAAAATGTATCGAGTCTCAAAATCAATAAAAGCAGCTTTCACCTTGTCATCAACTTGTCATCTCTCTGACTGATTCCGACAGCTTGGGTCTACCGCCCTGGAAAAGGCCTCGAGTCCAGACTCGGTCGTTTCCTAAAGCTCCGAGCCTTGGGCTCTGGAGAAGGCCTCGAGTTCAGACACTCGGCCGGATTGGGTCTACCGCCCTGGAAAAGGCCTCGAGTCCAGACTCGGTCGTTTCCTAAAGCTCCGAGCCTTGGGCTCTGGAGAAGGCCTCGAGTTCAGACACTCGGCCGGATTGGGTCTACCGCCCTGGAAAAGGCCTCGAGTCCAGACTCGGTCGTTTCCTAAAGCTCCGAGCTTTGGGCTCTGGAGAAGGCCTCGAGTTCAGACACTCGGCCGGATTGGGTCTACCGCCCTGGAAAAGGCCTCGAGTCCAGACTCGGTCGTTTCCTAAAGCTCCGAGCCTTGGGCTCTGGAGAAGGCCTCGAGTTCAGACACTCGGCCGGATTGGGTCTACCGCCCTAGAAAAGGCCTCGAGTCCAGACTCGGTCGTTTCCTAAAGCTCCGAGCCTTGGGCTCTGGAGAAGGCCTCGAGTTCAGACACTCGGCCGGATTGGGTCTACCGCCCTGGAAAAGGCCTCGAGTCCAGACTCGGTCGTTTCCTAAAGCTTCGAGCCTTGGGCTCTGGAGAAGGCCTCGAGTTCAGACACTCGGCCAGATTGGGTCTACCGCCCTGGAAAAGGCCTCGAGTCCAGACTCGGTCGTTTCCTAAAGCTCCGAGCCCTGGGCTCTGGAGAAGGCCTCGAGTTCAGACACTCGGCCGGATTGGGTCTACCGCCCTGGAAAAGGCCTCGAGTCCAGACTCGGTCGTTTCCTAAAGCTCCGAGCCCTGAGCTCTGGAGAAGGCCTCGAGTTCAGACACTCGGCCGGATTGGGTCTACCGCCCTGGAAAAGGCCTCGAGTCCAGACTCGGTCGTTTCCTAAAGCTCCGAGCCCTGGGCTCAGGAGAAGGCCTCGAGTTCAGACACTCGGTCGGATTGGGTCTACCGCCCTGGAAAAGGCCTCGAGTCCAGACTCGGTCGTTTCCTAAAGCTCCGAGCCTTGGGCTCTGGAGAAGGCCTCGAGTTCAGACACTCGGCCAGATTGGGTCTACCGCCCTGGAAAAGGCCTCGAGTCCAGACTCGGTCGTTTCCTAAAGCTCCGAGCCTTGGGCTCTGGAGAAGGCCTCGAGTTCAGACACTCGGCCGGATTGGGTCTACCGCCCTGGAAAAGGCCTCGAGTCCAGACTCGGTCGTTTCCTAAAGCTCCGAGCCTTGGGCTCTGGAGAAGGCCTCGAGTTCAGACACTCGGCCGGATTTGGTCTACCGCCCTGGAAAAGGCCTCGAGTCCAGACTCGGTCGTTTCCTAAAGCTCCGGGCCCTGGGCTCTGGAGAAGGCCTCGAGTTCGGACACTCGGCCGGATTCCTAAAATCAGGGTTTTTACACCCCTCAAAGATCATTGCCGAGCTCACGCTTCCACAGCCGAGACCAGTGGAATGATGACTCCACTTCGGCACAAGGCAGCTCGTCTCGGCCAAAGCCAGCCATTTCGGCCAAAGGCAGCTTTCCAGAAGAGAGCTGTGCCAGCACTCAAACACAAATGCAAGCATTCCAGAACAGTGCAAAGAAAGAGAAGAACTCTAAAGCATTGTACACGGTTTGGGTGATCACAGAACTCCTTTTTATTCATTGTAAACTGCTTTATTACAAGAATTACAGAACAGAAAGCAAAGTACAGAAAGGAGGATCACAGTCCTCTAAAAACAGAAAATAAAGAAAAGCTGGAAGCTGGACCTCGCTTAGCTCTTCAACACCCCCAAGTCCAGCGGGGGCTCAATCCCACCTTCTGTCCGGTGATCTCGCAAGACCGTGTCGGACGAGAATGCGCCACCGCCCCTCTTCCCCTTCTTCTCTCCATCAAAGAAACCTGACCAGGGGCGGTCGGCCATGAACCCGCGTTCAGAGAGCGCGTGGTCCACGGGGAGTTCCTTCAGAGAGTGCGCAGACCACGACAGGCTTCCCCCCTTGGAGAAAGCCGTCCACAGGCGCAAAGTTTCCCCCCGGATCAAATAACTCTGGACACCTCCCGGACATGGTTCCTACATCTATGTTCTTTCCTTCTCCCATGGCGAGCCTGCTCCCCCTACTTATAGGAAGGAGAAGGGCTCAATCTCCGAAGGGAGTTAAGGGGCGAAGTCTCCCACTCGTTGCAAAGGACGCACGCCCTCCAATCCGTTGACCGGCAATTCCTATGGCGCCACGTGGAGACATCCGCCCGATTTCCTCATCAACCCTAGCGCCATGTTTATTGCCATTCATGGTCTCCAGAATACGGAGAATTGGCACAGGCAGCTATGAGGATCGTTTGACTCCTTCTACCTCAAGAGTCACGCGTTATATTAAAGGCATTCAAGCACCATTCAATGCACATCCAAAAATGAAAGAGAAGCAAATGCAGAGAAAAATACACAAGTGAAGAAGCTCGACTTTCATTGAATAGACAAAGTGTTACAAAGCTGAGAAGCAAAAATTTTACATAAAAGAAGACAGATGTAGAGGAGCCCGGCTACTGTGGTTTCGGCGACTCGACCAGGTCGATCATCGTATCTGCCGAACCAGAAGGGGCTTCAACTGGTACCTCAGCCGAAGCAGGGGCAGAAGAGGCATCACCTTGAGGCACGGCCGAAGCATCGCTGGCGACCGGGGCATCGCTCAAGACCGGGGCAGCTGGAGCGTCGTCAGCAGCAGGAGCTTCGACCGGGGCGCTTTCAGCTGCAGGAGCTTCGACCGGGGCGCTTTCAGTTGCAGGTGAGGAGCTCGGCTCGGGATCCAGGTCCGCATACTTCGGCAGGTCCTGATAGACAGGGTGGTCTTCAGGGACCCCCGCACGTCTCAGTGCGGCCAGGCATCCTTCCTCGAACAGAATGGAGGTGATCTCCTCCACCTGTTTCTCGTAAAGCTCAGTGGCGCGGTCCACCCCGTTCTGGAAGGCGGATTGGGCCTCGGACAGAAGAGAGGCCTTCTCCTTTTTCAGTTCGGCGTTCGCCGCCGACAGCTTCTCTCTCTCAGCGCGATCGGCCAGGACCTCCCCTCGCAACCTCGTCGCCTCGGTCGTCGACTCAGACTTCGACCTGGCCAACTCCGACTCCAACTCGGAGATCCTTTTGTTCTTCGCCCAAAGCTCGCCTTTCGTATGGTTGGCCCTGGACGAGAGTTCGGCGATCTCAGCCAGAGCCGACGCCAACCGAGCAGACTCTCCAGCACTGGCCACCTTGAGCTCTTCCATTCCCTTCCGCTGCACTTCCAGCTCCTTCTTCAGCTTCTCCCGCTCGGACTCCAGACGGGTCACCCTCGACGCGTTCCTATCCCTCCTTCCTAGGATGGCTAGGAGCCTCTGCACGTTCTGCAAGGGAAAAGAGGAGGGTCAAAACAGGAACAGCCGAGCTAGGCCACTTGAAAGAATACACAGGAAACACTTACCAGGAGGTTGGCCTGGATCGCTGTCAACATCAGGCTCTCGTCATCAAACTTCTCGTGCTCCTCCATATCCCGTGGCAGAGCACAGGCCCTGGCAAGGGCCCCGATCACCTCGGCATTTCCCAGCAGTCGGTCTTCAACGTTCAGGGGTTTGCCGGGTTGTGTTTCCATTCTAGGCTTCCACGGTGCTGGGGCAGTTCGGGGCCCGGAGGCCGATCCGGACCCTTGCCCCGCCGAGATGAGAGGCTCGCGCGTTGGCCCGACAATCGACTTGCTGACCGGCGCACTCTTCTCACCCCCCTTTTCGGATGGAGCTTTAGCTCCAGGGGCGTGAGCAGGAGTCTTGCCCTTCGGCTGCAGATCAGCCTTCGAACTCTTATCCCCCGCCTTCGATTTCTTCCTGGGCGGGGACCCCTCCTTCGAGCGGTCCGGCGAGCGTCGCCTGGCGCCCCCGCTCAGAGCGGGGGCAGGAGCAGAGGGAGCACCAGCGCCCACCGGACCCGACGCAGCACGAGTACCGGCAGGCGACGGGGCCCCAGAAGACGCTGACCTCTGCCTAAACTTAGCAGCCAGGTCCTTGACAGGGGGCTCCCTCGAGCTTCCCTCCATGTCCTCTCCTCGATCAGAGAGATAAGCGTCCACTATTTGCGTCAAGTCCGGCAGCTCCGGATCAGAAGTAGACGCCTCGGCTCCAGACGCAGTTCGGTCGGCGACGGGATCGGTCAAGGGGACCCCGCTAAACACCGCAACTGATACGGTTGGACGGTCAGGGTGTGTCTCGTCCACCTCAGGTACTCCGGTCCTCTGGTAGTGGCCGCGATACCTCGGCGTATACCCGAGCAGCTTCCAAGCTGACCTGGTTTCGTGCCCCTTGTACCTTTCAACCTTGTTGATGTCGTCGGTATTCCTCCTCCAACCTTCGCTGACAGCTCGGCGTCGCCTTGCACCCGCCTCTGCTCAACAGGCAAAAGAGAGTATCAGTTCGGCATCAATGAGGTAAGCAAAGTAAAAAGGAGAAAAGCAGCGATGATTACTTGGGACTTCCCCAGGGCGACGTGGGACCGACAGCCTCCTGCTTTCACCTGGGCCGAACTCCCAGTCCCCCGAGACACAGAAGAAATCTTCCTCGGCATTCTTACTTGAATCCTCCAAGGCTAGGACGAAGCCCCTTCGCTGCGGCTTCACACGGAGATAATATCTTCCCTCCCCAGCCTTGCAGATATCATATGTATCCTCGATGTCGTGAGGGCCTAGGTTGGTCCCCAAGATCTCGTTCAGCTTCGCTGTGCCCATGATGACCTTGTAGCCATTGGGCATCAACTGGCCCGGGGCGAGGGACCAAAGGCTAAGGCAGGCCCTAAGCAGGGGGTGCAGTGGAAACCTGACCCCACCCTCGATCACGGAGATCAGAGGGAACGGCATCCAGCCGCCGTGGCAGCGATACAAGGCACAGTCGGCGAGGTCCGCCGGTTTTAGGAGGACCCCCTCCGGAATGCTGAAGGCAGCTCTAAATCTGGCTAAGCCCTCATCGGTATCTACCCTGAATCTAGGGGTGCCCATGTCTAAAAGGGGTGACGACGAAGAAAAACCCTAGAAATCGAAAAACCCCAAGAAGAACCAGATAGAAGGACAAAGCGACTTACAGGGACAGAGGCAGATCAAGAGCAGATCCGGGCGCGTTCTACGGTCGTCCTCCTCGAACAGACCTCAGGCACCAGAGTAGAAATCGAGAGTAAAGGCGAAGGCGAAAGGAATCAGAAGCGAGAAAAGGAAGGGGACGGCCCTATTTGTAGAAGGGGAACCCTCATTTGGGTACCGCCTCCGAATTCGAAGAGACACTTCAAAGCCCGTGCCCGTCCCATCAATGAGACAACGCAATCAGCGCAGAAGCTATGCGTGTAGCCGTCAACTCGCTTCCCAATACAGACAGGTCAGAGCGTTTATTGCTTCAGGACAGTTGAAGCGACACCAGGCAATGGTCGCCACACCCCCAGACGGACTCTTCTAGCTTTCCACCCCTAAAGGCTAGGGCGCTTGAGAGGTCAAAAGCTAGGGGCAATTGTGTGGGGAGATTTCCAGAACCCCAGGATTACACTAATCACAGCCATCAGATGAGACTAAGCACTCTCACGTGCCATCCGCGTGCTATCCACGTGGCACCAAGCTCACCCCGGCTACCAGGACAGGAGGTCCGGCCGAAGTCTGGCAGCTCCGGGCCTTTAGCGCCGAACTGGCCCACCCCGGGCGCCATCTCGGCGGGGAGCTCCACCTCGGCTAGGCCACCCCGGATGCCATCTCGGCAGAAAGCTCCACCTCGGCTGAAGATGCCGGGATGGAAGCCGAAGCCAGAAAGTCTCCACTCACGCCCCTCATCCCCCACGTCACCAGGCACGTGGAGGGATAGGGGCACGAGCTAGTGGGACAGACACGACATCCAGCGGCTGAGGCCACGTCAGGGTAAGGCCCGAGGGCAGATCCCACGATCCCCTACCGCCAAAGGCGTCCAACACGATCTGACCCAACAAGACGCGCATTAAATGCGACGTGGGCTGAATTGGACCGCATTTATGGCAACGTGGGCTGATCATGGCTTCCCAGTCGAATCATGAGACCCACACCACGATATCTCCCAAAGATACTTCCCAAACTCTATAAATAGAGGCTCAAACCACCATTAAAGGTACGCACAATTTCATACACAGAGCCGTTACTCTGTCTCTCTTCTCCCTTTCCTTCCATTGTTCCAGTTCCCACACTGACTTTGGCATCGGAGAGCCTTGCGCCGCCCAGGCCAGGGTCCTTTGATCGTTTGCTCTTCTCTTTCAGGCTTTCGGATGGCACCCAGTCATTCACAGTCATCACCATCATCGGATAAGTCCTCTAAGGCACCTCCTTATTGTGGGTCATTATTTTCTGCACCTACAGACACTATGTCAAGTTTTTATGCCCATCGATCATTTACCCACTATTGCATTGGGTCTCACAAATATAAAGATAAATGATTATTAAGATAGTAGTAAACTTTAAAGTTGTTAAATCCAGAGCAAAGATGATTTCAATGTCTTTGGATGCCGTCCACATAATAGAGATGGTAAAAAGAGGGAAAAAAACATGATAGAAGAGTTCCACGACAATAGGCCACTTATAAAACATCTAAATTATTGAAAAACAACCTCCTCATATAGTGTATAGACATCATCAGATTTTACTCAAATGACCTAACTTAAGATTGTTAACTTAAAAAAAAAAACATATTCCATAAAATTTTAATAAAAAAATTCAGTTTTTTCATATAGATCAATTTGACTTGGACCCGTATCATATTGAGTTATATTTTTCATAGACAACTGGCCCGTGCTTAACCAATAGCCCGGGCAAAAATAATAAAATAATAAATTTAAATTTAGTGTCTTTCAGTAGTTTTTTTAGCTCTCCCGGCTTAAGGAAATTTTTCATTTTTTTCCCCATCTTTGCTAGCTAGATCTTTTTTCATGTGTTTCCCAATGTCGGGTGCACATGTGTCCAAGAGCTAGTACGTTCTTTTGCACATAGTGGCAGAGCCAAGAATTTATTGCGGGAGAGGTTAGTTGATCGACCGATAATATTAGTTGACTTATGAAAGATTTATATACCATTAGAAAATGACCCATTTCCTTAGTCTTTATAAAATTCTGACTTAAATGTTCTATGGTAACTTTTGAAAATGAGAAAAATACTAAAAAAAATAAATTTTTGCTGAGATCAATCTGACAATATACCTATATTTGAACGAAGGGGGGACTTCTTTTGTGGCTTACTAATGATTTTGAGGTCCCATTATTGCTGAGATAGGGAAAAAGAAGAGAAAATAATGAATCCTAGAAGAGTTCTATAGTGGTCCCACTTATAAAACATCTATATCATTCAAAAAATGGTCTTCATATACAGTGAATACTCCCCGTCAAGTTTCACTCAAATGATCCATCTTTGCATCAATAATCTTAGAACACTTAGATATAATTTTATAAATAATTCAGATATTTCATATAAACCAATTTGACGTTGGGCCTAGATTTGTTGTGTTATATACACTACAACAAAAATCATTTTTCGTGACGCAAATATTTATCGCAGAAAATTACAAAATCGTCGCCCAATATATTCTGCGACAAAACCAATTTTGTCGCCAGTCCGTTGGCTATTAGGCGCCGGTGAATATTTTTGCCGATGATCACAACTAATCATCACAAAATATCAATTTTCTACAATACGTTATCGTCGCCAAATGAAATTAAATTGCGACAAAGAAGAATGTCGGCAAGAAGGATATTTTTTGTCGCCAAATATCTATAATTCATCGCAAAACAATGGATAAAAAATGGTGAAAAAGGAATTTGGCGACAAAATGGAGTCTCACTGAATTACATCTTTTATCGACAAAACTATATTGTCGCTAAATAGTGTATGAATTGCTATGAGTTATAATAGGCGACAAATTAGTTTTGTCGCGCATAGTTTGTAGACATTAGGCGACCACCTTAATTCGTCGCCCAATATTTAACCTTGCTACAAATTCTCTTAGGTGACAAATTATATATGTCGGGGATAACGTGTAAAGATATATTTATTCTTATTAGGCGACAAATAAAATTCGTCACTAAAAGTAATAGATTTATTTTATAAATTACTGCCCGCCACCTCAAAAACATCCTTTACTCTGAATATAATAAAACCTGCTCATTTAACTAAAATAAAATGAATAATAAACCCTTCCCATTCAACAAAAATAAAATGTACAATAAAACATACCCGCTCAACTCAAATAAGTTGTATAATAAAACCTACCCATTCAATTTAAATAAAATGTACAATAAAACCTGCTCATTCAACTAAAATAAAATGTACAATAAAGTATGCTCATTTAACTAATGAAAAATGTACAAAACCTGCTCCTTCAACATATTAGGAAACATATAGCTATTAAATCCAACCCACAAGTTTAGCCACGTCGTCGTTACTAATTCAAGTAAAAATATAGCATCCAAAATAGTGTAATTGCAATATTTTAATGAAAAACAAAAAAGATGTTCAAGCAATTGGCCTCTATTACATTGATCTCCCGTCCCAATCTGTGGTACAAAAAAAGAATGTTAGGAATTAAACATGAAAATCAAAAGCAAAGTAAGTGAGACAAAATAAAAACCTGTGAAAATATTAGCATGCAAATAACGAAAACAACAAACACATACACACCCCTAGCTAAATTTTTGCTACTTACTTTCAAATAACTTCCTCCTCCCTCACCTGTTTTGGTTTACAATTCTGTTGGGTGATTTGAAGGGTTTTTTTTTTCCTTATAAATTTGTATTAAAGAAAGAGAGGGAACCATGCAAAAGCCCCGAAATACAAAGAGAAACCAGCGAGGGGAGGCTTACAAAAAAACCGCCAACCCACAACAGCAATCCTTCCAAAAGAGAGGATACAGAACAAAGGAGACAGCAATTCAAAAAGAGACACCACTAAGAAGAATGACTCTGCACCCTTCTAAAAGCTTCACAACAACACAGAGAAGCAACACAAGACCACTGGAGAGCAGAACTGGACTCAGAGAAGAATTGAAAATCCACTAAGAGCAGGACTCTGCACTTGTTAGCACTGAGAGGAAATAAAAATGGAGCAAAAGCATTACCCTGCAGGGCCTGCACTGCAGCAGGGCGCACCATTACAGGCAGCAGGACATTCCAAAGCAGCTCGAAACTACACAGCACTGCGACTCTGAACTTCAAATCTGACAAGCACTCCAAAGCCACTCAGCTTTACAACACAGAGATCAACTAACATAAGGAGAAATTAGCAATAGAAAAAACACGGCCAGCACTGAGAGAGAAGGCTACAGAACTCCACACTCCGCACTTGAACACCATACAGCACTACAAGGGAGCATCAACTACAAAGCTCCTCCCTCCCCGCACTAACAAGACTCCTCAAAGCCAAACACAACCCTGCACTGCAACTGGGCAGGCCTAAGCACAGCAGCAAAACAGAACCAAAGCTGCTCAACACTCCACTGCAGCTCTGAAACTCTGAACTAACAGCACTACCAAACCACTCTGCACAACACCTCACTGCACAACCAAGAAAAGGATAAACAAGCAACTGAAATACTCACAGCCTGCACTGAGGGAAAAGTGAACAGAACTCCACACTCCTCACAGCTCTTCGGAACTCCTAACTTCTCTACAGGGGAGCAACAGAGCTCCTCTCAACCTGTGATCAAACCCAGAACCAGAAGCTGTAGGATCGGATTGGCCGTTGAATAGCTGGCCATTCCAGTTGACAATTGGGACAACCTGTGATCCAATTCCAGAATTGCCTAGCCAGGGGACAATGGAAGAAAAGGTGCAGGTCATTTTCTTCCTCACCTAGACAATTGGGACATCTAGAGGCCAGGGACCTCCCTCTGTAAGGAGAGTTGGGAAAAAGGGTTTGAGCTGTTCGATGATACAACAATGTAGATGTTGCATGTTGGTTTTAAGGTGTCGTCTGGTATGGTGTCAACTAAACCCAATCTTCTTATATAAATCTGCTTAAAATTTATTAAAGTCTGTGTTGATCCCAAGGATTCATTATTTGCCGCAATGTAAACTTTCAGCTGTGGCATTTCTATCACATCAAAGCACCTATAGCTTCTCTAATGGTTGGTGAAGCTACCTCACCCAATCTCTGTTCACCATCTCTGATGCTTAATACCAAACTGAATGTAATTCTATTGGGTTTCCTCCCATCCAAACAAAATAATCTCACAGTGTATCAAAAAAAAAAAAAAAAAAACAGCCTCCATGCTGAAAGTTTTGTATTTGAATCTAGGACTTCTCAAACCTCCAAAGTCCCTAATCCCAAAAATTGTATGAATCACTACACCGCTCCATCAAATCAACCCCAACAGAACAATCATCCAATACATAAACACCATTGAGCCATCCAATACTTGAAGCACAATATGCCATGCCTTCTTTCAAAATCTCCATAACAAAAAACGGCTTAATTTAGTCAACTTATTAATAGATGCCAAATGAAACACCTTTAAGATTCTGAAAGATAGACAACAGCTCCAAAATGAAGCAAGTAGTTTTTTTCTCAATTCAGTGATGCCTCTGTTCAGCAGTTCCTGTATTCAAGTAGTTTCTACCTCAACACAATCAAGGCTCAGTACAGTAGGCAATTCTTGTATCTACCAAAATAATGAAATATCATTGCAACTATTGAGATATTGACCTTTCGATTGAATAGAAAACATATAAAAGAATTGCTATTGACTTCCAAATTTTAATTAGAAATAATCTTGTGTAGAACCTGTGTTTAATCCAATAGATAACACCAAATTTGGGACAGCCACATCTTAGTATATCTCATGTCATGCACCAAAGTAAAAGAATGATTTTTTTTTCAAATTTTCTTTACACTTAAAACACCTTTGATCAGAATAATGGGATGTAAGATATAGCTCCAAAAGTAAAAAAAAAAAAAAAAAAAAAAAAAATGATTGAGCTGCCTTAGCACTAAAGGATTGCTTTACAAGTAAGGCTATCAGTGGGGAAGCTTGTCCATTGGGCCCATTCTTTGACATTCCTAAGTCCATAGCCCATGTGATGTCACCTGACCAAACTAGTGCAGGAATGTTTTACTTATGTATGCAACCTAGCACTAATGCGCATAAACTCATAAATCAGTTTTAAATGTAGCTTATTCAGTTAAGGTTCATATCTGAATCTTCTCTGTTTAAGTGCAGAAAATCATTTTTACAACTAATTCAAATAGACCACAAAATTAGATAAATGGTTTGATCAGGTGACGCACTAGTTCAAATTAGCCTATCTGAAAGTCTCTGTTAGGAGATCCACCAAATCATATTCTACTCTGCACTCATCATGACACTCCAATCGACAGTTTTGATTGAGAACAACCACAAAAACAAACAAGCACAGAACTCATTGAATCCAAACTAAGTATACATCACCAGATTGATGCTTTCACTGTAGACGTGGGCTTCGGCCCGTTTCCAAACCCTCTTAAGTATCCGGACCAACCACCAAGGACATTGATTGATATTTGCTCCTGAGACAATTGGATCGCACCCTCCCACGTACACTTCTCCCGCTCTACTACAAGTTTTTCATGTCATTTGAAATAAGTTAAATCACATTGCAGTTGAAAAATTAAGATGAACAGAACAAAATCTACATTCTGTTGTACAGAATTTTCACTGTTTGTGGACTGTTTTAGCATGTTTAAGTACCAATGAACTGTACAGAATTTCTGATTGTGTGCTATAAACTCAGATTTTTAATTCTCTCTTAAAAAATTTTTAAAGTTAAGGGTTTCAGTACGGATCGCCCCGAAAAATTGATCCACTATTTTTCCTGTTCAAACTCATAACCGTGGCTTCATATAAATAGTTTTTTCAACATTAACCTTTCCACAATTTTCGGATGTGTTGGACGTTCGGTTCTGATTGGTTCCTGTCAGTTTACAGATCTGAATATTGCTCATAATCACCTTTCGAATCCTCACATCCAATGGTGCTCAATGTACACAACATATCCTAGTCATTCTATGAACATGAACATGTGGCTCAAGCATGACATGCACAGTCATTAAAATGTAGTAAAGGTAGTGAATATAGTGAGTGATGTTATTTTTCCAAGATTCTTTCTTAACCCAATTTAAAATTACTTTAAGTATGTTCTCATGAACATGGGTTGTAAATCATAAGAGGAAACATAAAAAAAAGGCATCATAAACCATAAGAAGAAGAATGATGAAAAAACAAAAACAAACCTTTCCAATAGCCCTTTCAATCCCATGTGTATTTATGTGGAACTTCCTTTCCTATATAAAAATTGACATTTTATTAAAATGATCACAAATTATGCAATTTTAACGACTTATCATTGTACTTATATGTGTTTCCTGACATTTTTGGTCCATCCACTTCTTTTTCTTCTTATTGTAGTGTGACTCCTTATAAAATTCAATGATGTGGGGCTCCTCCCCTGTCTCGAGGTCCGCCTACTTGCATAAATTTCAATGTTAGTACATAATTAAGATTTCATGATAGGTGATAACAAATTCAGAATTACACAACCACAAATTTAATAAACTATAAGTTAAAACACTTCACCAAGGCATGCATTGCAGGTTTGAAAGACTTGGAACCCATGCGATGATTGTAAGGCAATCTCTTCCGACTTTCAATATTCTTCATACAACATTCCTGTACACAAGGAATAACAAGTGAGCTGGAAATTTTTAGTTATTGTACGTGTTGACTAAATAGAAACACAACATATCAGAAGTAAGGATTGAAAACAAAGCTGAAAAACATACCTGTTACATGGAATTTCTCATCCTCATACACATTTTCTATCACCCACACCCAATCATCCTTGTCAACACCTGAAAAGGGTACGGTCTTTGGATCGATCTGCTTCTTCAAGCAATTCTTGTAATGAGTGTGCATCCAGTTGAGCCAATCCCTGTACCTAGCTTGAAACTTATGATCAACAGCTACCCGCACATCATCACTAGTGTCGTAATCCACGACCTCATACTTTGTCTGAAATTCAAATTAATACGATTATTTGAGGACCCTTTATACATCAAACAGTTGTCAAGTTTAGACTTACAAATACGCTACCCTTGATGACTTATCTAACATCAGCTGGAACCTCTTTCCATCTCCGCATGCTCCTAATTGGGGCGACGTTCTTAACTTGCAACCCAATCTCACTCACAAATCTGTGGCATTTATCCCTATTGGCACATTATTCTTGAACTGAACCAGTAGTTTGCCCCCGGTCTTGGCTCTTGCACGCTCCGAGCGAAACCCCTAGTTGGGCCCTGCCCCCGTCGGGATGTAGAACCTACAAATTTCACATAAAACCTGGTTAGTACAAACAATATGTGCACTAAAACATGAAGCTTACATGATTAGATTTGATATCTTACCAACACTGCTGCAGTCCGCATGAGAATTGGGAGTTGGTATGCATGGTGATGAAATCACACTAGCTTGTGGCAGAGCGGTGTCAGTAGATAGTAATGCGGATGCTGGTGCAGATTGAGGGAGAAGTCGAGAAGAAGATGCCTTGTATGTGACCTGCTTAAAAAAAAAAGTATCTAAAAACATAACAATTTAGTTACCTTACCATTATATAAGAACAATTCATTATACAGTGAATTGTTATGTAATATTATCAATATCCATCTAAATAGAAAAGAAGGTAGAAAAAAATAAGAATGATCTTAGCTATGATTATAGAGTAGTGATTTTTATACAAATAAACATTAACTACAAATCAGATTCTGCATCAGAGTCATCTATACTATGTAAACCATTTTCCACTTCATCATAATACTCCTCCAATGTCTCATCTTCATCATCACAGATAAAGTCATCATCAACCACCATATTTTCTAGACTATTTTCCTCCGAGAGTATTCCACTTGTAACAATCTCTGGATCAATATCAGACCTATCATATCGTGGTTGATCCATCTTATCTGGATCTTTAATGACGATGGGGACCACATCAGTTGTTTTTTCCTGCTGGAATGCATCATCTTGAATAGATGGTCCATCTTCATTGGATTCTACATCATCCAACTCTGGTATATCGCATATTCCTTGATGTTGAATCCATTGGACGATTTGCCAATGTGGACCTAATTTGGGGTCATTCACATAAAAGACTTGGTGCACTTGACTAGGTAGGACAAAGGGGTCATTCTGATACCATTGACCTCTTACATCGATTGATGTAAAATGTGCATCGGTTTGTACTATTCGCCCACTACCAAGGTTAAACCACTCGCAAAGGAACAAGACAACTCGATACCAAAAAATATAAGCCATTTCCCAGACGTTACACAAGTAGCCGTAGAAGTCAATAGCTTTCCCGTCATGATCCTCATTTACCACCAACCCATTGTTCTGACTTTTACGTCGGTTGTCACGGTCTTTAGTGTGAAATCAGACCCTATTACGCATGCGATCTGAGTAAAACTTCATTAACAGATTTGGACCATTTGCCAATGACCAAAGTTCATCTATAGCTTCTGCTAATTGTTGACTTCGCAATTCATTCATCTGCATGACCAAAATATATAGAGAGAATCATAACATAACGAATGAATTATGTTTAAGCTGTGTATACATGAGGTAACTATGTATATCTTACCCATTTTTCAAACCACTTAAGAAATTCTTGTTGTTGTCGCTAGTCAATATCACAACTGCTTTGCATCATTAATAGGTTCTTGTCCTCCCTAATTAGAAAACATGTCATTAGTAATTAATAAATTATAAGCATCAACACACACTATTACAAGTAATGCTCATGCATAATATATACCTCCGGGCTATTATGCAATATAAACCATTGACCCATATCACATTCCTTCTGCGACACCTCAGGTGCATTTCTTATTTGATCAAAGGGACGAACATTTTGTGAGAATACCCCCAGCCCTGGCCCACCTTCAGCACCATCATCATTTCGTTCATCCCGTTGAATACAATTTCTAACCCTTGTAGATATATTGAATAGAAAGTAAGGCATTCCTTGATAATGTAAGCCGCAACAATCGAACCTTCAGTCGAGCTAGAGTGCGAACAAACCGTTTTAAAGTTCCTGGTTGCCTTAAAAAAAAAGAATTTTATTTCTTGTTAGCATGAAAATGCAGTAGAGTTAAAGTTTTAATTTAAATGAAAATTAGTCATTAATACCTTTCAATATGGTACATCCATCGATATTGCACTGGCCCGGCAAGCATGGCCTCACGAGGCAAGTGAATGGCTAGATGGACCATAACATTGAAGAATGCTGGTGGAAAAATCTTTTCCATCTTGTGTAAGGCCCCTGGCATTAATTCCCATCTCATCCTACCCCCACCTAATCTAATCCTTCATCCCCACCTTTATTCCCATCTCATTCCCATGTGTACCCCACCCCCCTTAATCCACGTGCAAAGCCCTCACCCATTACACTTTCCCCTTTTTCCCATTTGCCCTCCCCTTCATTTAGGTCACATGACCATTCCCCTTCTTCTCATTTCCACAACAGCAGCAGCCTCCACCCTCTCTTTCTCCCATCTCTCTCGTTCTCCACTCTTCCTCCCAAGCTCCTTGCTGCTGCCGGACTCCGAGCACACCAGCCATCTCTTTCTCCTTTCTCTTCTCCACTCTCTCATCTCTTCTCCCATCTCATTTCTCTCACTCATCTCTCCCTCACCCAGCCATGTTGTCCACTGCTGCCGGACTCCGAGCACGGCGCCGTCGTCGTCGGTGACCCACCTGTATCACTTCCGACCACCATCATCTCCGGCGAAATTCCCCCTAGCCCATCTCCTTGTTTTCCCCATTTCCTCCTTTTCTATTTCTCTCTTTCTTTCTCTGTTTTCTTCCTTTCTTTTCTCTCTTCCTCACTCATCTCCCAGCCAAGTGACTGAGCACCCACCCCCACCCATTTCTTCCTCTCATTCTATCTCATCTCATATCATCTCTCCCTCACCTCACTCCACTCCACTCCACTCCACTCACTGTCAACGTGGGTTGACTCCCTCCCCCACCCATCTCACCATTTCATCATCTCTCTCTCTCTCTCTTACTTTCTTTCTCTCTCCCATCTCCTTGTTCCATGTGAAAGAGTTCCCCATCACCACTAATTTAGTGGGCCACCAATCAAGTTGGCCCCACAACCTCCCCATCTCAATTTCAATCCCTTTTCTCTCATTCTCACTCTCTCTCACCCACCTTGCTTGAAATGGATCTTAGAGGCTGCCCATCACCTCCGATCATCACTATCATCTTCGCATGGACCCCGCGAGCATCTCATCTCCAATTTCAAGCCACCGCTCCATTCCCTTCTCTGTTTGTAAGCTTCCCTTCCCCTAGGTTTGATTTATGTGCTTTGGGTGTGGAATTGTGTTAAGATAGCTTAGAGCTTCCATTCTTTTAGTTTTATATTTTAATTTAGTTTTATTTTGCTATTATCCCTTAGGTTGGTTTGTTGGGCTATGGAACTAGGATTTGTGGATTTGGGCAATCAAACCAAGGCAAGTACAAGGACATGAATAATAGTGTGTGCATGTTACATTTGTTGGTTTTGATGCTTTAAATATGTTCAATATATCTACTAGATGATTAAAATGTGTTCAATGTGCTTAAAATGTGTTAAATATCTCTACTAGATACTTTAAATATGTTAAATATCTCTATTACTACTTTAAATATGTTAAATATATCTACTAATGCTATAAATATGTTAAATATCTCTAAATGTGTTACATATCTCTAACATGTGCATTTATGATAATTGGATTGGTGGGTATGGATTTAAAATACACTAATGGTGGAGCTATTAATGGGTGTTAAAATGGTGTTAAATTTAAAATACACTTGACATATGAATATGAATTGGACCTCTAGTAAGTGGGTGTGTAGGCTAACATCTCCTTGTGGGTAGTGAGGTAGTATATGTGGGACCAATATTGGGCTAAGTGGGTGGCGTAGTGGAACCCCGAGGTGCCAACAACTTCAGAAGCACCAAATGATTATGAGATGCATTTCAGATCCACGTAACCACCATATTAGACGGTATGGACCCTACAAGTGATGAACGACCCTAGCCTTAGGTTGGTTAGTACCCACTCCCCTTGGCCCTTGACTATAGGATTTGTATAGGCTATGGTTAGCTTATGACCTCCCAAATAGTACAAGATAGGAGCATATACCCATTCCGTTACTCGGTCTAATACCCTCTATTAATATGCTCGCTGGGTGGGCTCCCTTGTGGCTCTATTGACAATGTGATGGGAGCAACCTATGTAGGATTAACCGGACCTCTTATTTAGGAGAGTGTGTGTGTGGGTTTGGGTGTGTGTGTGTACGTTTGGATTTGTGTGTGTGTGGGTTTGTGTGTGCATGTGTATGTTTGGGTTTGTGTGTACGTTTGGATTTGTGTGTGCATGTGTATGTTTGGGTTTGTGTGTGTATGTGTAGGTTTTGAATTGTGTGTGTGTGGGTTTGTATGTGTGTGTGTGGTTTTGTATGTGTATATGTAGGTCTGGATCTATGTGTGTATGTGTAGGTTTGGGTTTGTGTGTGTATGTGTAGGTTTGGATCTATGTGTGCATGTGTAGGTTTGGGTTTGTGTGTGTATGTATAGGTTTGGATCTATGTGTGTATGTGTAGGTTTGGGTTTGTGTAAGTATGTGTAGGTTTGGGTTTGTGTGTGTATGGGTTTGAATGTGTGTACATGTGGATTCGTGTGTGTGTGTGTGTGCACCACGTATGGTTTTGTATTTACCATCTGCAGATCGGGAGGTGGACGTACGCCACCATACCAGCTTGTCTGGGTTTGACTGGGTTCGCTTGGGTTACATTTGTTTGACCAGCTTTTCTGGGTACCGGGTTCACCTGGATTACATTTGTTTGACCAGCTTGTCTGGGCACCGGGTTCGCCTGGCTTGCCTTTGTTTGACGAGCCTGTCTGGGTACCGGGTTCGCCCGGGTGTGTTTATTCTGATAGTATATGATGGTTTGATTATTTTGTTGGTTAGTCATGTTTTGTTTATCCATTATTTCTGTACTTATATATTGGTTTCGGTTGGCACATGTTATACTGTTACTCATATCTATTTACTTGCCAGTATATCTGATGTTGCTACATTTGGTGCTTAGGTAGTGGGACCCATTGTGTAGGTGGTTGTGCTGGTCTTACAAGATTCACTAGTTAAAGGTTTACCCCTAGTGGAGCAATAGATAAGCAAAGTATAATAAACATGACATGCATCAAATGTAGAGTAATGACAAGTAATAATCATGTGAATACAAGAATCGAAGCTACGCATATAGCAAGAGTAATAAACATAAGCAACAACGGAAATCCTAGCATCATCTAGCAATAACCACTATAAAGATAATGCAATGCAAGAACAAGAGGGAGACTCCGAGGATGTCCATTGCCACCTCCTGGGGTACCAGTAACAATCCAGACAAGACTACTGATACCAAAGTTCAGCTCCAATGGGATCCTAGCTCTCGGTCCTGGGAATAGCAGCACTGTCCAAAGCCCGCTTCCAGCTATTCAACTCCATGGACGTCGTCCAACGCCGACTGCCCACCCCGACGACCGAGTAACCGGTCCGTTAATAAAACCCCAAACTGTAGATGGCCATGATATGCTAATAGTAATAGAGTGGTATTGACACAAGGAAAACAGGACAAGCAAGTCTGGCTAGCTCAATGTACAAGACATGATTATAGGGATTATCTCATTCGAGAGAAAAAGGCAAAAATGACTTTTCACACTAAATATGTGCATGAATTTTGAAATTTGCAAATCATGAGGAAAATATACTTTTTGGAAACTAGATATTTCGACGATCAACTTAAACCCTAGTCAAAACCCACATTGGCTTCTTCTTCCCCATTTCATTTTTCCTGCAACAACACAGTTGAGAGAGAGAGAGTTTTCTTCCCCTCCTTCCAGCCAACAACTCTCCTCTTGCATGTCCTTTTCTTGAGAGCAAAATGGAGATTTGATCTCACATCTCTATTCCTCATCCCCCAAGCTTTCCATTGACATTGTTCTTGAGGAGTTTTAGCTGGAACCCATCTCTTCTCCCAGCTTTTTTTCTTGTATAGAGATGTAAAAAGGTTATAAATGGATTCCCCTCTTGAAATTTTGGTTTTCTAGACCTTTTAAAACCTTTTCTTCATGCATGCAAAGGGATTCTTAGAGAGCTCCTTCTAATTTCGAAATTGGGGATTTTTGTGTGTTTTTCATGGGGGTTTTTTGTAGATTGGGAGATTTCTTTGAGAGAGGAGTTCTTAGAAGGAATTTGTGGAACCCTTTGACTTGAGGCAAGTAAATATTTCAGCCAATGTGATGCATGTTGTTTAATGTGAATAATTGTTCTTTTCTTAAAAATTTTGAATTTCTACTCTAGTTTGTTTTCTTTTTACAACTGATGGATTTATCTTTGAAATGTTTAAGCAATGGTTTATGTTTATTGTTTCTCTAAGTTGTCTTTCTATGATCTTATAATGTTTCATGAGATTGATTTTTGATGAAATGAATTATGATGGCTTATGGTTGAATGGGAATCATCTTGAGACTAAAGAAGACTCAGAATGAGTGGTAGATGGAGGTGTAATTGAGAAAGGAAGAAGGAGGCAAAGAAAAATCAGAAAAATGCATAAAGGGGCTGCAGAAATCTGCACAGAATGGACAGGGCAGAGCCCAGTCTGCTCGAGCAAGCGCATGGGCCGCTCGAGCGGACCGGACTCTGCCTAACAATGAGCGAACCAAAACCTGGTCTGCTCGAGCGACCCAGCTTCTGGATGGGCTTCGCTCAAGCGGACATGGGTCTTGTCTAGGCCTGTTCTAGCCCACAGTCTCTTCTTGTTTGAAGCCCGTTGATCCCTTATCGACGCATGGAAGTCGAGAAATGATTATATTAAATTGAACTGCTTCAAATTGTGCAAATTAAGAGAGAAAGATGAGAGGAATAATAAATGTTGGAATTACCGGGGAAGTATTATAAATCTTGATACATACTTTACACTCTCAATTGTTGGAGATTTTCAGTGGTACCAAACCCTTCATTTATAAATCAACATTGTGTATTGAGACGACCCTTGGTAAGCCATTAAACCATTACACACTACTTCATTCCAAGTTAGAGAAATTTGTATGTTTTCTACAAATTGATTTGAGTGGTTCGCCACGTTTGAAAAATCGGTAAGACTACTCGTTTAATTGTTCGATATTGTTCGTTTGTAATTGTTTAGAGTAGTCACTTTTATCGATGAAAATGTATTGCTATTGACACAAAAAAAAAAGTGTCACTGATAAGTCCTTAAAAATGCACATTTTCATGGTTATTTTTGGTAAGTTTAAGGACTTATCAAGCCAAGATAGCCTCATTTTGTGTCATATCATGATTTTATGCATTTTTTTATCCATTGTAGTACATTCATGCATAATTTGCTCAAAAATCATCATTTTTGCATCAAATCATGAAACCTGCCATTTTTTATTTTATTTTTGGAAAGATTTTTTCAAACGTGTTTTTCTCATGAAATTAATTAATCATCAGGTGCATTCATTTATCATTTCATGAGAGATGGGCCCGCAGTCATGCAATTGTGAATTAACAGTAAATTTGTCTTTCCACGTGAAATTTATTTTTTTATCTTTTTTTTTGGCTTGCAGGAAATGAGAAAAAAAAGGGTCCCACATATGCTCATGTGTAGGTCACACATGTGGGGCGTCCAAGAGGGGGGTCCGCTTTCTTTGCACAAAATCCCAAGTTAATTTTGAAGATAATTCAAGATAATCAAAGAAAATCCATGAAGGGCCAAATCAAGAAAGAAGATTTCCAAAGAGATAAAAGTGGAAAGAATCTACACATATTGGGCATTCAATTTTCTCTTAATTCCAACTTAGAGCTTGCCACCTCATGTATCTCTCATAAATGTCAAGTCTAAGGAAAATTTGCTAAAGAAGGAAATATGACATTTGCATGAAGATAGAATGGAGAAAAGAAAGGAGAAGACTTACTAAGTGAAGAAGATTATTGCAACAAAGAAGGGACAAGGGAGAAAGAATAGGGCAACCCATACCCTATTTAAAGAGGCCCTTGGACGTCCACTCCTTTCATGAAGGAAAAGGACCCCCTCACTAGTGTAATTCCTCCACCATTCTACCCATCTCCTTTCTCTACCATAGCCCATCTCTTTTCAAGATAGCTTGTCCCAACTTGATGCTTCAACTAGAGAGGTTCCTTTCATCCTAGTATGTAATTATTTTTGAAATTTTAATTCTCCATCTTTTATGTAAAAACATTGCATATTAGTAAAAGTGTGATTTTTTTATTCTTTTTCTTATGTGATTAATGCTTAAATTGTGGTTCCTTTGTTGTTGTTCTTGGATTGACAACCCAAGATCCTAAGGGCATGAAATAAGTAATTATGAACTCGGTTTGATAATAAAAAAAAGTGCACACTTATCACACGTTTATTTTTATTGCAATTTCCACACATTTACATTTATTGAAAAATCCACACATTTATTTTTTTTGTTAATGCCACACATTTAATTTTACGCAATCCACACATTTATTTTTTTTTGCACTACACATTTAAATTCAAGTACTTTTCGCTTTCTTTTCTTCTTATGCTTCTTATATGTTTATGTGAATTATTTGTTTTTATGCATAGTTTATGGTTAGAACTAGTTAGCATTGCATGCATTTTCATATTGGTGGAGTTTAGATATGTTTAAGTTGCTGGAATTGGAATTTTAAATTGAATAAGCAAGAAAAATCAGAGATTTGATTCAATAATTTTGGCCACATATTTTTTGGAAATTCGGATCCCAACATAAAGTGCACAATTCAGCATATTGTTGTAAGAATTTCAGGACAGATTTTGTGTAAAAAGTTTGCAATTAGAAACCTGATCAAAACACATTATTTTTTTATGAAACTTGGGGAAATTAAATTTTGATCAGTTTACTTTCAAACCCTAGAATTTCAAGCAAAAATAAATTTGGAAATATGGTGAACCAGTGGCTCAAACATGGCTGGTCGGACCCACCTATGTGCAGAATTCCTGCACAGATTTTTTTTTAGGTCATGTTCATGCACTCATATCTCATTCGTTTTAAATCATTTTCTACTTCCGTTTTTTTGTTATTTGATTCATGCATCATTGTAGTTCAAAACCCAGCCATTAAACTCAGATTTAGGTTGCATTAGATTAGGAAAAACCATGCATAAAAACAGCCCTGCATACTAGTTTTCTAGACTTAGAATTTTCTAACATCTCATGGCATACATTGCATTACTAACTTTCTAACTTTAGGATTGTTTCTAATTTTGTGTTTTTTTTATTATTTAGATAATTTCCAGAAATAAAAGATCTTTCTGATTTTTGTTAATTGAACATTTTAACTTAGGAAGTTTCTTAATATTTGGAAATTCTAACGTAAGGTATGATTGACTTAATGCTTTCTAAAATTGTTATGATTTGAAAATCTTTATTTATTTGGAAAGTCCTTAACTTTAGGGAGTTGATTAATTCAGTTCACTAACTTAGGAAATGTACTAACCCTAATTGCCCAACCTAGTTTCTAATTTAGAAAACTAATTTAGTAATGTTTTCGACTGATTTTGCCCCCAGGGCTGGAAAAACTGATTTTCGAAACTTCGGATGGGCACGGAGTGAACACAAAAGTTGTAGGAAATGACGAGATTAGTCAAACGAAGTTGAAATGAGGATTTTCAGAAATCAAAGAGAATATCTTTCCAATGACCACACAAAATAAATAGGACCCTACGGTAACTGTCTAGGTTCACTGGCTTTCAAAACTTACCCAAAACCCAAAGAAAATATCATCAAATTCAGAGATTCGATCAAACAACTGGTAAACCCACTGAGGAAATAAATCCATGATTAAAACCATGCAAAGCCAGTAAATCTGGGGTCGGGTTCTCACACCCGGGCTGAATCTCCAGCCTCGGCCTCCACGTTGCCGGCATGACGGCGTGAGACCCGGAGGCTGATCGGGATCCTTGCCCTGAAGGTCCGCTGATTTCGCGGACCATCTCGGCAGCAGCCCTGTTCGCTGGCGTGCTCTTTTCAGGGGGAGCCTTACCTTCAGGAACGCGCGCAGGTGTCTTGCCCTTTAGGGCCTGCTCAGCCCCCGAGTCCTTTTCCCTCGCTTTGGACTTCTTTCTGGGCGGAGATCCGTCCCTCGTACGCTCGGGGGAGCGTCTTCGCTCTCCCTCACTCGGGGTGATGACAAGGGCGGAGGTAACGGCGACACCACCCGAGCCCGAAGCCGCGCGGGTGCTGGCAGAAGAAGGCGCTGCGGAGGATGAAGACCTGCGCCTGAATTTGGCCGCCAGATCCTTGGTTTTCGGCAAAGGCAAGTCGCCTTCTGTCCCTTCTCCTTGATCGGAAGAATAAGCCTCTACAGCCTCTCTTAAGCTTGACGACCTCGAGATGGCGGAGGCAGACGCCTCGGCACGGGATGCAACTCGGCTAGCAACCGGGATACCCTTGGGCACGGCCAAAGTAACAGAAAGAAAATCAGTCTGCAGCTTGTCTCCTAGCGCTGCCTTAATCCTCTTGTAGTGACCGCGGTACCTCGGCGTATAGCCTAGTAGCTTCCAGGTCGCCCTGTTCTCGTACCCGGTGTACTTTTTGACCTTTTTATGGTCGGCGACGTTCTTCTTCCAACCGTCATGCGCTGCTCGACGCTGCCTCTCTCGCAGTTCTGCACAATAAAAATGGATATCAGTTCGGCAATTCAAAGGGTGAATGAAATAAGCAAAATGGAGGGATGATATTTATTTGGGACGACCCCGAGATGGCGCGGGACCATGTGCGTCCTGTCCTCACCGGCGCCGAACTTCCAGTCTCCCGAGACGCAGAAAAGGTCGTCCTCGGCGTTCTTACCCGAATCTTCCAAAGCCAAGACGAAGCCCTTCCGGAGCTGTTTCACCCGAAGATAGTAGTTGCCTCCCCCGGCCTTACAGATGTCAAATACATCCTCGATGTCATGGACACCAAGGTTGATCCCTAAAACCTCATTTAACTTCGCCGTGCCCATGACGACCTTGTAGCCATTGGGCATCAACTGGCAAGGGGCAAGAGACCAAGCACTGAGGCAGGCCCTGAGCAAGGGGTGTAAGGGAAACCTAACCCCGCCCTCGATCACAGAAATCAGGGGAAACGACATCCAGCCACCAGACCAGCAGCGCAGGGCATGGTCGGAAGGAGTCGCCGGCCTGAGGCGGACCCCCTCCGGGATACTATACGTCCCCCTAAACCTAGCTATACCCTCAGATGTCTCTAACTGGAACCTAGGACTGGCCATTTCTACAACCTAGGAGAGAAAAGAGGCAGGAAGAAAACCTAGAGGGGAAAAACCCTAAAGAGACAGAGGCTCGAAGTGACTTACAGAAGCAGAAGGGCGAGTAAGGAACGGGAATCAATCTGGGCGCGCGATATCCTCAACGTTTCGTAGTCGTCCTCGCCTGAACCTCTGGAAGAATCTTGAGAGAAGATGAAGAACAGAGCAAAAATCGAAGGTAAAAATGAAGAAAGTAGAGCAGAGGAAGACACCCCTATTTATAAGGAGGAGGAAGCCCTCCTCGGGCGCCATTTAGGAATTCGAAAAGACAGCATCGCGATCCGCGATGTCTCATCAAACTGACGGCACAGTCAGTAATGAAACGACATGTATAACTCCCGGCTCGTTTCCCGTGGTAAGCAGGGCGCAACATTGATTACCTCGAAGAGTTAGAACGGCTCCAAGTAATGATCGAACGTCTCCAATCGGACTCTCTAGCTTCCGACCTCTAAAGGCTAGGGCCCCTAAGAAGTTATAAGCTAGGGGCAATTGTGTGGGGAGATTTTTAAGGTGCCAAGATTATGCTGATCTCGGCAATAAGACGTCAATTAGCGCACTCACGTGCCATCCAGACACACCTCGGCAGCAGGGTCAGAGCCTTTACCAAAACCAGCCTGACTTCGGCTTCCATACTGAGCTCGGCTATGTAGGCTGACCTCGGCTGTGCGCCTGACCCCGACCGAGGGAGTCGGGTCGGCAGCCGAGATAAAAGAACCGTGGTCTCGCCCCTACGCTCGCCACATCATCGGACACGTGGCAGAGTATGGGCACGTGTCATTGGAACAGATGGGCCATCCCAACCGTCCACAATCTTCGCCAGATCGCTGACAAGGCGGCATCCAGCAGCTGTAGCCAAATCAGGGCAGAGCCCGAGGATGGATCCGATGGGACCTCAACCGCCAAAGGCTTGAGACACGATTAGGCCCAACATGACATGCATTTAATGCGACGTGGGCTGATCGGACTGGCAATAAATGCTTTGTGGGCTATGATGGACCCGCATTTATTACTTTGTGGGCTAATGAGATCATTCCTATCAAATCTAGGGGCCCACTCCAAGATATCAGGTAAAATCCTCTATAAATAGAATGACATTCCATAACAAAGGTACACACACACTCCCTCTTGAGCCGTTACTCTGCCTCTCTTTTTCTTCTCCAACCTCTGTTCAGTTCATACACTAACTTAGACATCGAAGAGCCTTGCGCCACTCAGGCCAGGGTCCTCTAACCGTTTGTTCCTCCCCTTTCAGGCTTCGAATCGGCTGACCTTCATCATAGGTTTGGATAAGTCCTACCAGGCATCCCATAATCTTGTGGGTTATAATTTCTGCACTTACAGTAAGTTACACAGATGCTATTAAAGACGTTGCTAGATATGTTTACTGCTTCGCACAAAGCAGACAATTGTATGCCCAAATATGAACGAGGCAAGGCGTATTAGCTATTAAAATGCCTAAAGAGGTAGAACATGGATGGAATTCTATGTATGATTTGTTAAACAATGCACTTTCCCAAAAAACTATTTTGAATGAATTTTGTGCTTTTCATGCACAAGATTTGATGATTAGTGATGAACATTGGGAGTTATGTGCCCATATAAGAGATTTATTAAAACCTTTTTATACTTCAACATTATTTTTTTCGGGATATATTATCCCACATCTAATGAAGCTTTAAAGAAACTTTTTAAAATTACTTTACAATTCAATAGATTTAGAGATCATTTTTTACTGAGTAGCACTATTAGAGACATGGAAGAAAATTTTAATAAATATTTGAAAGAGGCTCCAATGTCGTTTTCTTTAGCTGCTGTATTTGATCATAGGTTAAAATTAAGTGGTGTACAGTTTTTTATTGATGGAATAAATAAAAATATGTATATAAATTTAAATATTTTTTCAAAATAAGGGCAAATTTACATGCACTTTTTCAATTTTATTGTGAGCAAATGGGTACAATTGGGCTTAGTATGGACCATTCAGAAGTCCAGCAAACAGGTGTTCGTGAGTGGGATGTGTGGCATTCTTCCCTGTCCACGGGCATGGCATCCAGCTCAAGCTCAAGTAACACTGTGACGGAGTTATCATCGTATCTTGACGTCGGTGTAATACGGGTGTAGGATGCATCTAGTTTTGACCTTTTAGCCTGGTGGAAGCAACAAAAAAGCATTTATCCGGTGTTGGCCGTCATGGCTCGTGATTTATTAACTATTCATATGTCTTATGTAGCATCAGAATAGGCTTTTAGTGCAGGTGGACATGTAGTAGATGACAGAAGAACAAATATAACTGAAGAAACGGTAGAGTGTTGTGTTTGCCTACGAGACTGGTATTTGGCAGATAAGAGGAAGCAAGAGTTGACATCAATGGAAGATTTTGATCCAGTAGAATATATTAGTGGACTACAAATCTGATTTTTTACTTTTTCGTTCATTGTAATTTGTAAATATATAAGTTTTTCATTCTTTTTTTATTTTTATTTTCTAAAAAGATTGTAAGGTTTTGAAGGTTATCCTATTTAGAAACCTTCAAGAAGTTAAGATCCAAATTGTTCCCTCTTCTCAGTGGAGTAGGTCGAGTTTGACCGAACCACTTAAATATCTTTGTCATTCTCCATGCTTGTGTTCTAATTTTTATTTTTAATACTGATAAGAAAAAGAAAATTCATATATAGCACTTAAGTAATATGTGAGTAAATATCTATAAATTATTTTGAACCACTCAATCATTTGTTAAATATTTGTATAAGTTTGAACTACTTTACGTATATATTAATTAAATATTTAGGAAAAATAACTATTGAATTACTAATATGTCTATTGACCGAAAATTAAATTCAAATCTTAAGTGGGGTCCCTGAATAACATAATTATGTGGGATCACATAAATAGTGTGGTAATAGTGGGCTCTCCTAAATGTGTGGCTCAAGAAAAGGAAAGATTTGAGGATTTTTTTCTATAAAAAAAAAAGAAAAAAAAAAAAGGCACGCCTGGCCCGCCGGTACGGCCCGCTCCAGCCCACCCCATTGCGGGCCATGCCAGTGGGCCGTGCCGCGCCAGGGGTTTTCCCTAGTGGGCCGTGCCGTGCCGGCCCTTTAGCTGGGGCGGGCCATGCTTGCCCGTTTGACATGTCTAGTTGGGGCAATCCGTAACCACCCGGAGGTCTCAGCATCGAAGTCTACCAATGTATTGGGACCCCAGGCTATTCTAGCCTGACGTACCCGGTGAGTGGAAACAGGGGGAGGCCACCACCATGGGGGATTTAGTCATGTGCTCAAAGAGACCTTGGATATCCCCAGATACCAAAAAAAAAAAATCTCTACTCTTCGCAATGTAATTAATCAACCTCCTTACAATAGCATTTGATGGAAAATTTTATATTCTCGTCTCCTACCAATATAAGAATGGCAATAGGGCGGGTTGGGACTGGGTCATACTAATTCCAAACTCAACCTGCGTAACATACAACCTATCCAAACCCGCCCCATATGTGATGAGTCTGGGCATGTGTTTGGTAGTACATTCATAGCATAAAATGCTACATTTAAAAAATAAAATATTAAAATACTAAATCTTTGGATATTCAAAAATTTTAAACAAGTAATAGTATGCTACTCTAAAAATGTGAAAATTAAAATACGTCATCATAAAAATCCTCAATTCAACTTAAATCCCAACTCAATCAACCACAAATTTGGTCCAATTCAACTTAGATGCCAATTTTATCAACCATATAGATTCTTCAATTTAACTCAAACCCACATAAAACACTCTAAGACAACAAACTATCCATGAAATCCTAACTCAATCGACTACGTAGAATTTCTATTCATATCAAATCCCAACTCAATCAAATTAATCACCAATGAGCAGTGAGTTATAGGGTTAACAGACATAATGACATGTAGGGTTGGCACTGACAATATACCCAGGTGCATGGACAAATCCAAGCAGAGTCGAGGAGAGGCAATTGCGCCCCCCCTTCCCCTTCAGTTTTTATGTTTTCTTTATTATAAAAGCAGGAAATTATAATGACCCAACCTACTATCCACATGATATTATCCACTTTGCCTCGATTTTAAAAGGCCTCATGTGGGGTTTAGACCAGGTCACACACATATATACCCATGATCAATACTAGTGTGTTTCCAATGTATGACTTGTGCACCACTGCATATCTAGTCCTTTAGAGTTTCACCCGCCCTCTCTCTCTGGGCATATACTCGCCGGAGCCAATGCCCTCCTACAAATGGGGCAACAGGCGTGACAAAAATCCTAGGCTTTTATGGGCATTTTGGTCTAATGTCTTTTGCCCCTCATCAAATTTCTTTCTTTCTTGTTTGCCCTTCATGACCTTTTCTCCCTCTTGTTAAAGAGTAGTACTTTCAAACACATTAGGGCAATTTGGTATTTTGGAGGGTAGTTTTGTCTTTCATTTTTGTTCAAAAGACAACTCATCAATGACTTCCTTACTTTCTTCCTATCTTTGTGCGACGATAAACTCAGTGTGTTTGCTTCTCCTTCTTTCTTTTTATATTTTTTTTTTCTTTTTATTCACCCATTTAAGTCTAGAATCCATATCTTTCCAATTTTGGCACTCATATCAGCATATTTTAAACTCTTGCCTATTTAAGTTATGGCCAGATTGAGTTTTTGAAATTTAATTCAAAATCTAAATTAAATTAGATCTAATCTAATTATTAAGTTAGAATTTTTGTGTGACTATAAATAGAATATTAATTTGAGCTTTATATGGGCTACAGATCTAGACTTTTTGTGAACATCATTGACCCCATCTTATAGTTCTCAAGAGTTTAGTTTATATTCTTTAACTACAATAATATGCCATAAGTAAATATACTAAAATAATGCAATTCTCACTATTTCTCTACACTTCTTAACCCATTATTGAATGTTGATGGGTGTAGAGAACAATACAAATTTATCATTTTTTGGGTAATCTAAGAACTGGGTTGAAAATATGATTCTATGTTCTATGTTAACCTGCTAATTTTTTAAATTTTTTCTTTTGCTAAATTATTACACTTAAATTGTAAAACCCACCCCCCCCAGGTGATTGCCCACCATTACAACAATAAACATTGTGTCAATGTTTTTGGGCATAGAAACATAACTACTGATAATTTAACTATAACATACTAGATTATTTAGATATGCAAACTGTGACGTCCCGCGGTCCCACATCGACTATAGAGAGAAAAGTGAATGGTATATGTAAATCTCACACCCTTACCTTGCATGAGGCCTTTTGATGGGTTGAGGCCCATCAGAAACAAAACCGTAAGGCCGGTGGGTCAAAGCAGACAATATCATGCATGCATGTAAGGTAGGGCGTTACAAATGATATTAGAGCTGACTCTCGACTAGTTTGAGTGTGGGTCCCCTGCCGTGGTCTGGTGCAAGTGGGCGGGTTAGTTCGAGTGTGGGTCCCCTACCGTGGTCTGCTGCAAGTGGGCGGGTTTCCATGTGGGCGCCCCAAGAGGGCTGGCTGGCTACTGCACAGGGACGTGCCCCCTTAAGGAGATGGAATGCGACGCCCCGGAGTCCCACATCGACTATAGAGAGGAAAGTGAATGGAATTATATGAAATCCACCCCGGAGTCCCACATCGATTATAGAGAGGAAAGTGAATGAGATTATATGTAGATCTCATACCCTTATCATGCATGAGGCCTTGTGATGGGTTGAGGCCCATAATAAACAAAACCGTATGCATGTGTGTAGGGTGGTGGGGCGTTACACGAACAATGCATTTGATTTAAGGAACCAAATGTCTGAAGCTTGAAAATATAACCAACAAAGTACATTAAGGAAACCTGCGCATTTAGTTCTACATACTACCAAGATGATAACTTCAGTTTGAAATGGTTGCTAATGATTGATTCATCATTTCTTGGCAATAAACAGTCCCCACCTCTGCTCACCAGCTGAACTTCTCTTAAGCTTCGCCTTCCAACCATTGACAATTTCAGAGTAGTCATTCTGATCATAACACGATAAGCATAGTAAATAAAATGCATGAAAAAAAAAAAAAAAAAACGAGAAACAAGGAAGTAAGCTGTGAATGAAAAGACTACGAACTTCAGAGAACTCTTTAATGAAGGCATCTTTATCCTTCTCGACGGCATCCAATTCTCTTTGCAAAACATTCAAAAACTATAATGCAACATAAAAACTAAATTTGTTATCAACCATATAACTAGAATGATAATATATAAATACTGAAACATATGTGATTTTATTGAAACCTGATCAGTTCGATCCTCCGCAATGACCTCTTTGAAACCAGCATCCTTAAGCATCTGGCCAGAAACGTAAAATTAAAACAAGAGGCATGCAGTAACTAAATTAATAAGCAAAAAAGAACACGTAAAAAATGCAAAATAGAATAAGTTTGGCCACAAAGTTTATATCATAAAAGCCTAATCATGCTTCAATAGTCCCACTCATAGGAAATTATAGCTAAATTATTGTTGGATTCATTTTCTATTCAACATAATTGTCCATGTTTAGGACACTAGACAGTTAAGACTACCTATAAGCTATTGGAAGGGTTGATCGGGTATACCAATTGATTTGCAGAGAGATTTTTTTTCTTTCAGAACCATAGTATACCTTAAGAAACAAATGAATCGAGAAAAATTAATACAAAAGTACCTGACCATAGGCCTCTATGTTATGTAGATCATATCCTCTTTGCTTAATGTACTCCAAAAATTCTGGAGATGGTATTCCAGCTCTTTTACAGTAATCGCTGATAAGAACCTTGCCTCCTGGCTTCAACCACTTATAAAAGGTTCTAAATAATGCAGGCTTATCCTAAACATACAACATTTGCATTAAAATTTTGCAAAGTAGGTAAGCATAATATGAAAAAAAAGAAGATTATGCCTTCATGGATTCAAGCTTTAATTCCCACAACCATTGTTAAACAAAGTAGGTAAGCATAACACTAAAAAGAAAATGATCTAACATTCATGGTTGCAAACCTTTCTCACAACCATTATTAAAAAACTTGACTATGCTCTTAGGTTACCAAGAGATATGAAATTCAAACCAAATATCAAAACCTAACTACTAAACAATTCAGATCAAATCGGTGCATAGGACTTAATTATGTTTTATTTACATAAGTCTTATGTAATTATTCAAGATGTAAGTATATCACAAATTTATCTTTTATCAGTTATGTTATTGGCAGAGAAATCTTAATCATGATTAATAAGGAGAAATGGTCATTTCTTTATATATAACTTTGGTCCTTAACAGTAAGATGCTAATATAAAAGTAGCATATACCACAAGGTACTAATCTCTAGCTTTAACTGTAGTGTTGACAAATTGAAGTGAACATGCAATAGCATCATGTATCGTATAATGCTCTCTTATAAAAATATATAAGTTGTAAATCGATAAATACAGTCTTTATAATATCAAAATTGTAAATCCAAGTAAGAAGATCTACTTGTATGTGAAGAATTGTATCGCGGCTGTAGATCACATCAAATGTGTTATCCGGGTATGATTTCTTGGTGCAGTCCGCAACCTCAAATTCAACTGAGCAATTTTGTCCAATAGCGCGTTCTAGAGCAAACGAAACCATGTTCACGGAGAGATCAATACCAACCACCTCAACATCAAAGTTCCCAGCCATGTAAAAGTCACCTCCCCCAATGCCACATCCCACATCAAGAACTTTCTGGCCAGGTTTAAGCTCCAACTTCGCCACAAATTCCTTTGTTGTACCTAACCGAAATAAGCTTTTTCTTTAGAGCATATAAAAACTGTTGATGCATGAAGAAAGTTAGTACAATTCTATATAAATTGTTTGATAGTAACTAGATAGATGTATTGTTTTTGTTTCCATTTGTTTTTATGTCTTCCCTTTAAAGGAAGTCATTTAATTTTACAATGCGCAATTAGCGTTGACAACAACATAGGAAAAGAATCCGTTGTTATCTTTGTCATTTATCTTTAAAACAAATACATAGTTTCTTAAGTAAATAGATAAATATATATAATCACTAATACCTAAATGTAAAAGCTTTTGGACATATGCATAGCAATAAAGGACTAATTGCAGAACATAGCAATATGATCAAGTAGCAGAAGGGTATGGTTAAGAGCTAACCATGCAAATGCAATAAAAATAAACTAATTTAGCATATGGGTTTGAATTGAGAATTACTGGATAGAATGCATTACAAATATGATTTTCACAACTTTATGTAAACATGAAATTTTTTTAGCATCAACCTTTCTTTGGTTGGTAATAGGCATTGAATGAGGAAAAAAAAACTCTACATTGATTAAAAAATAGAATGGTTGAAACATCTATCACATAGAAAGTTGCGAGTCTACTTACCAAGTCCCCCAGTGCTCACATAACCTTCTCCAAATACTCGTTCGTAGCGCAATATGCCACTACATTTATATTGAACATTATCCAAAAATCGTTGAAATCCCCTATCATTGGTTGATCTAACCTTTTGCCATAGCCAGCAAATCTACATTGTAAAGAATAGCAAAATAGTGTTAATACAGTATGTGATGGTTACTTTGATTCACAGAGCAAAGTAGTTGCAGAGTCAAGAAGAACAGAGTATTTGCCTGATTTTGATTCTTTTGTTCTTCACATAAGCTGTAATACACTTGAAGCTAATTAGAGAAAGTTCAAAGGAATTTCCAAAGCCATCATGCATATGACAATCTTTGAAAGCCTGCATTGAACTCAAATTAGGAAGCAACAGTATAATCGAACAAATAGGTGTATCACCTTAAGAAAGGGTGATCATAATCCTAATTACATCTGAGGTAAGGGCCATATGAGTAATAAATATAAGTTCTTATACTTACTTAAAGGGCCCTCTTGCCTGCTTCCTATTAAATTTGTAGTAATTCATATTGAAGAGAGATGGAGAAGGGTGGGTGAGGAGTGCCATAGTAGTTTGCTAATTAAAGTAGTAGTAAAAAGGCAAAGACTAAAGGGTCTAAGGTACATATGTAGATGGACCAACACTTTCCCTGGTTTTTGATCTACTACAATGATGGGCCTGTAATCATTTCCTATCAGAGAGGTTATTTGATCGCCTTTGTGGATCTTTACACCATCAATCCTGAACTTTTATGCCCATTGACAAGAAGGAATCGAATAGAAATCCAACGAATTCAGCACTGCCTCAATGCCTAGCACTTTGTGTGTGTGCGCGCGCGCGCGTGTAGAGATATGTGTGTTGCAAATTAATCAGCCACACATAGATTCTCCATCTCTCTCAAATGTAATATAACTAAAGGGTAATAACTTCTAAACATATATATTATGAGGCTTGCAAAATGGATAATTATATGAAATGATCATCACAAATAAGATGCTTTTGTCTTAGTTTTGGGATAATGAAGCCCAAGACTCGTAGGCTAGGCCCTGGCCCATTAGCCCCAATCCTAGGCCCACAACTGGCCTAACAAGCCCAACCCAACTGCGTGCAAGTCAACAAGATAATTCTCTTTTTAAGTATCTTCCTTGAATTTATTTTTCTTATTTTAGTATATTTTAGATTCAATGACTAATTTCTTAAGGAAAGAAAATTACTTTCTTTGAATTTCTAAGAGGCCTATTTAAGGATCTCACATGTATTCTGAAAATAAGTCATCAATAACATATTGACATTCTCTATTCTTAAATAATCAAGCTCAAATAAACAGAAAGCAAACTAGCTAATACCTTGGTATAAAATCGAGGTTCCCTGTAGTGAGTCGGGTTGTTTCTTCGCTTACAATCACCAGATTGATGGAAACATGATTCTCTAAAGAAGATAAATCCATCAACCTTTAACCATTTCATCATCCTTTCTACAAGATTCTCAACCTACACACAATGACGAGTTAAATAAAATTGGCACTCCATGTATAGCGCAAAATATAATTTTCACAAGAATATAATCAGCTTCATGTCATGTGCCTCAATTAGAGATAACAAACTAGCAAACAAGTCCATGGTGATAACAACATTAATGTTTGAAATAGTATATTTAATGTTTGGGAGTTTCCAAAAATCAAAAGAAAAACTTATTATTCACACATGTAAGAATAGGCACCAAAATTCATTAAGGCGATTTTTCACAATTCCCAATAATGATATTCTCAAAATATAGAAATAAAAAAGATACATTTTTTAATAGAGTTACTAACATATGCATCAAAATTAAAGATTAACAACATTTGTGTGAGATGTCTGCTAGAGATCCTATTGGAGGAATTTGTTTTCAGTTTGTGTTGGGCCACCAGCAAATTGATTCGTGTAAAATTTGACTAAAACACACAAAAGGAAGGAAAAATAAATAAATATAAATATCATGATAAATAAAAAAGATTCAAACCTATAGATGCTACCAAAACAAACTAAATCAGGTCCATGCAGACTATGAGTGAGTTAGTAACTCTAGAATTGGTGAACTACTAGCTTCTACGAAAGTTGAACAACCAACTTTTCATACAGTCGAAACCAGTTTAATATGAACTACATCTAAACTTAGATTATGCAAGTCTTGGATTTTATCATTTTTATGACAATCAAAGGTAAATAGAGACCATGATTAATCACCTCTTTATCTGATAGATACATTAGTAGCCAATTTGAGAATATTAGATCAACAGATTCTGGTTGAATTTGCATGTTTGGAGATGTTACATCAGCACACATGAAGCTGACATTCTTAAAATGTCCATTCGCGCTTTCATTCTGCAAAATCCAAAAATAGCAAAGACAATTCTAAATCAACAGATTCTTAAGAATTTTTTAAACAGATGGCTCCCGTATAATTGTCATGCAGTGTTCATGGCCCCTATTGAGCTGGGTCAAGGGATACCCAATCCCAACCCATGTAGTTATTGGCTTTAATTTAGGCCTCAACCCAAGCACAGGCCTGAAAACTAGGCCCACTTTCAACCCATTTGCAAACTATAAACGCACTTATGTGTGAAATATGTTGTTCTTGGCTGGGCCGCCCATTAAGCATCAAAGAACCAGGTCTGGATTGGTCCTATCGGGTCAAATTCCACGGTGATGGCCTGGATTGCTTAGGGTTTCGGCCAGCACTTAGGCCCAAGTTCAGCCCCAAGGGCCTAAACAATAAAGAGACAGTCCCCCATGAAGGGCCGGGCTTGGGTCAAACCTGGGCTGGCACGGGCCATGGACATCCCTACTATGATGGTTCCTAAGGTCATGTTCGGCTACCCAAACCTCAGGGATTTCTCATTGATTCTCCTTGGGGGTTTCCGGCTAATTGAGGATTTTCAAGGTCCAACTCACCCATAGGACTTGAAAATCCTTAGTTTTGCATATTTACGCATGTTATTGTTTTCTCAGCTATATACACAGACGTGCACTCATATCCATGTGAAATCTGAGCTATACACAACCTCTGTGAGGAATCATCGAATCCATAAATTTCTCATGGATTCCTCACATGGTAACAAGCATGTCCTAAAAGTTCTGCCACACACAGAAGAGAAACACATGCATACATACCTTTTTAATAACGCTGTCAATGAAGTCCACAGCTATAACCTGACCAGCATCCTTAGCTAACTCTCCTGTGAAGCGACCAATGCCTGCTCCGAGTTCCAGAACAGATTTCCCATGCAATGGTGGAAGTAAAGAGAGGATCTGTGCATGAGCAGTACTATAAAATCATTTCATAAATTTTGCATGGGCAAAACACTACTGTTCTTCTTCATTTAACTAAATTATTAAAACTAGAGAGCAATGATAATGATCAAACCGTCTAGATGGAGGGCATGAGGTGTCCCATGTATCCCCTAAAGATTTGCACTCTGGGCTCACTCTATCAAGAGAAAAAACAGGTATCATGAATTGATTGAGACTAGCCTAAATATCACTGAGATTGGGGTGATATCTACTGTTGGATTACAACTCCACTAAGTGATAAATGATCTGACATTTTTATCTTTGTTACCAAGATCAAGTCATGCAACGCATGCTATCTTGGCAATGTCTTTTTTGTTTTTCTGTTTTTTTTTTCCCTGGTAGAAGAATTGCCAACCGCGCTACATGTCATTGTGGTGGGATCCATTGGCCTTATTAGATTCATAGCTAGGCTCTAGATTTGGTGTTTTAAAAAATGTACATTTTTTTTTTTATCGGATTCTCAACCCTTTTGGCTGGACTAATCCCTTCAGGCCCAAAGGGAAGCCAGATAAACACCGCTGTGGCTCCAAGGTGGTAACACTACTGGACTCAACCTTCGATTCCTGAAGAAGTGAGAATCGGGGGTCGATACCAAGACCTCTAGCTCCGGAAGAGAGAGGAACCGTGGTCCTGACCACTCAACCAACCCCTTAGAGTCGTAAAAAAAAATAGACATCATTGAAAATTTCAAGTGAACGGATCTGATCGAATCTTAGACACGTAGGAAATCGACTATTGATGGTCTCTATGACCATTCAACTTCCATTTTATTTATTTATTTTTTGGTACCGAGCTTAGGAGGGCTGGGACCCCTAGCACTCTGCTGAGGGAGCCATTGGGTGAGGGGAGTTGACCTCTGTAAAGTAGCACAACCTCATGTAAGAAAAAAGTGAGAACAAGCATATCTTACTACTGGGATAAGAGGCCATTCTTCATTGGACTTCCCATTTGAACAAGACTACCCAGTTTCTTATTTTAAATCCCTTTTAAATATTTTGTCAAATCTTGAATTTTAGTTATGGATACCCAATCCTAATGGGTGTTAAAAACTATGTTTTAAGAGGAAGCTCAAGAGCCAATATCATTCAATATCTGACGGAAGAAAATTGATGTAAGTTGAAAAAAAAAAGGGGGGTTCCTCTCTCCCCTTCAGCTACTTTGTGTAAGGAGAGCGAAGAGCCACTTAAGATCTTAACCGTAGATCTTCTATTTGTCTCCATCAAGAGAAGATCCGATCTGTTCATCTTCAAAGACAAACAATGAACTTTAATTCAGCCCATTTGGATCTCCGGTGCCCAATAGATCAAGGAAAGATCCAAAGTATATATGGTCATGATTTTTAAATCCTTGATTAAATCTACTTTTGCAACAATTTGGATATTCGAGGCGATTTTGTTGTGATGCTTTTAGAAGTGTTTGGAGCAAATTCTCCAATCTTGTAACTGAATAGGGTTTCCCAAACTCATGCCCCATGCCTCAAATATGAGGCATTCCTTACGTTTATGGAAAATTTTCGCCCGCCCCTGAGACATTCGGACATCTCCAAAGGCATGCAGGATCTAAGTGCCCAGAGCATGGAACGGGAACGGGAGTGGGAGCGGGAGCGCCGAAACACTAAATTTTAAAATAATTATTCTAGAGCGCCTCCAAAGCGCTTATACAATATAATGGTTATAGGTTTATAAACAATTAACTAATGAGCACAAATATATTTTATATATATATTCAAGTATAAAAAATAGAGGAAAATTTTAACTTTGTATTTTTTATCACATATAATATATAAGAATTAATAAGTCATAAGAAGTTTCTTCATTTAAAAGATCAATGTCAATCTTATAGGAAAAAGAATGCACATAAACTAAAGATTACATGGTTCACTTCATATTCGGTTGATCTGAGCTCCAAAGATTGTCGAACCGCGCTTCAAGGATTGATCCGCTCCGAAAACGCCATCTGCGTTTTTTGAACGGGATCAGAGAGGGGGAGGGGGTACTAAGGGCAGGAGCCCCGAATTTCATTGGGCCCTCCTACTATGACAACACACCGATCCAAATGGACAGCATAGTGCTGGGAGAAACTAGTCCTTTTATATTTATTTATATACTTGAGCAGGCCGACCTTGGCTCAAGTAAGATGCTAAGATAGACTCTAGGGCATGTTGCTGGGGATCTTCAAATAAGAACTTTGAACTAGTAACAACTACCAAAAGTTCATTGATCATCTACAGTCTTTAAATGCAAAGTCAAGATCTGGAAACAAATTATGAAGACAAGATTTTGTGAAAACGTCAGTTTGGATTGGCCAATTTTGGTACACCTCATTCTAGCTAGTCTCATATGGCTAACTATATATAGGGTGATTCTAAACTCACCCACATGGTTTGCTGAACACACCCACCTTTAAAAAAAAAAAATTACACATTACGAAAATACCCCTCTCCCTCTCCTTCCTTCTCTCTCCCTCTCCCTGCTCCGGCGACCTCCGACTGGGAGGGAGTGACATAGAGAAATGGAGGGATAGAGAGAGAGACTGGAGGGGGAGAGGGAGATGGAGAGGGCAGGGAGGGAGGGAGGCAGAGGGAGTAAGGGAGAAAGAGGGAGAGGGCGGGCGGAAGGAGAGGGGAGATGGAGCGGGTGGGGAGAGGGAGGCAGAAAGAGAAAGGGAGAAGGAGGGAGAGGGAGGGCTGGCCGCAGAGCTTCCAGATATCTGGTCTCCGTCAAACAATTTCACCGGTCGGGCGATCTTCGAAGGGGAGACCTACGCCACGGTGGCGACGAGCAGTCCTAAACGGAGAGCGGGAGGAACGGGGACAAATGGGTCTGCGAGGTGCGACGCCGAAAAAATGCAGCCGTGCATATCTTATGTGCACGGGGTTGATAAACCGTGCAAATGAAAAATGGACGGTGTTTCCCAGCCGTGCACCTTACTATGTGCACGGCTCCGAAACTCCGTGCACATTCGGAGAAGTCTGCGATCTGTACACGGATATGATCAACCGTGTAAATGAAAAATGCACGGGATTTTCCGGCCGTGCACCTCTCTATGTGGACGGCTCCGAAACTCCGTGCACCTCGGGAGAAGACTGCGATCAAGAGAGGGCGGAGAGAGTTGCAGGGCGGAGGGGAAAATGGAGATGGAAGAAGAGATGGTGAAGCATGGACACAAAGAAACAAAGGAATGAAAAGAGAGGGGGGGAGAGATGAAGGAGAGAGAGAGGGGAGATGGAGTGGGCGGTGGCAGAGAGGGAGAGAGAGAGAGAGAGAGATGGGTGCGCAGTGGGGTGGAGAGAGTTGCAGGGCGGAGGGGAAAAATGGAGATAGAGAGGGTGAAGCAGGGAGAGAAGATGGCGAAGAGAGAGGGAGATGAAGAGGGTGGTGCGCACTGGGTGCAGGTGGCAGGGAGGAAGGGAGGAAGGCTGGAGGAGAAGGAGGAGAACAATGATTGCAGGGGAGAGAAGATGAGGCTATTTTGAGTATTTTTTGAAAAGTGGGTGGACACAGCAAAAAACGTGGGTGCATATAGAATCTCCCCTTTATATAATTGTAAACCAGTGCCTGTGTGATTCAGATTTTCATCATCAAGGTGAAGGTGATGGTCTACAGTTTATCCTCGTTTTATAGAAATTTTTAAGAGTCTTCTTGTTCAATTCGATCTTGCCGATGGATTCTTATCATTCTACTGGGATTTCTCATTCCAAAACGCCAAGAGTTGGATCTTATCCGAACCCTACAAGGGATTCTTTAAGTGGGTGGGGCCCACATGTGTCATGATACGTCTGACAGACCGACACCATGGTCCTTCAGCTGATGTGAGATAAAGTTAAGGATGATAGTGGATTATTCACATTTTCTCCATGTACTAGCAATAGGAACGTGCCTAAAATTATGACATTTATTTACCCAGTTTGGTTGAAATAGGGAAATACCATTTCTTCCTAGCTATCTACATTCCTCACATGTATAAAATCTTCATTTTTTATCTTCTCGGGGTAGCATATGAGACTTATTTGGTATCTCTAATTTTATTCGAAGAGATCTATCCAAAATAGAGCCCTAAAAAAAGCTATAAAAAAGGTTAAAGCTCTTATTTTCAGAAGCTCACAAATGGAGCCTTTTATTTTAAGAAGATTTGCCTCTACTTCTCTCAAGATAGTAGAATTGTATCCCAAATGCTTTTACTTTCTAAACCTCTATCCGCATTAAATTTAACATTTAGACAAATAGAGATGCCAAACATGGCACAATCTTCCATGCGATCTAGGAAGAAAAGGTTCATAAAAATGAAGATGAGAAAATTTTCTTCCTTACAACTATTTATTTCTTGTGATTTTTTTATATCTCCAAAATGCATTCCTATCTCACTAAGAGTAGGCTAGATGGAAAAAACCTCTTTACATGCAGAAAATCGCCCCATCAAGTTATCTTAGTCCTTGATTTAAGGCTTTTAAAGTTTTTTAGTTTTTAAACTCTTTCAAAATTCAACTCAACCATGCATGAGTATAGATTTGATAAGCATAAAAGATGACCATAAAACAGAGGATAAGTACATATCTATCATTGTGGAATAAGAGTGTGAAAAGAGCTAAACTAATTAAAGGTGGCCCAAATGGGCTTGCAAAAGCATAATAAGATTTTCTCTCTAAAAAGATATGATGTATAAGGAAACTTTTCTCGCACAATACTATGAGATTGCAAATCTGGACCATCATCAGAGATGGGACCCTCAAGAATTTCATTAGGTCTGGCTTGATGAAAGGCACATATGCACAGTGCATAGGAGAAGATCATCCATGTATAAAATCTCCTACAGATTCAAGATATATATATTCTCACTCTCTCTCAGGTCAGAACTTGAGGGTCCTGCAGTATCCTCTCGACATTACTCACCCCATAACTCTCTCTCTCTCTCTCTCTCTCTCTCTCTCTCTCTCTCTAAATATTAACATTACCAAAGATAATGACTGCAATGAACAAAATAATCACCTCGGGTCTTTCTTCCTTGTCAAGATCCGATGCCCGTGAGTCGAGCATCATCGATTGGACGGTCAGATCTACCGAGTGCTCCATCCAGTAGCTCTTCTGGACCGTCCGTTCATCTTCTCCTCCAAAACAACACAAAAACCTAGTCAGATCAAACGCACGAGAATGAGGTTTTACATGAAAAGGAGAGATTTGAATGAACATAACCATATACCTTGAGCAACAGTAGCCATGTATTTGTAACAAAAATGAAAGAGAGAAGGAAGAGAAGAGAGTACGTAGTTAACAACTGTGAATAGCAAGGCGAGATCGTGAGATTTTACAGTTAAAAGCTCTTCCTCTTTGGTGCATTAGCACTTTACTGCTCTCTATGAGCTCTACTCTACTTTACTCTCTCTCTCTCTCTCTCTCTCTCTCTCTCTCTCTCTCTCTCTCTCTCAAGTCTCCTGCTTCTCAAAGGCTCTACTCCTGAGTATTTATAGAGGTTGGAAGGTTGGGACATGATGAAACTCTATGGCTATTTCAAATTAATGGAAAGGTGGCATGGTTGTGGGGCTCAGTAGGGCTAGGAGAGTTTGTAAGTTAGTTTAGGTGTGTAATAAGAAATTAATAGATGGCACTGTGTTAGCTGTCCAATGTAGTAAAATCATAAATGGCATTGGACGAGGGAGGAACCCTATTTTCAGCCGTTTATTCAATGGTTTTGAATCAAAGTGACTAGCAACATATAAGCGTGTGGTGATTCCTGGCCTTATTGAACTCATCTAACAACATAGAGCACATTTGGATCTGGGCTTAATATATTAATTTTGTTTTACATAAATATAACTCAATTGTAGTGTGATCCACTTTAATTCTATATATTAACTCAAAAACCAAGCAAGAGTTTGAACTCTCAACAATGGTGTTGACACTTACATAGGTAGGAAATCTTTGGTTAAAGGCATTTCTCACAAGAAATTGATTTTGTTGGGAGTTTTTGACGTGATGTCACATTTTATTTTCTAAACATTTCAAATATATTTTAGGGAAATGATAAGGTGAGAACTGTTCTTACGGTTCAAACCGTGAGAACTATGGGTGGAGCCCACCTATCACCCAATCCAAATCTTGCAATAGATAGGGACCCCTTTGATGGTCACACGCTCCAAGGTTTGGCACCAATGTGAATGAATTGGACCATTGGATCGACTATATACCCATATGAATGAACTAGGCTTGTAAGTCATGGATAAGGGGTTAGGAGCATGGGATTAGGGCCAAACTTGATATTCATGGTGGTCCCATATAGATATTTCAATCCCCACCAGTCTCATCCCAAAATGAGACCCCCAATGGGTCCTATAGAAAAGTTATCACGGTGACTCCGTGAGAACGGTTCTCACTGGATCATATCCCTATATTTTATATGGGTGCGCCCGTAGGTTGACCTCAGTCCCGATCCGTTGCCACACTAGTAAAAATTGGACTAAGTTTGTTGAGCGGAAAGAGTGAATATTATTTATCAGATGTGGACCCCTAGATACTATATCTGATGAGATCTGGTAACGTCAGTACTGTATAAAATGGACCACATATCAATCAATATTGGCGAATAAGGCCAAGCCACGTACGTGTCAGGAATCTATGCCATGATTCTGATGCCCATGTGAAGTGGTGCAGAGGATGCGAAACTCTCTGGTTTCTGATTTCTCCAACTGTGGTGTTGGGCTTAATAGAACAAGATGATATAAATAAATATGACAAGTGGCATGTTTGTAAGCCATCTATTCCTTACACATTCAAGGAAACTTTGTAGATTAATTGTCTATTATTGATCAGATCAGTTTAATGTTTAGATTATTGATTCAAGGCCACAACCTGAACAGTTATATATTTTGGCCGTTAAGTTTGATGGCCTTGATCAAACGGTCAGAAACTTATATGGATCTTGTTTCTTAATTTCCAATATTTATATATATATATAATCTAGAGAACTTCATTGAATAAAGAAGACTAAAGTAGACTAATGAGTTATAAGAACGTTCCATGTGTCCTGATTTTAGAGTTTGTTTGGTTTCCATTGAACTGCAAGTAACTGCAACTGAATGGTGAAGAGAACTCGGCCTCTGAAAAGCAAAAGACGACAACAAAACTCTAGTAGACGCGGCAGAAGAAAGCACAGGAGGAGCTCCAACTATAGATCTGAGTCAGCTTGGGGTACCTACTTTCTGTTGGAAATGCTACAGAACAAGTACTGCTGTCAAACAGAATTTAAAAGAAACAATAGTATCCGATTGATGAAGCTTGCAGCTGTGATTTGTTGGCGAAAAATGAAGAGCAACAGCAGCAGCATATCTGTGGCGAGACACGTCTGATGACACTCTCTTTAGGACGAGTTCCGCCCCTTGGGATAAAATCCAGGTGCGAAGGTTCTCAGCGGAACTGCCATTAGGATACAACGGCCTTCTTGTTTCAGGTCCGGTCGCACAGTTGGCCTGAAATGTAGACTCCATTTTGGAATGCTCAAAGAAATAACAGAGGAAAAGAGAGAGGAAAAATTCATTTATTTCTGTGTATTTTACGATGACAGAGATGACCCTAATATATACGGAGATGGTATCCGTTGGGCCATTAATCCTCAACGTTAAAACTCTTTAAGCCCTTTAATCTCCCTCAACATTAAGGCCATTAATCCAATTAATCCACAACGTTAAAAACGTTTGAAACCACATTAAATCAGCGATTAAAATCGATTTAAAAATAAATAAAATAATGGCAAAAGGTTGCCATTTCTATATCGGAATATGGAAACCTCTAGGCCGCCTGGCAACAATCTCCCCTCTGTTTCAAAATATTCAAAGAGCATCTGTCACAACCCAAATTCTGAGGCCCTGTCAGATCTCTGGATCGTGATAACTTGGCAATATTTATCATAAATTCATCAAATAATTCTCATAAGCATTTGGCATTTAAATCAAATAATTCTTTTATTTAATCAAAGAGTTATAAATACTCAAACTTTAATATATTCTGTCTGCATCAATAATTGTACTAAAACATTAAATAATTTTCCTAAGCAAGGGCAAATCCCCTTATCCATTAATTATCCTTGCTCGTTCTCTCTTGTCAGCCACGCATATTGAAATCTACGTGCTGAACATCGTTCCGCTCTGTCCCGCCCGTAGCATGATTACCTGAAGGGGGTAACACAACATCAGTACTACTGGTGAATGAATATTCCTAATTACACAATTGACATAAAATATCACATAATTCAGCAGGTCTAAATCAATAATCAAATATTATTAAGAATTCTTTCGCATACAAATCCGTACCCATGCACATCACCTCGCCTCAAAGGCCTTATCGTATACATGTATACCGGTCACAATGACCCTGTCTCATTAGACACGTCCACAAAGGACCAGCCATCATAATGGCCCCTCACGTCCACTAAGGACAACGGCCCCCATGGCCCACATGGTCCAAATACCATGCCTAACACAATAAATCCATATACCAATCATCTTTTCACGTGTACCCGTAATTCTAAGTACGACATAAATCATCACATATATGACAATATAAATCACAATATTAACATTCAGTAGTGTGGAACCAATCCTATACAAATCCTTATTTAGATTAGTACCCCACTCCTGATCATAATGGTTTAAAGGATGATATAGGAATGGCCCACCTTCATAGCATTATACACAAATAACAAAATTATATATATCAGTACATAAAATCCATCATCAGATACATAAAAACTCTTAATTAAATCAGATAGTCATAAAATCCAGTGGGTCCCACTTGGCTAACCCAAGATCAGACCTCAAGTTCATGTTCGCCCTAGGGTCTACCCTCAACTCATTGGTTCTGATCCATCATCACATCATAATCTGGGACCCACAAGTCAAGACTGACTTCTGCTACTTTCTACATTAAGTCTCGTCTGGGATTATTTGATTATATTGGACAGTGGGTCCCACTTGACCTAAGGTATGATCAGGCTTGTTCCCTAAGGTCGCCCAGGGCCCCACATGACTACACATGGTTCAGATTTAACATTGATTAGTCCTTCTGGGCCCGACAGTCCTATTAATAAAAATAACTCAAAGATAAGCCTTTACGCCACCTGAAGTTGAGATTATTGGATGGTGGGGCAGATAGGGCCTACTCCACATGGGACCACCACCAACCAGGTCACCCTCGGGCCCCCTTCAAGAAGTGGGGTACTGATTAATGATCAGGTGGGCCCAGTGGATCCACAACCACTACCGACCAAATCTGGATTTTCTTCCTCATTCATGCATCTGGAATCTGAAATACATGGATGGTGGCCCAAACGGGGCCCACCTCCCTTAGGTCCATATCCTGCATGGTCGACTACGGGTAGACCTCCTACTCCCTGGTTCAGATCATCCATACTGTGGGCCAGGGTGTCCCATAACTCTCCACTGTCAATTTACACATTGACGCCAGCCTCTGTATCCCATCAAATTGCAAACCTATTCGATGGATGCTCAGGGATTTTCACTCCAGATTAATTGTATCATACAAACAGCCATTCCTACATAATTCCTTGGCTCAAAATAGATTTCAAATCTATTCCTTGGTTACAGACAATCACCATACAGGATAATTGAATCATACTCCATTATGATTCATCTTAATTAAACCATCTAGATATTTAGGAAGATCCACTCACCTTTGATAAACAATCGTCGCCTTTGAATGCGAACTTGACATCAGCAGCCTTCCTCTCCTTCTCCTAAATTGCAATCCACAAAGCTCTCAGACTTTTCTCCAATGAAGATGAAAGGGTCGTTGGTTCTCCATATATAAAGGGAAAGATGGAAATTCCTTATTCCTTTCAAACTGTCTTATTTAGAGTTGTCATACAACTCTGCTCCTTCCAAAACCATTCACGTGGGAAGACTACCAGTTACAAAAAGTAAGGACTCTACTACTCTTATAACTTGGGCCAAGCTCTAACTAAAATACTGCCTGGGCCAGACTAATCATGGGCCCAAGTAACTCAGGATATTACAGCATCTCACTGGTAAGGTGACAGAACTTGAACCTCACCGACATGACATAATGTCAAACCTTTAGGAGTTGGAGTGAACAAAATCTTGAACTTCAACTTTTTATATTAGTTCAGAATTATGTCAAGTCTTGATCTTGGAGCCATTAGGTTAGCGCTTTACGACCATGTGCTTAATCCCGGATTTCATGAGTGCTCTAGAGAATCTACCCAAATTCTCGTAGGAAGCGGCCCCACTTCCACACTCATATAGGCGAGTCTATCAAGAGTGCTCCGCAACCATGCACCCCACCATATAGGCTATAGATCTCATTAAGGATTAAATTCAACCTCATTCGCTACAGGTTATGTACCAACCATTAAGTAATCTTACACAACAGGGATGAGTACAGAGTAAACATTCTTTATATGTCAGTACTTCACATCATCAGGATAGCTTCTTTTTCCCATTGAACCTATTTCTCGGGATCTCCGGTCATTAGGTTGGGTTCCTGTTATTGATGATTTATGGGCTTAAGACTCATCCATTTAGTTGTTTCTTTTATTTTTTCCCTTGCAAGGCCTTTTGTCAAAAGATTTGTTAAATTATCCTTTGATCTCACATAATCAATTGAAATTACTCCTCCACCGAGTAATTATCTCACATAGCTATGTTGTAGTCGCATTTGTCTAGACTTTCCATTGTACGTGGTATTGTTAGTAATAATAATTGTTGTAGTGTTATCACAATGAATAATAATAGGAGGATTTGGTGTAGTCCACAAAGGAATATCAAATAATAAATTTCTAATCCATTTAGATTCCATCGTAGCAGCTCCCAGAGCCAGGAATTCTGAATCCTTTATGGAATGAGAAATTGCAGTTTGTTTCTTTGATTTCCAACATACTGCAGCACTTCCCAAAGTGAAAATATCTCTACTTATAGACTTAAAATCATCGAAGTCTGAATTCCAGGCAGCATCGCTGTAACACTCAACTAAAGCTGGATAACTTGAATAACACAATGCATAATCTATAGTATGCTTTAAATACTTAAGTACTCTAGATGCAGCATTCCAATGTTCAACACTAAGATTACAAGTATATCTACTAAATTTACTCACTACATAAGCTATATCAGGGCGAGTACAATTCATAGCATACATTGAGCTACCAATTATACTAGCATAATCAAGTTGAGATACACATTGACCACATTTTTCACTAATTTAATACTTGGATCAAAAGGAGTAAACACATGTTTACAATTAAGATGATCATATTTTCTCAATAGCACAATGCGTCGGCACCACGTCAGCTACCTAATGCCTGGAAAATCATTCCCGACATAATAATGTTTAGCGTCGGCTAAAAAGGGTCATTCACCGATGTAATGGTGCGTTGTCCCAAACGTCGGCAATGTCAACAGCGTCGGCAAAAAATCGAACTTAATGGTCAATCTCACCTCAATGCTTACGCATAACAACGTCGGTTATACATTTGCCAACACACATACTAGCGTCGGAATACATATTTGACGACACATACACAACGCCGGTAATACATATCCCAACGTGTTGAAGTGTCGAGAAATGTCTTCAACGACGCAAGAAAATTACTTTTGGCGACGCAGAGAGTGCGTCGGGAAATAGATTTACCTCACTGCCGACACATAACAACGTCGGTTATACATTTGCCAACACACATTCTAGCGTCAGATTACATATTTGACGATGCATACACAACACCGGTAATACATATCCCAACATGTCGAAGCATGGGGAAATGTGTTCAACGATGCAGGAAAATTACTTTTGGCGACGCAGAAAGTGCGTCAGGAAATAGATTTACCTCACTGCCGACGCATAATAACGTGCGTTATACATTTGCCAATGCACATACTAGCGTCAGATTACATATTTAACGATGCATACACAGCGTCGGTAATACATATTCCGACGTGTTGACGAGTGATAAATGTCTCCAACGAGGGCAGGAAATTTAGTTTTAGTGACGTAGAGAGTGCGTTGGGAAATTGCTTTTCTTATCAATTAAGAAATAATTGAAAAAATCAAAAAAAAAATTATGTACAATATTTTCCTACTCAAATCTACATTTTCAACATTGCACAAGTATAAGCATTGATAAACAACAAATAATCCCACATTCATCATGAAACAATAAAAACTAATGAGTCACCGATAAACTAAAACCAATCATAAAACTTGTCCGTGCCACAAAAAATATAATATCCCAAATCAAAAGGAGTCAAATACCTTAATAAAGTAAATCCCAGCTAAAATCTAATCATCACCAACTATCCAAAATACACCATGGAACACGGCCACTTAGGAGCAAAATGAACTTGTTAGAGGTACGACCCATGCCAATTCATAAAATCATCAAATCTTTATCTTTCAGAGGAGTCTAAACCGTCCATACTGACCCGGAAAAGCAGCAACTGAATCTGACACTGCATGTGAGCCTGCATAGCTGCCTGATCTTGCATTTGCTTCTGCGAGTCCTCATACTGTTGCCGTAACTCTTCTTGTGCTTTCAACGATTCAGCTAGCGCTGCCGTAGGGTGCTCATCTCAGAAGACATCAAGATACTAGTTGAAGATGATGATGGGCCCCTCGAGCGGTAACCTTGATTCCTCACGACCCTCTTCCCTAGCAGATTCTCGATCACCTATTGCTTAGCCACTAGAGAGTTAATTTCAGACTGCGACGGCCTCCATTCTTCGCTATATTATCAAAGCATTCAAATATATCATGTAATTAATATATGTTAGGCAACTGAAATAAGCAATGATATACAATATTGTTAATGGAACAACTCACATGTGTCTCCTCAGCATGATCTGTGATCCATCTGTTCTTGTTCTTGTTATAATGCCGCTGTCGATATAAATCAGGTTGAGAGGGAGGAGCATGCTGCTCATCTGCCTTCATGATCGAGAACTGGGCTGCAAATTATCGAGATCCAGCTGTATGAAGCGTCTTCACTTTGCTTCGGCTCTCTGAATTCCTCTGTGACTTACGCTGAAAATTACATGTAATAGACAATGTAGTTAGCCTATTTAAAATAAACTTGAGGGCACATAACCATAAAAATTTATAATAAGGGAAAACCAAATGGAATATGGCTTATTTCGAATGGAGTAGTTAAGGTAAAACAAGCATATCTAAAAAAGAAAGATACTATATATAGAAGTTATGGGAACGAGGTACTAGGGGAGTTCCCTCACTGTTCCACCTTCAAACATGAGTTCATTGCTGCAAAACACTAGTATTCATATTTTAAAGAAGAGCCCAAGAGGAAGAGGAAGAACCTCAAAGCTTGGCCATTCAACTAAGACCATATGATTGATATGTAACATAGCAAACATGCACAAAAGAAAATCAAGAAATTGATGGTTGTCATCCTCTCATACGAGCAAAATCGTTTCAGCTTTAAATCATTGGCTACTAGCCGTAAATGAGGTGTAGAGAGGGATGTTTTCACCTTTCTCTGCCATGGTTATCCAACTTTGATAGAAATATAATGCTTGCAGATTAAAGGATAAGGACAGGTACAAGAGAGCAATGCAAGAGTACAAGGAAAGAATGAAGCTGGTGCAGCACAAGGAAGCTGCAAGAGCCGACCCATCATCGCTTATAGAAGTGGACTGAAACAAGAAATGGAAGAGCTGGCCTGACCCTTCATCCTTGTGCCTTTAGCTATTGGATTAGATACAACAGTATACAACTTTCAAAATCCATGACACCTCCCTTCTCTTGATTCCTAGACAATCATTTATTTTGTTGTTTTCTTCCTATATTGTGTGTGTTACATTGAGCCTTAATGTTCTTTTAAGTTCAAGGGGACTGAACTAGCAGTGATCTTTGTTAGGAAAAATTCATGTTTTGCGGTTTCATGGTTTTGCAGTTTAAGACCCACCCGTGATTTTCCTGACTTCCAAAAATACTTATGGTTCAATCAAAGTGAACCATATCATAAATCGCATTCGACCTAATAACTCGCAATTCAGATCCCATCAGAGTTATCTGACTTCCATCAATGTGAAAGGAAGAGTAGAGTCCCGTGCAGGTTCAATGTAACCGACCCCAGAAAAAGTTATTAGGCTTGTTGCCTGACTATTTAATATTGGATTTCATGATTCACATTGTAATAAATCATTTCTCATATAGAACAGTTCGCGTAGAATCTAATCCATCTACATTGGAAAAAGGAAAATGACATGCAGCTCAAAAAAGTCCAAACGACATGTGGGCGGTGAATTGTGATCATCTAAACAAGGATGGCCCAAATATCCGGGCTTTTGGGCGTTTGTGCATTTGATCCATCCATGATGTCCCAAATCACCTCTTGATTTTCTCAAAATGCTCGCCCGCCCTAACAAGCCTAATAATGGGCTAATTTCTGTACAAGCCTTCCGCTACTATTAAACTATACAAGGTCACCATTTCAAGCCACATAATTCAAACCATGAACAGTGTAGATGTAATACCATCAATTTTGTCATATAGAACAGTTTGCGGATATTTCATTGGCTACATGAAAAGGTTTAAATGGTGTAGGCTTTACTATCCTACCCATAACATGATAACCATAGTCCAATAATTCCTTATGACCACAGTGGGAGGAATGAAACTAGAAACATTACTTACAAGGAAATCAAGAAGCGGGATATGTTAGATAAAAAACAAGATAGAATTATCGTTTGTAGACTTCTCAAAGCAACAAAGTAGTTTGTAGCAGAATTCTGTTGTAAGTGATTTTGCAACAATGTAACTGACCTCAGTCCACTACTGTACAAATATAGAGGATCATCGACATTGCAATCTTAATGAGAGTTTCAAAACAACTGAGATATAGAGTTCTCATTCATTTTCGTCTTCTTACTTTTTGTCATTTCAAAAGTGATGATGAGTGGAACCCACTTATCTCATCGATTGTCTTTATCAAGCAACAAAAACATCAAGAGAAGTGAACCCAAATGAATAAGCCTAGTAGCCAACATCAAGCATTTGAAATTAAAGTCCATAGGCCTCCCTATCACAAGTAATGACAAGTGCATGTGCATCCCAAATCATCCCATTGCCTATCACAAGTAATGACGAGTGCATCCCAAATCATCCCATCAAATATAAATATTAGCATGCACACACCTGTCTATATAAAGCTAATCTAAGCAAATATCCAAGCATTTAAAATCAAAGTTCTGGGTCCCACTGACAACAAGCTTTGATGTTGTGGCCCACTTAACAAGTTGTCACCATTTTAGTTCTTTGATTTGTGCCTTCAACCAATCCAGTTTTTTAATACAGTGTATGTGTATGTATAAGGTTTGTGTTTTTTCTTTTTATTTTATCCCTTGATGATGTTGCCATGGTATGTGCAGGTGGATTTTTTTTCTACAGAGAACCTGAAGAGGCCAAGGAACAGGACGAGGAGGTTATTGTCGCCCCTGACTATGGAGTTACTGATACCAAACATTTGCCACATTGGATTTTAAACTCCACTAAAGTCGAGACATTGTCGATGTAAAGTTTTGTGAAAGGAGGGTGTGACCCTCTATGAGTGACTGGCAATGGGGCTACTAAGTTTAAAATTAATATATATATATATGGAGGTTAGATATATATAATTTAAAAGCAATTTATAGGGGCCATGGCCCCACAGCCCACACCCCATATTTTGTTCCTGCCCTTTTACAATATTGCATTAGTCAGATTTTTTTTGTTGCTAAAAGGTGATTATGTTAAAGGAAAAGACAGAGTACATCCTATAACAATGAATCAATATCAGTTGGTAGAGAATTTGTGAAGACAGTGCATACTAGATGAGCCAATTTAGATAATGCATCTGCAACAGTATTAGCCATTCGAGAGTAGTACATAGAGATAATGCATCTGCAATAATATTAGTCATTCGAGAGTAGTACATAGAGATAATGCATCTGCAATAGTATTAGCCATTGGAGAGTAGTACATAGAGGAGCACTTACCAATTCTCTTCATAGATACAACTATTTTCTTTCAAGTTGGGATGAGATTCCAAGAAAATATTGAGTGACCTTGACAAGCTTTACGAATTAAAAGAGCATCACCTTCTACAATGATATTCTGAAACTTTACATCGACAAAAGAGCCAACACACGGAAGTACCTCTTTATTTTTTCTCTCCCTAACATTCTAAAAAGAAAGAAATCTTTCATTAGCCTATTGATGTATTACAATGTAACCCACATCACAAGCAAAATAAACATTTTTGGCAGAACATATTGCTATATTCCAAGGTGCATTTGGTGGGCATTGCTCATCAAAAAACAAAAGCTACATTACATATGCTAAAATTTAACAGTTACTAAATTCAAAAGGGTAAGCACTTCTGAAGTGATTGGATTCATCATAAGTGAGCCCCAATTACAAAGAAAGGGAGATGGAGCGCCAAATCCCATAATGCTACAATACCAACGAAATCACGATCTAGGGCACATCCAAACGCAACCCCAAATCCCAAATGGGTTTCGAGTTTCTAGAATCATAAAAAAAAAAAAATGAGCATAACAGTACACCATCAAACTATAACTGGTATTGAATTGAGCAATTGCCAACAAAACCCATATCAGTTACTTCCAATGCTCTTATAAAATAAAATCAGATAGAAAGAGGGATTACGTTTCTCACGACTGCTCAGGGGTGGCCCTGAGTTTTCGGGGGCCCTAGGCGAGTTCCTAAAGTGTGGCCTACCCGTATACCAACCAATAAATGATAAAAATAATAAAAGACTATTTTTTAATTATTTGATCAAAAATTAAGTCTAAACTCGTTACCTACTCTTACCGAATCAGAATTGTGTTTAACATTAACTAATTAACACCAAAATTCAATTACAAAAACTAAGCACTACTGAAAAACTAATGCAAATTGAATACATAGGACTATGCATTGAAGCCCGTGCGATGCACAGATAAAATCTAATGCAAATTGACTATTTAATTAAAGTTATTATTTTAATTATCAATTGATATTAAAAAAAGTGACTAACATTCAATTAATAGATAATTTTATTATATTATTGGTGTTGATAGTTGTCTCATTACAGATCTTGTTTTAAGACTAAAATATTTGGACATCATAAAACATTTGATTTTTTCTAGATCTCTATATTCAAAATCAACTACATGTAAATATGGAGGGTAGGATTGTAAGGCTGGCTTTAAAGCGGAAGCCACATTATATATTTATATAATGTTCAACTGTTCAAGCATACCATGGGTGTCGGCCATTAAAAGTAATTACATGTGCAACCTAGTCCACATATAAATCCACAGACACGACTATTTATCAAAAAAATCTCAACCGTCCATGAAACAAAAGGACAAAAACATAACTTATCTGTGCATTACATCTCAAATAAATTTAGATTCTAAGAAAAACAGAGACCTTAGGAAGCAGAAGACATACCTTAATAGGCAAAGGCAAAGGATACAACATAAGTTCAAACTTGAAGGGCCGAGAGAGAGAATCTGAGAATGGCAGGTGTTAGAGGAAGAGGAAGAAGCGTTTAAGATGGGATTTGGGTCGTGACTCTTGAGGAGGCGATTTAGCTTTGAAACGCGAAGAGCCTCATAACTCATTGCTGGAATCAAGGAGATAAAAATCTATTATTGCTATCATGGCATTGGAAATTAGGAATGCTGATGTGGGGCAACGAAATATCAGATCTGAGATTTTTTTTCTTAACTACTAAGATTTCTTTCCTAACTGTTAGACTTGGGGGCCCCCATTTTGTGCCAAAATTTAGGGCCCCAGCCCACTGCCTTGTGGGCTATCCCCAGGGCCGCCCCTGCTACTGCTTGCAGAATCATGGAGTTGGCGACAGAAGAAATTAGAGGCAGAACGCTAATCCTGGAGAACAAATCCAAACGAATAGCCAAACCCACGGAGAGGGAGATGGAGTTGGAGAGGAGCTCTACGCTAGGGATTTCTGAGATGAGAGAAGAGAATGGGCTGGAAAGTGGAATGAGAGTCCTAGGCAAGAAGGCAAAATGTCAATTTTGGAAGCAAGAAGGCAATGTTGATTTAGAAAGCACAGGCAAAACTGTAGGTGGTCTACGAAAAACTCAAATATATAGAAAATATTCAAATGAGAGTTATTATATGATAATTTTTTTTGCGGGGTCCAACTAGCAACGTATCCAAACCTATCAATTAATGGAGAACTTCCCGATAGTCACTAATTCCAATGATTGACATACATCCTATTGGACTAAACCGTTAGATCGAGGCTTGAATATTTTTTCGAATATGAAGTCATTAAACTTGTGGGTCACGGATGAAGGGGTTGGGAGCATGAGTTTGGGGTCAAACTTGATACTTAGGGTGGTCTCAGATAGATCTTTCCATCCCCCCTGGTCCCATCCCCAAATGGGGCCCACAATTGGGGCCCAAAAAAAGTTCTCATATAATATGTGAGAACCAGTTCTTACCTGAATATTACCCATATTTAATTGTTAAATGTTACTATGCATCTTATAGATCAATAGCAATAGTAAATCTTAATTGGAATCATTATATTATCTAATGACTCAAGTGCTTACATGATGGTATGGAACTTACAGGACTTTTCTTCTTATTTTACTATTCTTTTGATATATAAATATATACACTTGAAATTAAAGATTATAATTACGGCCTGTGTTGGGCATGGGTCTCCACTGCTAGTCTCGATTGAAATGATATGATAAAATCTATGATCTTATATAATTTTAGAAAGTTAGCTAAAAATATTTTTTGATATATAACTTGACCCTCCCTGCTTATGTGGTTTACTTAAATGCTTACCTTTATCTTTGATTCTAGAAAGTTTAATCCATGAACTCTTTCAATCCAAGCATACACCACCAATTCAAGTAGCTAACATAGGCAATAAGCATTGACCCTCAAAGTGAGTTCGGATCCTCTTAGGCTTGTCACTAGGATATGTGCCAATGGCTCGGGTTGGGTTAGGTTGACTTCTTGAGGATAGTAGGCTTGTGCCCAAATCAAACCCCACTGTTTATTGATTAGGTTGGAAATGTCAACTGAGACCTGAAATCCAAGGTTGGGTTTGGGTTAATTTTGTGGGAGGGAGGGTGAAAGGTCGGGTTGCATTGAAAAGTCAAATTATAAAAAGAAGTCAAGTTGGGTTGGGTTTGGATTAGTGGGTTGAGTAGGAGCTGGGGCGGACCCAAGAATAACCGACCCGGCCATTTGTTAATCGGGGCTTGAAATGATCAGAATTACTAGGCCGGGTTGAGATCAGATAGCCAGGTCAATAAATATATTACTGGTGCTACTTTTGACCCTATTGCTCAGCAATCATTATTTTTGCTCAGACAACATTCTTTCCCATGAACAATGTTTTCAACAATAGACCGGAGCGCGAGCATACATTTTGCTACTGGGTTGGTTAAAGGCCCCAGTTTCAGACAGATGGGCTGGATCTAGACTTGAATTAAACGAGCTGGGCATTTTCTGTGTACAGATAAATCTCAGGCAATTTCCATAAATAGAAGCTTCAGGTTGATAACTTTTAGTTTGTGTTTTTTTTTTCTTTTCAGATGAATGGTATGCTTATGCACCCTATGTTTCTGTGTCGGTTGTCAACTTCCAAGGATTGGCCATTCAACTTCAATTGTCCATTTCCAAGTTAGGACCCACTAGATGGATCACCATGCTAGATCATCAACATATAAGCATATTATAATTGTTGAACAACCGTCAGATTTATAATAAATATATTTTTCAGCCTCATTTATTTTGAAGCCATTAGAAAGAATAACCTCATCAAATGTCATATGCCACTGTTTAGGTGCTTGTTTTAGCTCATATAAGGACTTTATTTATTTACACACTTTTTGTTCTTGTCCTTTTATGACATAGCCTTCTGGTTGATCCATATAAATTTCCTCTTCCAAATCTCCATTTAGAAAAGAAGTTTTTACATCCACCTGATGTATTATCAAATTATGAACAGCAGCAATAGCAATCAAGGTTCTAATAGAACTGATTCTAGACACAAGTGAATAAGTATCAAAGAAGTCTATTCCCTCTTTTGGTCTAAAGCCTTTGGCTACTAGCCTGGCTTTATATCTCTCTATTAACCTATCAGGCTTTAGTTTTTGCTTGAGAACCCAGCTACACCCTAAAAGGTTTAGTACCTAAAGGTAAGTTAGTTAATTCCCATGTATTGTTGGCTAAAATGGATTCAATCTCATCATCTAATGCTTCCTTCCAAAAGGCAGCATCATGTGCAGTCATAGCCTCCTAAAAAGTATATAGATCTTCCTCTGCTAGATAGATTTCAAAGTCATAAGCAAAACTAGTAGCAGTCTTAGTCTTTTACTCCTTATAGGTTGATTTCCTCTTCCTCAGGAGTTCCTATAACTCTTTTGGATGAAGAATGTTCTGATGTAAACTTAGTCTTAAAAGGAAAAAAGTCTTCAAAGAAGTCTGCATCTCTTGACTTAACTAGGCTTAGGTCTTCTAATTTAATGAATCTGTAGGCAGTACTATCTTGTGCATAGCCTATGAAAACACACTCCTATGAGTGGGGTCCTAATTTAAGCCTTTTTGGATCTACTATCCTGACATGTGCTAAACACACGCAAACTTTAAAATATCTAAGGCTAGGCTTTCTCCCTTTCCAAATCTCAAAGGTGTTCTATTAGTCTTAGAACGTAAAACTCTATTTAAAATGTAACATGCAGTCAACAAAGCTTCACCCCTCAAGTTTTTAGGACCACCAGATGCTATTAACATAGAGTTAACCATTTCAATCAAAGTCCTATTTTTTCTTTCTGCTATTCCATTTTGTTGGGGTGTATAAGGGGCAGTACAAGTTCTCTTAATTCCTTTAGATTCACAACAATTTAAAAAATCTTTTGAGGTGTATTCACCACTTCTGTCACTTCTAAATGTCACAACCTTTCTATTCAATTTATTTTCAACTTCATTCACATAAGTTTTAAATTTAGATAGTGTTTCATCTTTAGTTCTTAATAAGTATATCTAGAACAGTCATCGATAAAAGTAATAAAATAATATTTACCATCTCTAGTCATAGTATTACTTAGATCACATATATCAGAATGAACCAATTGAAGTAATGTAGATTCCCTTTCTACATGCTTAAATGGCTTACGAGTAATTTTAGATTGAGAAAATATTACACATTTCTTATGATCATCTTCATATTTATCAATTAGTCCATCATTACTCATATTTTTCATAGTTCTGAAATTAATTTGACCTAATATATCATGCCATTCATTAATTGAAGCAATAACATAAGCAGAAGAAGATGCAATATTATTATTGACAATATTCAATTTAAACATACTCTCACATGCATAACTCTTACCAACAAATACACCTTTCTTGTTGAATACAAACTTGTCGGATTCTATTACATGTTTAAATCCGGCCTAATTCAGAAGATAACTAGACACAAGGTTATTTCTCAATTCTGGTGCATGGAACACGTTCAGCAATATCACTGTCTTCCCGGAAGTAAACTGAAGTTCAACCTTCCCTTTACCGATTACTTGAGTAGTAACGGTAGTTCCCAGAGCGAGCTTACAATCATTCATGACCTTCTAATAAGTCTTGAACACACCTCTGTCAAAAGTGACATGGGTGGTTGCACCAGTGTCAATCCACCATCCTTCGCTCTTTCCTTTGCTGACAGTATTTACCTCAGAAATAACAGCAATAAATTATTCTGCTTCAGTAATATTAGCTTGAGGCTTGGTTGTTTGAGATTGTTGTGGACATTTCTTTCGGTGACTACATTCTTTTGCAAAGTGTCCCGGCTTGCTACAAATAAAGCAATTGCATTTAGCCTATGGCTTGACAGTCCCTTGATTTTTACTGAACCTTTTGTTCTGGTTTTGCTTCGGATTCTTCCTCTTAAATGAAGGATTGAACTACTTATTCATGCCTAGATGTTGATCAAACTTCCCTTTCTTTTCACCATCAACTTGGGATTTAGATTTAGTTAAGTTTATTTTACCACCATTCTCAGCCAAATCATTTTGATCACAATTCCGAGCTTATTCCTCAATTCTCAAGTAGCGCTGAAGGCACTTCAAAGAATAATCCTTTCTCTTATGTCGAAGGGTTTTTTGAATATCCCTCCAAGTGGGTGGTAATTTTTCAATAACTGTAGCCACTTGGAACTGTTCATCAATTCGGATCCCTTCTTTAACAATTCCATTAACAATGGTTTGTAAGTCATGTACTTGAGGAAGAATAGGCTTGTCATCTACCATCTTGAAATTCAGATGGCGACCAACTGCATACTTCTTAGCCCCAGACTCCTCTGTTTTATATTTTTTATCAAGAGCTCTCCAGAGGTCTTTAGCAGATCGGGCTTCAGCAGACATATTGTAAATATTGTCTGCTACTAGATTCAGAATATGGCTTTTGCACAGGTAATCATGCTCCTTTCATTTCTTCCGTGCATAAGAGTTGTCTGGTCATTCTTCAATTTAGGGCATGATTCAGTAAGGACATAAGCAATTTTCAAAGATATCAGCAGAAATAAAACTTTCTGCTGCCAACGTCAAAAATTAGATTCGTCAAAATTGTCCAACCGAACTAGGTCCTGATGCATGAATTTGACAGCGAAAGTAGCCATAAATCGTCCTAAAGTTGTTGGAAATGTTACAAAATAGGTATTGCTGTCAAATAAAATTTAAAAGAAATAATAGTACCCGATTGTTGAAGATTGCAACTGTGATTTGTTGGCGAAAAATGAAGAGCAGCAACGGCAGCAGATCTGTGGCCGAGGCACGTCTGATGACGCTCTCTTTAGGACAAGTTTCATCCCTTGTCCAGGTGCGAAGGTTCTCAGCAGAACTGCCATCAGGATACAACGGCCTTCTTATTTCAAGTTCGATCGCACGGTTGGCCTGAACTATAGACTCCATTTCGGAATGCTCAGAGAAATAACAGAGGAATAGAGAGAGGAAAAATTCGTTTGTTTCTGTGTATTTTACTATTACAGAGATGGCCCTAATATATACAGAGATGGTATCCGTTGGGCCATTAATCCTTAACGTTAAAACTCATTAAGCCCTTTAATCTCCGTCAACATTAAAGCCATTAATCCAATTAATCCACAACGCCAAAAACCTTTGAAATCATATTAAATCAGCGACTAAAATCTATTTAAAAATAAATAAAATAATAGCAAAAGGTTGCCATTTATATATCAGAATATGGGATCCTCAAGACCACCTGGCCTAGATTTGCACACACCCACACCACCCCCCCCCCCCCCGGTTAAACATTTTCTGGACCAGCCACCCCGGGTCAAGCCCGACTCGTGTGCGCGCACAGGGCCCACGGCAAAATGCTCCAAAAGGGATTGTCCCTTGATCTATGGACTTAAGTGGAACTTTTGCTACCCTGTTTGGACTCATTTGACTATGTGTGAGGATGTTTTGAGCCGACGTTCTTCATGGTTATTCTGGTTGTATCGGGATTCAACCTATCTCAATATTGAACGGTACGGGAGAACGGCATACCCCTTTATATCTATGAACGAAGACTGTTTGTTCTGCTATCGTGAACCCTTATCCCTTTTGATGATTAAGTAGGGATGTACGATGCTTCGGGATTAACATTGTACTTAGGATTGGACTGTCTATCGCTTATGATTCTGAATTGTACCGTTTGGTACTCTCTACATGAAATGTCCATGTTCATTAGCTCCATTTGCTTCGTTTTGTTTTGGATCAAATGAAGAACTTAGATGATGAACTTAGGATCCCTTTTGATGTTCCGTTTATTCTGAAGTTTGATGAAGTGTTGAGGCTACGCGGCTTTGATTATAAAGCTTGTTGAGAACTACTTATGATGATAATGTTTTGAAGAAGCCTGATGGTTTTGGTTTTGATTTAATGATGGGAAAGTAGTTTCTCCTTTGATTGATGAATATTTTTCACACATTAAAGCCTAGTCCCTCACTATTGAATTTTTAGGACTCTTGTGTTAGGCACCACTCATTTGTTAACGTCCAACACAGTTGGGGCACCACCTGTGTGAGAACTTTTGAATGAACGTCAGCGCAGTACGACTTTTTGCATTTTAGATGGATGTACACTATCAGAAACCCATTATGAAGAAGTATGAAGTTTTGTTTTGTTTTGTTTTAAAGGGTATCATCCGATTGCTTGCCAGGTTTTTATCTCGTTCCTGCTGCTTACTCTATCACAGCTCTCATGTTGAGCCAGGAGGGTCAAGTGAAACTATCCCGTGGTGATTAGCATATGTGGACTGCCTATTTGTTAGATGTTTTGTTAGTCTGTCTTTGATTTGAATGCTATGCATTTCATATGATCTTGTCCATCGTCTACTCTGATTCGTTCTGCATATCTATTGATTTTATATATATATTCCTTGCTAACCTTCGTATCTGATGATGCTACTCTTAGTGCATAGGTACCGAGCCCTTCTATACCGAGGAGGAGACGACGGAAGAAGTTTAGGCGGATCAACCCGATGACTTCCTAGACTATATTACGAATGACGTTGTATAGCCGTATCGACACCGTACACGAGTGCCGTCATGCCTTATCGGATTAGTTTCATCTTTTGGTTCCTTTATCTTTTGATTAGGCCCAAGTTTTAGTGTGGCCTTTTGTGTAAATAATACTTTTGGTTAAACTATTTCAAACTTGAACTCTTGTTATGATAATTCAGTATTTGCTCTAAACTATACATCTTTAGATACAAATGTATGTTTGAAGCTTCTGCTATTTGTTATACGTATTTGAGGAAATGTTTATATCTCACAGCGATCTTCGATCCAGTTGGGACATGATTGGGTCCAAGTTACATTTGATTAATACTGGAAAATTTTTAATTGGCCCTAATCTCACGCATAACCCTGGTTTCCATTTTGGGGGCATGACAAGTTGGTATCAAAGCATTATTGGTTTCTAGATTAAAAATAAGTAGAAACCTAAGACATGTGAGGTTTGGTTTTCTTTTGGGTATCTTAGCTTTTGTAGAGTGTATAGTTTGTTTGTTAGATTGAGTCTCATAGGACTAACGTTTCTTATGTTTCAGAATGGTTGCTCAAAACACGCACTCCAGCAGTGGTAACCCAGAGAGCAGTAATGCCAATGGTAATGACAATGACGCCATAGAGGGCCGGTTTAATAAGCTAATGCAAGCATTTGTGACTTCTCAAGAAGCACAAACTCAGAATCAGACTAAGCAACGGGAAGACCAGGCTGTGTTTCAGACCCAGATGATGGCAGTGTTGCAAAGGCCAACTCCGGCAGCCCAAGTCATCGTTCCTGCTACGGTGACAGACCCAAACGACGTGTATGACAAGTTTAAGAAGAGGAACTCACCAGAGTTCTACAGTAATGAGGATCCGTTAGATGCTAATGAGTGGGTAGTTCAAGTAGAGAAGTTCTATTAGGTTTTCCAGTGTACAGGAAAGGATAAGGTTTAGTTGGCAGCGTGCATGTTCAGAGGGATAGAGGGATAGCGTAGATGTGGTGGACATCTATCAAAACACCATATGACACGATCGAGGAGGATACTGCTTGGACATCATTTCGGACTTTATTTCAGGCCAAATCCATTCCTCCCCACAGCCAAGCACAAAAGATTGTAGAGTTTGAATCACTGATCCAAGGAGAGGATACAGTTCAAGACTATGAGCTGAAGTTCGCTAACTTGTCCAAGTTTGCACCAGCTCTGGTGAAGACCGAAGCTGATAGGATTATGAGGTTCATTTGGGGACTGAGACCTGATATTCAAATGGAGGTGACTTCAGTCACCCTACCTACCTATGAGAACCTTAAGCGGGCTTACTGGGCAGAGGAGTCTATCCGGAAGAAGACCCTGTATGCCCAGCACCTTCAGCAAATGCAGACTCCGGCTATGAGTCCGAGTACAGGACAGTTTCAGCAGCGTCCACAGCAGCAAGCTAAGAAGCCAAGGACAGATCAAGCAACAGGAGCCCTTTGTGTTCACTGTGGCAAGAACCACCCGTTAGCATAGTGTAGATGGTTAACAAGAGGTTGCTTTGGGTGTGGTCTGATGGGACACCAGATTAAAGATTGCCCGAAGAAGCATGGGCAGGGTGTTAGGAACGCAGCTCCTCCCATAGCACCAGTTGTAGCAGCGCCTTTGAGGCAGGCACCTTCCCATAGGCCGCAACTGCCTAATCAGCAGCAACCTCGAGCACCACAGCAGCAACTTAGGCTTCCTGGACCACTGTAGAATAGGGGGCAACAGAGGCCCCAAAGACAGCAAAGGCCTCAACAGCACGGCAGGCTTTATGCCTTAGATCAGCAGGAAGGCGAGGAAGCAAGAGGAGTGGTGGAAGGTACACTATCTATTTCAAATGTACCTGCTAGAGTCTTATTTGATTTTGGTTCCACGCACTCATTCGTGTCACTTATATTTGCTGCATGCTTGGTGGGAGACATAGCTCCATTGTATTATATTCTATTTGTTAGTACTCTCTTAGGGAAGACAGTGCAGTGTGAACCCTATTATCTAGCGCGCAAAGTGCAGGTGGGAAACTTTATCCTGTCTGTAGATTTGATCATCCTAGGGATGAAAGACTTTGATGTGATACTGGGAATGGATTGGTTATCCACCTATAGAGCAGTAATGGATTGCTTCAACAAGACAGTCAGATTGCAAGTGTTGGCAGACAGTGTGGAGATTGTTAGAGAGAGAAGACTCATGTCCACTAACGTCATTTCAGCATTGAGAGCTGACAGATTGATTCGGAGTGGATGTGAAGGTTATTTGGCATTTATCACGGAGGATAAATTGTCCAAACCAATGGAGGATATTCCAGTTGTTTGTGAGTTTCCAGATGTCTTTCTGGAGGAGATACCTGGATTACCACCGGTTCAAGAGATTGATTTCACTATTGAGCTTGTGCCAAGGACAGCATCGATATCGAAAACACCTTACCGTATGGCTCCAGCTGAGCTAAGGGAACTGAGAGTTCAGTTGCAGGAACTCTTGGATAGAGGATTTGTGAGACTGAGTATATCACCATGGGGTGCACCGGTGTTGTTTGTGAAGAAGAAGGATGGTTCAATGCATATGTGCATTGACTACAGGATAAATGAGTTGTTTGATCAGTTGCAGGGAGCACATCATTTCTCCAAGATAGATTTGAGATCAGGGTACCATCAGGTACGAGTCAGGGATCAAGATGTGCAGAAGACAGCCTTCAGGAACAGATATGGACATTATTAGTTCTTGGTTATGCCATTTGGGTTATGCGCCTGGTGTATTCATCCTTTGATGAACAGGATCATTGCACCATGCTTAATTAGATCAGTTCACAGTCGTATTCATAGACGATGTTTTTATCTATTCGAGGTCCAGAGATGAGCATGCAGAGCATCTGAGGTCAGCATTGCAGATTCTGAGGGAGAGTTAGCTCTATGCCAAGCTAAGTAAGTGTGATTTTTGGCTTGAGCAAATGTCTTTTCTTGGACACATCATCTCTAAGAAAGGTTTAGCAGTAGATCCAGCAAAGATTGAGGCGGTAGTCAGTTGGCAGAGTCCGAAGATAATGGCAGAAATCAGGAGCTTTCTGGGTTTGGCCGGGTATGACAGAAGATTTGTGAAGGGATTCTCCAGTACAGCGGCTCCATTGACCAAATTGACAATAAAGGACATTCCTTTTGTGTGGACAGAGCAGTGTGAAGCGAATTTTCAAGAGCTGAAGATCAAATTGACCACTGCTCCTATCCTGACTTTACCTTCAGGGAATGGAGGATTTATGATTTTTACCAATGCTTTAGGAGTAGGATTAAGTTGCGTACTCATGCAGGAAGGAAAAGTAATGGCTTACGAGTCCAAACAGCTGAAAGAGCATGAAAAAAGATACGTTACCCATGACTTGGAGCTTGCAGCAGTGGTTATGGCATTGAAGATGTGGAGACATTACCTGTAAGGAGAGAAATTCGAGGTTCACTCGGATCACAAAAGTCTTCAGTACCTGTTCGGGCAGAAGGATTTGAACATGAGGCAGACTAGATGGATGGAATACATCAAAGACTACGATTTTCCAATAAAGTATCATCCCGGGAAAGCGAATGTGGTTGCAGATGCACTGAGCAGAAAGACAGTGAATACTGGATGCTTACAGACAGAGTGGTCTTTGACTGAGTCATTCAGAGATTTTGTTATAGAGTTTCAGCCTCAGAGTGAGAGAATCATGGTAGCCAATATGCACACTTGGGAACCAGAGATTCTTATCAGAATCAAGGGTAGACAAAGAGAAGATTCAAAGTTAGTCAGATTGATAGACAGCATAGCAGACAGGCCAGACTTCAAACTTTTAGATGGAGTGTTGTATTGCCATGACAGATTGTGCATACCGAGTGTACATGAATTGAGGAACGAGATTATGGTTGAGGCACACCATTCTCGTTATGCTATTCATCCTGGGAGCACCAAAATGTACCAGAACTTGAGAAGTTTTTACTGGTGGAATAACATAAAGAAAGACGTTGTAGGATTCGTCTCGAAATGTCTAGTGTGTCAACAAGTGAAGGTTGAGCATCAAAAACCTCCAAGGTTACTCCAACCTTGAAGACATCGGAATAGAAGTGGGAGCACATCACCATGGACTTCGTTGTGGGATTGCCACCCACGAGGGACAATGATAGTATTTGGGTGATTGTTGACAAACTCACCAAGCCATCACACTTCATTCAGATGAAGATGAGAGGATCCATGGACATTTTTGCCCACAAGTACATTGATAGCATAGTCAGATTGCATGGAATTCCAAATTCCATTATTTCAAAAAGAGACATGAGGTTTGTGGGCATATTTTGGGTCAGTTTTCAAGCAGCTTTAAAGACTACATGGAGTTTCAGCACTGCGTATCACCCTCAGACAAATAGACAGACTGAGAGGACCAACCAGACTATGGAGAATATGTTACGGCATGTATTCTAGACTTCGAGAAAGACTGGGAGAAGAGTCTTCTTTTGTGTGAGTTTGCCTACAGCAATAGTTATTACTCCAGTATTAGGACGGCCCAGTTCAAGGCATTGTACGGACGGAAGTACAAGACCCCGATTTGTTGGGAAGATATTGGTGTTCGAAGTTTTCATGGACCTTCGATCACCATTGATACCAGTGAGAAGGTGAAGCAAATCATCGACAGGCTGAAGATCGCAAGAGACCATCAGAAGAGCTACGCAGACCTCAAGAGGAGGGATTTGGAGTTTCAGGTTGGAGACAAGGTGTTTTTCAAAGTCTCACCGACTAGAGGAACTATGAGATTCGGTCAGAAAGGGAAATTGGCTTGAAGATACACTGGACCGTTTGAGATTGATATGCACGTCGGTGAAATGGCTTACAGATTGATACTACCAGCAGAGTTAGCAGGAGTTCACAAGGTTTTTCACATTTTCATGCTGAGGAAGTACATTCCAGACCCTTCACATGTGCTACATCACGAGCCTTTGGATGTTCAGCCAGATGTTACATTTGTGGAGAGACCGAAGAAGATCATTGATACGAAGGAGCGGGTTTTGAGGACAATGACCATTCATTTGGTCAAAGTACAGTGGGAGTATCACAGTCCGAGGGAAGAGACTTGGGAGCTCAGAGATCAGGTTAAGGAGAAGTATCCCGAGTTATTGCCTGAGGTGTGTCAGAGATTTGGAAAACCAAATAGCCTAAGGGGGGAGGATGTAACATCCCATCCCTTAACCCCTTATTAATTATAATTAATTGCTTGATTAGTCAGTAAGATTGTTATCTTAGCAAGTCGGGTTTCACGTGTGGATCACACGTGCGAAGTCTCGCGTGAGTCCAAGTCCATTTGGTTACAGTAAGGGGTGTTGGAAGTAGGTGGGCCTCGATGAAAGGTTTCAAAAACTTTTGACCCACTTGATGCAGGGATCAACTATCCATAAGGCTACAAAACCTAATCCAGGATCCAAGTCCTCAATCTCATCTATCATGATCAAAAAATAACTCTGTCAAGAAGATAGATAAAAGCAACACCATGCCACTACAAAATAATCCACAACATACAAGGAAGTAGATTATACCTTAGGAGCTCGGTTGTGCTCTAATAGAGAAATTGACAACTTGTTATATGAAGAACTCTTTATTTTTAAACAAGTTAGAATCTCCAAGACCTTGTTGCCTTCCTCACTTTGACTCATTTCATATCTCTTTTCTCAAGAAGATGGGTGAGATCTCTAAGAGAAACCTACTAAAGCTCTCAAAAGAAACTAGAAAAGGGAGGAGAAGAGAAAATAGTCTTGCACTTATAGGCTATGGGTGTGTACTCTAAGATTATGGACGTCCAAGGGGTTATATCCCCTATATACAGCTTCTAAGCAACTCATCTTACTAATTAAAATAGAAATCTTACTTCCATTAAGAATTAGTAACTATCTCCTTTCTAATTATTATTAGAAGTCTCACTTCCATAACAATTAGTAACTTACTATTACCACTATTAGAAATCTCACTTCAATTAGAAATAGTAACTTTCTAATTCCTTTCCTTTTGAGTTCAAGTAGAATTAGTAATGATCTAATAATTGGGCTAGCGCGGGGACGACTATGGATTCCATAGAAAGCTGACTCCAACTGTGACACCACGACCCCACATCTCATGTACAATCCAGGCCCACAGTTAATTGTAAATAACTCCACTACATAAATGCAATTGAACTCCAGTCTTAGAAATAAATTACAAAGAAAATCCTAAACTTCCCTATGACCACAAGTAGGCCCCTTTATCTATATCCATGGATCAATTGGATATGTCCACAAAATTGAATCCATATCTTATTATCCTTAAGACCCAATTAATTATAGTGATCATCGGTACCTATCCAATTAACTATTAACCAGAATGGGTGCGCACTTACCAATGATAATTCCCTTAATTGGCACAAGGGGATAACGAGGAGATTCCATCTTGACCATTAAATATTCCCACAGCTCTGCCACCACGTACCCAAACCACCGAAGTATTGACATACAATTGGCCTCACTCATTGTGACTCAAAGCAAATGAATAGACAGAAGCTTGAGTTCATTAATGTCTCACGATTATGAACCTATTGCTAGGGAATTATGAGAGCAAACCTTAAAGTAAAGACAGTGTTCATAAATAGTGATCAAAATGTTGCAACATTATCAGATGATATGCCTAATCACATCACTGGTTGTGAAGATGTTTAAGCATAAGATTTGCTATACATATCTCTCGTATGTGGATTTCATCCATACACATGTATTACATCTAGTATACTTATGGACACCGGTTCATCTCATGAACCATCATGTCATTCGTATTGGTTATGTGCATGTAAGTAATAAAACACCATTCATCTCATGAAAGGAAAACATGATTAATTTGATAAATAAAGAAATAAATCAATTTATTACATCTTCTACTGGATTGAGACCATATAAACTAACAGGGGGTGGTTTGTGATCTTGGGAAGTTTTCAGGGGTTTTTTATGAGATTATGAGTTTTGTGAGTTTGAGTGCATCGGATAGGTTTCGGCATTTCACGAACAATAGTCTTTTGTCGCATTTCGATCTGACGCGTCGAAGAGCCCCAAAGATCATCTTTAGCAAACCAAGGACTAAACTCAAATTATCAACTAACCTAACCTAATATAACTTCAACCATCTCTTATCCTTTATCTTCTTTCTCATTTCTCTCAACTCTCATTCTCTCATCCCTTCACTACCTCCTCACTGAGATCCGGTCACTAGAGCTCCGTTCTCGCCAGCCAAGCTACACTTCATTTTCCCCAAGCCTCCAAGATCCCACCCTTACCATTTTCCAAGCTTTTCACTCAATACCCACTCCAAGGTAAGCTTTGAAAGCTTTTAGGTCTAGCTACCCTTCCACTTTTTGCTTAGAAACGAATTAGAAAGACTCACCTCAACCCATTGCATACATTTGTAGGTTTGATTTTGGGGTTGAGAGTTCTTTTCTTCTATTTGAGCTCAAAAGAGGATTCTCCCTGATTTTCTCTTGGGTTTGGTTTAAGCTCTTCATCAAAGGCAACTTAATCTATATATTTATCTTGGATATGTTTGTTTGTCCTTGATTTGATGCTTGATGATGTTAGATGACCATATGCTCATTTTAGTTTGTTTTGATAAAAACATGATTATTGGATTTTGATTTGAATTGAATGGATTGTATTGGTTGGAAGGGATTTGAATGGACTTGATGAGTGGGGGTATGAATGTATTTGGAGAGGGCAAGGCCCTATTTTTCTTTGTTTGTAGGTGTGAATGAAGGAAGGGGGGAATTCCCTATTTCTAAACCAATATCAAGATTCACTTTAGAATTCTGGGAGCAGTTCGGTTAACCGAACCAGGGTGTCGGTTGACCGAACTGCATTTCGGTGACCTGTCGGTTCCAACTCCAGATTGATGCATTCTTTTTCTAAAGGAGCTGGGCACTCGGTCACCTTGTCGGGTCGACCGAACTGCACTCAGTGACCTATCGGTCCTAATTCCAAAGGGCATGTTTTCTAGATGTTTTGTGCAATCGGTCGCTATGTCGGTCGACCCTCGGTTAACCGAACTAATCAGTTAACCGACCCTGCTATTTTCTTGACCGAATTTCCCCCTTTTTGAAAGGGATTGTCCTTTGGTCCATGGACTTAAGTGGAACTTTCACTACCCTGTTTAGACTCATTTGACTATGTGTGAGGATGGTTTGAGCCGACGTTCTTCACGGTTATTCCGGTTGTATCGAGATTCAACCTATCTCAATCTTGAAAAGTACGGGAAAATGGGATACTCCTTTATATCTATATACAAAGACTGTTTGTTCGGGTGTCCCGAACTTGAATCCCTTTCGATGACTGAGTAGGGATGTACGATGCTTTGGGATTAACATTGTACTCAGGACTGGATTGTCTATCGCTTATGATTCCGAATTGTACCATTTGGTTACTCTACATGAAATGTCATTTTCATTAGCTCTGTTTGCTTCGTTTTGTTTGGGATCACATGAAGAACTTAGATGATGAACTTAGGATCCCTTTTGATATTCTGTTTATTCTAAAGTTTGAAGAAGTGTTGAGGCTACACGGCTTTGATTGTAAAGCTTGTTGGGAACTACTTATGATTATAATGTTTTAAAGAAGTCTAATGGTTTTGGTTTTGATTTAATGATGGAAAAGTAGTTTCTACTTTGATTGATGAATCTTGTTCACACATGAAAGCCTAGTCCCTCACTATTGTATGTTTGGGACTCTTGTGTCAGACACCACTCAGCTGTTAACGTCCAACACAGTTGGGGCACCACCTGTGTGAGGACTTCTAAATGAACGTCTGCACAGTACGACTTTTTGCATTTTAGATGGATGTACACCATCAGAAACCCGTTATGAAGAAGTATATATGAAGTTTTGTTTTAAAGGGTATCATCCGATTGCTTATCGGGTTTTTATCCCGTGCCTGCTGCTTACTCTACCACAGCTCTCATGTTGAGCCAGGAGGGTCAAGTGAAACTATCCCGTGGTGATCAGCATATGTGGACTGCCTATTTGTTAGATATTTTGTTAGTCTGTCTTTGATTCGAATGCTATGCATTTCATATGATCTTGTCCATCATCTACTCTGATTCATTCTGCATATCTATTGATTTTTTATATATATATTGCTTGCCAACCTTCGTGTCTAATGATGATACTCTTGGTGCATAGGTACCTAGCATTCCTATACTGAGGAGGAGAAGACAAAAGAAGTTCAGGCAGATCAGCCAATGACTTCCTAGACTATAGTACGGACGATGTTGTATAGTCGTATCGACCCCGTACACAAGTGCGTTCATGCCTTATCAAATTAGTTTCATCTTTTGGTTCCTTTATCTTTTGATTAGGCCCAAGTTATAGAGTGGCCTTTTGTGTAAATAATACTTTTGGTTAAACTATTTCAAATTCGAACTCTAGTTATGATCATTCAGTATTTGCTCTAAACTATACATTTTTAGATACCAAATGTATGTTTGGAGCTTCCGTTATTTGTTATACGTATTCGAGGAAATGTTTATACCTCACAGCGGTCTTCGACCCAGTTGTGACATGATTGGGGCCAAGTTACATTTGATTAATGTTGAAAAAGTTTTAATTGGCCATAATCTCACGCATAACCCCGATTTCCATTTTGGGGGCGTGACATAAAGTGTGGTGCATTCTTCACATTACTTTCACTGTCATGTCTATATATTTGTATAAATACATAGAAATTTAAGGTGAGGTGAGCTCTACAAAGGATTTTTTGGCGAATTAATCTCTACCGAAAAATTATTAAAAAGTGAAAAGTGAGGATATGAGGTGAAGGGTGAAGGATATAATTAGGTGACTCGCATTCTTTCACTTGGGGCATTTTTGTTTCCATAAAATACAAAAGAGTTGAATACATAACAATTCATGGTGAAATGAGCTTTATATAAAATTAATGGTGAAATGAGCTCCACCAAGGATTATTAAAGAGGTAAGGAGCGAAGGATATGAGATGAACGATGAAGGTTACAAGGTGAAGATGTAAATGGGACCTTGGCTTTTCTAGACATTAAACTATTAGGATGATGACTAGATATTCATTTCTCATCTTTCCCTAATTCAATATCCATGAAAGGAGAGGTTATTTGATGCTCATTTTTATTAATAATTGGAAACAATAAAAGCTCGAGCTGTTAAAGAACGGCACAGCAATGTATATCAACACTCCCTCTCTAACGAGAAGCTGTTCAAATTTGAAACCCAATAAACAAACAAATGAAGGTAACATGCCTCGCAAGGATTTCGAACTCATGGCATCTAGCTCTGATATCTTGTTAATAACCATAAACACCAAAAGCTCACTCTCCCCTATCGAAAATAGAGCTGCTTAGCTCTGATACCATATTACGAGTAATAACTTTGAAGAGTAACTTACATCTCATTATATTAGAATATGTTTATATAATGAAGAACTTGCCTAAATCAATATGATCTGTACAGCAACCTAAAAAACTAAAATGGAATGTACAGACATACAAAAGATATTATACAATAGGGATCTGACTCAAAACGATCTCGTCTATCTTGATTCTTTGAGTTGACGCAACCTATTAGTGTGACTCAACCCATCGGGTTGACTGATTGATGTCTTCACAATTTCTCTTATATTAACCTTTGATTATTCATTTTTAGCAATTTGTAAAATTACAATCCTAGGTATTCATTATTTGATGCTCATTTCTATTGATAACTGGAAAAAATAAAAGCTCAAGCTGTTAATTAACGGCACAACAATGTATATCAACACTCCCTCTCGAACGAGAAGCCGTTCGAATTCGAAATCCAACAAACAGACAGCTAAAGGTAACATGCCTCGCAAGGATTTTGAACTCATGACATCTAGCTCTGATATCATGTTAATAACCATAAACACCAAAAGCTCTCTCCCCTACTGAAAATAGGGCCGTCCTTAGTCTGATACCATATTACGAGTAATAACTTTGAAGAGAATCTTACATCTCATTATATTAGAATATGTTTATATAATGAAGAACTTGCCTAAATCAACAATATGATCTGTACAAGAACCTAAAAAACTAAAATGGAATGTACAAACATACAAAAGATATTATACAATAGGAATCTGACTCAAAAGGATCCCCATCTATCTTGATTCATTGAGTTAACCAAACCTATTGTCACTGATCGATGTCTTCACAATTTCTTTTATATTAACCTTTGATTATTCATTTTTAGCAATTTGTAAAATTACAATCCTAGGTATTCAATTACATCAAACAAATAGGCCGTTCTCAAAAATACAACAAGTCTTACTTGTCCTAAGCATTTAACCAATGGCTTTGCTCTAGGGACTATTAGCTCTAGGGACTATTGGAGAGAGAGAGAGAGAGAGAGAGAGAGAGAGAGTTTATAGACCAAAAATGAACTTTCGTTAAACAATATGGCCATTTGATGTAGAGATGGCAACAAGTAGATTTTTATGGGTTGCCTTTACCGTTGATTGGAAACCCGGCATATCACCAGACTTGGTCCTTGGGTATGCGATGAGATTCTCTTTTCACATGTGTAGGCTTTCCTTCCCACGGTGTAGACTTCCTTTTCCCATGTGTGTGGGCTCTCTTGGGTCCCAGCCAGGGACAGATGTACATATATAAGGGCGAGAAGGAGCAATTGCCCCTCCTCAATTTTTTTGAAATCCTTACATGGGGATAAGGTGTTTTAAATTTTTTTTCTATGGGTAGTTTTATCTTTTAACTACTACTTTTGCCCTTCCTCACTTTTTACTGCAACTAAAGTAATAAAATCACTCCTCCTTCATTCTTTAACACTTAACTCTTTTGCATTGGCTCTCAATTAAATACACCTATACAAGTTTTTCGAAAAACTCATCTTGCCTTTGGTTTCTTTTGTATTTATTTTTTTCTATTTTTGCTTGAGTTCAATGGATGCCTCATTAATGAGTATTTTCAAATGCATATGTTTGTTTTTTTCTTTATGTCTTGTGTATTTTTGTTAAATACAGTTACTTTTTTATGTTATTTTATTTCTTTATTTTATGTTGTGAGAATTCTTTTTTGATACCATGTTATTTAAAAAATTACCAAGAATATTGATTTTGATTAGATTGGATTGAAATTCTAGGGCTATCAGACTAAGTAGATAGATAGCTTAGGTTAACAAGAATAATGGCTCACTAGAATATTTTATGGCCCGCTGTCTTTTTGTTGGTTAGAAATATCAGAAAATCACTATTATATGCTAATTTACGGTTCTCTAAAAGCCCATTGTAGGGCCTCATACTTATAATCCATACCATTCAAAATGAACACCATCTCCTATAATGATATATTATAAATTTTCATATCAATAGGAGTGAGGCCCACCGTTCGGTTGAGTACATGATTGGTTGTCTTTATGATATCATACAAAAAAATGTGGGAATAAGATTTTAATTCTTCTTTGCCCCCGCTGGAAGAAATTCCTAGAGACATCACTGGTCTCAACCCCAGGCTGGGGTACCAAAAAGATTCAAAAAAAAAAAAAAGGTGGGTTGCCTTACTAACTTCTATCAGGGTTAGATTCGGCTGTGGTCTTTTCAAGGACAGATATAAATTTATAAATTTAGACTCGAGTTCTTATAATGAGTTGAGTTTTGGTTGCCTTGCCCAACTCTTTTTCATTTTTAACGACTTTATATAATTTTTATTAAAACATAATACATATAGACTATGCAACGCAGTTGGTAGAAGCCAATTGAAAAGGTTAGAAAAAAGAATAGTGGGTTCACAGCCTCCTCCTGCATGTAAGAAAAATATAATTCAAGATTTTATAGAAAAATTTTAAAATAAAAAATAAAATCTTGATGTTGAACTCAATCCCATCCGCACCTATCAAAGGACAAGTCAAATATTGTATTCATAAATCCGTCACGAGTGAGGTCAAGCATGGAGAGGGACAATTGCTGTAACGCCCCAAAATCCGGGCGCCTCGAATCTCGGGGCGCTACGAGAAAGTACCTAAGAGATGCGGAAAATCCAATAATATAATCAAGTGTGAATCTCATATGAGCAGGTAAATGGACAAGGCCCTAAAATTTTGTTTCACTTTAAAAGATTACAAGGTACTTTCCATAATTAAACTAACTATTCAATCCTAGGCCAACACGGCCAGCTACAAGAAAAGGAAAGAATAGAGATCTATATGATAGACGCCTCACGATGCACCAAATGCATCATTCTCTGAACCCTGCGGCAACGGATCAGTCGCCAAACAAACCACCAATCAAGAAAGCGGAAGAGAAGATACCTGAAAACACCAAGGATTGGGCCAGGCTCGATGAGCCAGGCAAATAGGCATGTTTAGATGGCAATACATTATATCATTAGATAGGAAAGAAGATCATACCTGATCCCAGCTGTACCTGCATGATTAGTATCTCGATAATAATATGGAATATCAGAGTGCAACATAAAGCAGTGTAGAGTGTAGTGCATGAACGATAATCAAGATATTGATATAACAGATGTTTGATACAACCTAACAAGTAGATAAGAGAAGCCATCAAAACATCAGATAAACCACACAAGCACATCAGAGTCATCAGTAGCAGAAGTAAACAGAGGAAGTGACATTACCATAGTCGTATCCATCGCATCCAGATCCAACCGTATCAACGGCGGCAGTTAAAGGCAATAAACAATGATATCCATAATATATAATATTCATACATCCAATATACATACATAGAAGCACACAAAGGTACGTCCACAGTTGAAGTACAAAGGACGTGGGGGTCAGAGCCAGCCCATCGTCATCGTCCCAACAACTGTCGATTGACACCAACCATGGGGGTCATAGCCACCCACAGTTGTCGTCACGTCGAATAAGAGCGTACAAGAATCCATCAATGTCCATAGCTACAACCAAGTCACAGCCATTGGTCTTACGTGCTATCTCAACCAACAATATCCATAGCCACGGCCAAGTCCCAGTCATTGGACTTACGTGCTATCTTAACCAACAATATCCATAGCCACGGCCAAGTCCCAGTCATTGGACTTACGTGCTAGATCAATATCGTCGTCCATCCATACACCCGGTCCGAGCGCCGGCGGTCTCAGTACCCCACCCACACCTGGTACCTACTGTGTCAATCACATCACAATATCAAAGTCCATGCCGGCATCATAACCCTCGGCAGACTAATCAATATCAATGTCCATGCCGGCATCATAACCCTCGGCAGACTAATCGTACAACCACAAATCTACAGATCACTAGGTGGGGGTACTCCGAACTAGATAGCCTTATTATCCTTAATATGAGATGATAATAGTCAAGGGTACGAGACACGGAGTTCGGGTATAGCTAGTCCATCCTTGTGGTTCCCAACAGTTAATAGTGCATACCCTTGTAAACTCCGCTTCTCTATACGCTTAATTAGTATTATCTCAATATACAGTCCGTCTATTAGTATCTATCGTTAAGTTCCCAATATTATCGGTCAGGACTTCAAGTGCCATGTCCTGACATCTCATCCAATACGGACCGTGATCATGGATCAGAGCCTAAGTGCAATGCCCTGATTTATAGTACCTCTCAAGGCCTACATCCAAGGTTCGGATCTACCAGCCAGCCTTAGTGTCCGTTTCATCAACATAGATACCACACATCCCAAATCCATCGATGATTGCTGCCCCTCTATTCAGGTCCAAGGTCCCACTCCACCTAAGACAGTGATCACGGAGTCCCAGATGCTTATTAAGTATCCTTGGTGCTCCTGTAGGTGTTTAGCATCATAAGACATCCATAACCCTTGAATCAGGTTCCGTTTTACAACCCAAGACCCTACTTAGATGGCTACACGGGTCAAGGTTAAGCCCGGCCCTTGACTCGTGTATAGCGTATCCCAAATAGTCCAAATGGAAGGTCAACGGGGCCCACACATGATCAAATCATAAAAGGGTACAAATCTGGGAAATGTCAATGTATACACTGAGCTCGGCCATCCTACTCTGAGCTCGGCCAACCAGACACTGAGCTCGGCCAAATTGTTCTGAGCTCGGCCAACCAGGCATTGAGCTCGGCCAACTAGGCACTGTGCTCGGCTAACCTGCTCTGAGCTCGGCCAACTAGGCTCTGAGCTCGGCCAAACTGCTCTGAGCTCGGCCAACTAGGCACTGAGCTCGGCCAAACTGCTCTGAGCTCGGCCAACTAGGCACTGAGCTCAGCCAAACTGCTCTGAGCTCGGCCAACTAGGCTCTGAGCTCGGCCAACCTGCTCTGAGCTCGGCCAACCAGGCACTGAGCTCGGCTAACCTGCTCTGCCTAGCTGAATACTGTTGCAAGTACCGTAATTCCTGGATTTCTCCCTTTTCATTCCAATATTCACCAAACACTTCCAAACATCAAACACATCTCCTATATCATGATCTCATCACAAGTGGGCCATTGATCTTCCAAATGAGGGATTCTCATCCATCAATGGCCAAATACACATAAAAAGAGCTTAGACTAACAATTCTATACATCTTATCATCCAATCAACCATCCAAATACAGAAATCATGCCAAACATCCATAAAAGACAGTAATTACCAATCTAAGCATGTTAATCAATTTAATTAAAGAATCTAAGCATGTCTACTTGCCTTTCGTTGGAGATGCCCAAATCCAAAAGCACTAGCTCAAAGCCCAACAAATCAAACCTAAGGAATAATTAGCAAAGTAAAACTAAATTAAAACATAAATTAAAAGAAAGGAAGCTCTAAGCTATCTTAACACAACTCCACACCCAAAGCACATAAACCAAACCTAGAGAAAGGGGAGCTTACCAAACAGAGAAGGGAATGGAGTGGTGGCTTGCAAATTAGAGATGGGAAGCTCGCGGGGTCCACACGAAGATGATGGTGATCGGGGGTTGTGAGGCCCACTTGATTGGTGGCCCACTAAATTAGTGGTGATGATGGTGGCCCACTAGGATGCAAGAAGGAGAAGACAGAATGGAAGAAAGAAAGAATGGAGCAAGAAAGAGAGAGAACAGAGAAAAAGAATTAAAGAGAGAAAGATAATGGTGAGATGGTGATGATGGGTGGTGCTCAGTCATGTGGGCAGTGAGTGAAGTGAGTGAGGGAGATGAGAGAAAAGAGTGAAACAGTGAAGGGGAAAAATGGGGAAAACCGAGAGAGAAAGAAATGGAGAATTAGAGAGAAAGAGTGAGACAGTGAAGGGGAAGAATGGGGAAAACAGAGAGAGAGAGAGAGGGAAAGAAATGGAAAATAGAGAGAAATGGAGGGGCTGGGTAATTTCGTTGGCTGGGAGGAGTGAGAGAGGATTAAGGGAGAAGGAGAAAACAGAGAAAGGAAACAGAGAAACAGGGAAGAAGAAGAAACGAAAAATGGAGAAAAGAGAGGTGGAGTGGCTGCCAGTGATCGAGGAGATCGTCCACGGCGATGGCGATGGCGCCGTGCTCGGAGTCCGGCAGTGGGCGGCAAGGGTTGGGAGAAGAAGAGATGGATGAGGGAGATGAGGGAAAGGAGAAAGGAGAAGAGAGAGGAGAAGAGAGGTGGCCGGCGTCGTGGCGGCGTGGTCCGGCGGCGAGAGGCAGCAAGCCGAGAGGGAGGGAGAGAGAACGAGAGAGATGAGAGGAAGAGAGGAATGAGAGAAATGGAGATGGAGGGGCTGCTGTGTTGTGTTGGTGTGGAGTGAATGAGAAGAGAGGGGAAAGGGTCTCCATCGTGACCTAGAATAGGGAATGGGGAAAAAGGGGAAAATGAGATGGGGGGTGTGATGAGAGTGAGATGAGTGAGGTGGGGCTCACATGGGATTAAGGTGGGGTAGGGTTTGACTAAGGTGCCCTCATAATTAATGGGTAATGGGTTAGGCCATGGGTAGTTGGGTCATCCTAAGGTTAAATTCACAATTCTCCAAGGGAAGCCCATCTGTAATTAGGATATCCTATGATTGACTTGGTCAAATTGGGTCCCACTAGGTATGTCTAGGGACGGGTCCTCACATTTGCCAATGAGAAGTGATATTGACACTGCTTTTTTTTTATGGAGGCACTCCTTTTCCTTCATAAAATTTTGGAGTGCCTCCATAAAAAAAAGGAAAAATGAAGTGCCAATATCAATTACCTTGTCAATTGATGCTGATTAAAATTTAAGTAATACTTATGTTAGAAACAAAAATCTAGAAAACCTTATTGTCAACCAAGATCCTCCATGTCAAATCATCGGGAGATGTAAAGCGGAAACATACCTTGATCCATTATGGAGGTTATTCGTAGGTTGTTGATCTTCCAATCCAATATGGCTACCCAGAGAAACCTTCTTTCTAATGATGGGATGTCAGAGAGAATAGGAACTTACCATATGAATTGGGGACCATAACCCTAATATATAATAATGAGATTATCATAGGTTTTGCTAATTCTAATTTGTCCCCTCGTCAAATTAGAATTAGTATTCTGGTATCTACACATTAATCCCATGACAATTATACTCTTAAGCCTTAAAACTTTAAGTCTTAATTAGATCACTTTAATTTAGGCTTAACCAAAGATAGCATAACACATTTAATGGTTACATGTGTGGCCCCACATGATGAAATTTTCCAACAATCTCCCATTGGGCCATATATGTAACTTAACAAATGTGTATGACTGTATGAGCTCCAAAATTCTGCTATCATAATCTTAGGGTATATCCAAACAATCTCGTCCATTGATTATGCCGTTATAGGGGTAAAGCGGTTTTCATCACATTGAACATGACTAAACCCATCAATGGTCACTTACAACAACATAACCAATGACATAGATCAATCATGGATGCGTAGGATGGAAAATACATGCAATGTGATCTATACATGTCTATTTTCAACTGGTCCTACTTTATTCCGTAGTGAGATCAATATTGAATACAATATAACAGAGTGAAATGAACTGAATACTTTATTTTTTATCAGAAAAATATCCAAATACATAAATGCATAAGTATGTCCAAAATTAAACATAAAGCAATAAAATATAAAATGATACAAACTCCCACTATAATGTGATATCCTCACACAAAATAACACCCATATGAGCAGTGTGCTCATGAAAGACCTTGAGTGGTAATCCCTTTGTAAGCGGATCCGCTATCATGGAGTTTATCCCAATGTGCTTTATGGATATCTGTCCATCCTGTATTCTCTCCTTCACAACTAGAAACTTAATGGCAATATGTTTTGACTTAAATGAGCTCCTGTTGTTGTTCGAATATAGCACAGCTGACTTATTATCACAATATAGTGTGAGTGGTCTTTCAATACCCTCTAAAACTCGTAGCCCAGTGACAAAATTCCACAGCCATATACCATGGTTGGATGCCTCATAGCATGCTACAAACTCTGCTGCCATAGTGGAATCAGTAACGAGTGTCTGTTTGGCACTCCTCCAAGAAATAGCTCCACCAGCTAACAGGTAGAGGTAGCCTGATGTGGATTTTATACTGTCTTTGCATCCAGCAAAATCGGAATCAGAATACCCTATGATCTCCAACTAATCCGATCTCCTATATGTGAGCATATGATCTTTTGTTCTCTGTAAATACCTCATAACCCGCTTGGCTGCTTTCCAATGATCCATTCCAGGATTACTTAAATATCTGCCTAACATGCCAACAATGTACGCAATATCCGGACGCGTACACACCTGAGCATACATTAGACTCCCTACAGCTGATGCATAGGGAATCTTTTGCATTTCTTTAATTTCAAGGTTAGTTTTAGTGCACTGATTTAGACTGAACTTGTCTCCCTTAGCGACAGGAGTGTCACCTGGTTTGCAGTCCTGCATGCCAAATCTTTTGAGTACTGCATCGATATAACGTCTTTGTGATAATCCAAGAATACCCCGAGAACGATCACGTTGTATCAGGATCCCTAATACAAAAGAGGCGTCACCAAGATCTTTCATCTCAAATTTCTTCAATAGAAATCTCTTAGTTTCGTGCAACATGCCTATATCATTTGTGGCAAGCAGTATGTCATCGACATATAAAACCAGGAATATGTGCTTACTCCCACTGAATTTGTGATACACATAATTATCAACAGCGTTTTTCTCAAAACCAAATGAGATAATCACATGATGAAACTTGTGATACCACTGACGAGAAGCTTGCAGTCCATAGATGGACTTTGTCAATTTATAGACCATATTCTTTGGATCTCCCGACACAAAGTTTTCTGGCTGCACCGTATAAATTGTTTCGTCAATGTCACCATTGAGAAAAGTTGTCTTGACGTCCATTTGATGAAGCTCAAGATCAAAATGTGCAACAAGTGCCATGATTGTCCTAAAAGAGTCTTTCGATGAAACCGGAGAGAAAGTTTCTTTAAAGTAAATCCCTTTCTTTTTGGTAAAGCCTTTAGCTACAAGACGAGCCTTATACCTCTCCACATTACCATTCGAATCCCTTTTGGTTTTAAAAATCCATTTGCAACCAATGGGCTTCGCACCTTCTGGTAATGAAATAAGTTCCCAAACCTTATTGTCTTGCATAGACTTATACTCCTCATTCATGGCATCAATCCACTTTTGAGAGTTGGAACCTTGCATGGCCTGATGGAAGTTGATTGGATCACTTTCCACCATTCCAATTTCTTCCTCATGTTCTTGGAGAAATACAAAAAAATCGTCCGAAATAACATTTCTCCTTTCTCTAGTGGATCGCCTTAATGGCACTGGTTCTTGAGGTTGTTGAGTTTGTTCCTCAGGAACAATCACCTCATCTTGAATAGGGTTTGATCAACATTATCTGGCTGAGGATCCGGATTCGCTTCTTGATCAATGACAGGCATAGAAATCGGCACATTGTCAATACCGATAGTTCGAAACCGATTCTTCCTCAAAGACAATGTCTCTAACCTTATTTCTCCCCCCAAACTCAACATCCTCAAAAAATGTTACAGTTCCCGTCTCAAAAATTGACTTAAGTGTGGGATCATAAAACTTATAGCCCCTAGATCGCTCAGAGTAGCCAATGAAGTAGCTGCTCACAGTTTTGGAGTCCAATTTCTTTTCATGTGGCCAGTAAGGCCTCGCCTCAGCAGGACATCCCCAAATGTGAAAATATTTTAGATTAGGCTTTCTGCCTGTCCAAAGCTCATAAGGTGTTTTTGCAACTGCTTTAGTTGGCACTCTATTCAGAATATAAGCTGCTGTTTTGATTGCTTCTCTCCAGAGTGACTCTAGTAAAGAAGAATGACTAATCATACTCCTTACCATATCCTTAAGAGTCCGGTTTCGCCTTTCAGCTACACCATTCATGCTTGGTGACCTTGGCATGGTGTACTGTGGGACGATTCCACATTCCTCTAGGAATTTAGCAAACGGTCCCGTACGTTGTTCACCTGATCCATCATATCTACCGTAGTATTCACCACCACGGTCAGACCTGACACACTTTATTCTTTTGTTGAGTTGGTTTTCAACTTCAGCTTTAAATGTTTTGAACACGTCCAAAGACTGTGATTTCTCATGAATGAAAAATAGGTACCCATAGCGAGAGTAATCATCTATGAATGATATGAAATACTGTTGGCCATTCTATGAAGCCGTAGGGAATGGGCCACGGATATCTGTGTGTATCAATTCTAAGACTTCTGTAGTTCTATTGGCACCTAATTTCTTCGTTTTGGTCTGTTTTCCCTTGATGCAAGCAATTCAAACATCAAAGTCTGTAAAGTCAAGGGAATCTAAAATTCCATCAGACACAAGTCGCTCAACTCTGATTTTAGAGATGTCACCTAAGCGTTTGTGCCATAATGTGGCTGAATTTTCTTTACTCAATTTGCGTTTAGTACCGCGTGATTCCACATGCAAGGATTCATTATAAGAAATAATTATATCAAGCAAATATAAGTTGTCATATACACATAGAGAACCAGTTCCAACAACATTTGAATTTATAGATAAACTGAATTGATTGTTTCCAAATGAACAAAATAACCAAACTTGTCCAATAAAGAAACCGAAACCAAATTCCGTCTAAAAGACGGTACAGTAAAAGTATCTACTAAATCCAAATAATAACCAGTTTTTAATAACAACCTAAAATGCCGTATTGCCTCTAATTCTACCAAGTTGCTATCGCCCACAAAGATGTGTCTTTCAGCATCACTTGGCTTTCGGCAGCTCAGGCAACCCTGCATAGAAACACTGATGTGAGTAGTAGCACTAGAATCTAACCACCATGTGAGGTACTGAAGCTAAATTTACTTCAGAACAGACCAAAGTAAGAAATGTACCTTTCTTGGCACGCCAAGCGTGATATTTGGTACAGTCCTTCTTCACATGTCCAGGCTTGTTGCAAAAGAAACAACCCTCATTTGTTTGTTGTTGTTTCTTTTGGGCTGGACCCTCATTTGTTTGTTGTTGTTTCTTTTGGGCGGGACCCTTAGCAGCGTCAATATTATTTCTCTTTTTGCCCTTATCCTTAGAGGTGCTTGCCAAATGAGCACTTTCTGTCCTGTCTTGCTTCAATCTCTCTTCCTCTTACACACAGTAAGAAATGAGCTCATTAAAAGTCCATTTCTCCCTTTGACAGTTATAACTGACCTTAAATTGACTGTATTGTGCAGGAAGTTATATTAATACCAAATGCACGAGCAAATCGTCAGACAGCTCGAGCTTCAGTGCCATAAGTTTGGAAGCAAGATGAGACATATCCATAATGTACTCCCGTATATTCCCCTTGCCATTGTACTTCATAGAAATCAAGCTTTGTAAAAGCGTGCTTGATTCTGCCTTATCGTTTTTCACAAAACGCTTTTCAATCTCGGCTAAGAATTCTTTGGCTGTGGTTAACTTGTCAGATACCGCACCCCTAAAAGCCTCCGGAATGCCGCGCTTGATGATCATAAGACTCATGCGATTTGAGCAATCCCACTTCTAAAAGTTCTTCTTTTCATCCAGAGAACTTTCATCCGTAAGAGAAGCGGGGTGCTCAGTCCGTAGTGCAAGGTCTAGATCCATGCAGCCGAGAACAATTTCTATGTTCTCTTTCCAATCCTTAAAATTAGTCCCATTAAGCACAGGTATTGAGTTGATATTAGCAGATATAGTAGAAACACTTGCTGTAAAGAGAACAAAAATTAAACAGACAAACAAACTCATATTAATAACCAAATACGATAATCAACAGATTCAAATAATAGTAAGTCTCATCTCAAGATACCTAGCACAACATTAATATCAAGTCTTTGGACAGTAATATTAATTATAAATGGTACTCTTGTGGTAGTGATCGAACATTGACAATAATTTATGTCAAATAATAAATCTATCTTTGGATCGACTTACTATTCACATGTATAACCTTATAATTGTCACATGTTTACCACCATAGGTGTGTATGCAATCCAGCCAAGTATTAACCTTGCTTTGGGCCAACTAAGACCCACATGAATTTACAAACACACAAACATTCAATATTCCTCATGAACAATCTACACAAAAGAGGTCACTTTGGTGATATCTTGTTTCAATTAGCCCATCTAGAATGATGGACAATTTTATTTAACCAGAAAAGATATACCATAAAATATTTGAATTGGCTTTGAAGAAAACCAATTAATTCTCTCCAGATGTCACCGCATATGAAAAAAAAAATTTTATATATTCCTGGACCACCAATTTATGTGCTCTCCCGGACTACCATACGACCCATCATCTTCCTCCACCCAAAAGTTATTTGATCCAGAACATAACATTCCAATCTTGATCCATAAACATAAAAAAAAATAATCAAGAGTCGATCATGGAAAAAAACATCGATCTGATGCATTCTTTCATCTTTTATCAATTTAGGACAGAATAGCATTGAGAAAGAGAAGCATTACAAGAGATGTTTGGTACAGAATAGGACTGTACCAAATATCTCTATTGATGATGTCCAAACAGAAGCGATTCATTATTCTCCTTCGTCTTGATCGCCAGAGATAAAAAAAAAATCTCTCAATGAGATTGAGTTTCGGAAGGAGAAAGAAACGGAAAGAAAAAACCAAAGGAGAGAGAATGGAATCACCATCATATGGGTACGTCCTATTTTACTACTGTGAGGAATTACTGGTTCTTGAGAAAGCTGTACATGACTTCTTGCATTTTCTAGTACCATTTGAATAGGACGTCAAGGTAACCCTTTAACAGATAGAAACACTGTAGCAAGTGATCCAACTAACAAGTGGGTATATATAGACGTTTGATTCAAAGTCTATCCAAATTAATAATACATCTTGACCTAGGCTCCAGAATAGATCCATTAAAATTAATAAAGCAACAATTCTCATCAGGCCGGACATGATGGTGAGACAAATCTTGCTTGATCAACGGATAAATCAGATGGTTTCGTGAGCAGAAATCGCCTGATGTATTATATCCACAATACCAGATACAATATACTTTCTGGTAATTTGGGGAACCCCTAATAAAAAGCCATAACAAGAAAATACTTGATTCCCAATAGCTTAATATGGAGATGCTCTGATACCACTTGTTAGAAACAAGAATCTAGAAAACCTTATTGTCAACCAAGATCCTCCATGTCAAATCATCGGGAGATGTAAAGCGGAAACATACATTGATCCATTATGGAGGTTATTCGCAGGTTGTTGATCTTCCAATCCAATATGGCTACCCAAAGAAACCTTCTTTCTGATAATGGGATGTCAGAGAGAATAGGAACTTACCATATGAATTGGGGACCATAACCCTAATATATAATAATGAGATTATCATAGGTTTTGCTAATTCTAATTTGACTAATTCTAATTTGTCCCCTCATCAAATTAGAATTAGTATTCTGGTATCTACACATTAATCCCATGACAATTATACCCTTAAGCCTTAAAACTTTAAGTTTTAATTAGATCACTTTAATTTAGGCCTAACCAAAGATAGCATAACACATTTAATGGTTACATGTGTGGCCCCACATGATGAAATTTTCCAACAACTTAATGTAAAGAAATTTTTTTAAAAAGAATCAAAGGACAGCCTCACAACCATCACCTTAGTCCTACTTAAATCAATGCCCGCAAGAAGTTGGCTTTTGGAGAAGGCCAAAGTGCAACATTCACCTCCACTCAAATTTGTACATGCAATCTGCACTCAAATGTGATAAAGCCTGTGGGTCGTCATGTGAAACATGAATATGTAGGCCACCAATCATGGAAGCTACTCTCTCTCTCTCTCTCTCTCTCTCTCTCTCTCTCTCACACACACACAATCACAAAAGACATGAAATATGGAGGTCCCCATTACATTCCAATAATTATGCCATTGTGGGAGATGATAGAATCTAGCCAGGGTCCTCCATCTCACATTGAGTCCACCCTTATGACAAAAACACAGCAGCTTTCCCTTCCTTCCATCCATCACGAACTTTCCTCAATTATAGTTGTAGACTTGTGGGACAACTAGAGATCAATCCTCTAATTTTGGCCAAACTCAACCTGATTAATTCCATTATGACCCACTAATGTAACAAAGCCTACCTTGTTAATTAAGGATTCAAGTTGACATTTTCATCCTGATTAATCAATAACGTGCGAATTTGTAAGTCTAGTTTTTAGGTCTATCTCAGTAATTTGATTGTTTCAAAAGTTCATGAGAATCTCCAATTCATGAATTATCTTTTACTTTTTCAAACAGATTTAAATGTATAAAGTAATGAGACAACTTTTATTCATTTTTACAAACTTGCTAATATAACATTTCATTGATGATAAGTTTGTCTTTACTACTTTTATTATGCGAGAAATTAGCTTTATTTAATTGAATCAAACATATCAAGCTGTATATTAGTAAATGAATTTAATGAAACATCTTTATTTCAAACAAATCTATTGAATCAACTCTAACTTTATTTCTAATAGGTAAAGAGAGTTTTCAAACGCGTCTTAAGCGTAGATTAAGCCTATATGTGTCACCAATATTACTCAACTCTCAACACCCAAGTCAATCCATCTCATAATCAGGTGTCTTAGATGATCAAAATGATGGCCCGGCCCCTTTTGATCTGAAGTCTTGCATTGGGTTCATAGATGGGCCCCACTGATTGATTATAGCATAGAGCAATATTCAAGTCCTGCTAACATAGGATACAGGTTCGTTCCCTCCACCTCAAAAGAGAAGCAGCCAAAATCGAAAGAATCTTTATAGGAATCTCATCAGCCAATATAAATACAGATTAGCCCTAAAAACCGTACCCCATCTACAATAAAATAAAAGTAATGGAGCCAGAGTAACTAGTATTTAACAGGGCTACAGCTTCAATGCAACCGCCCTGAATTATTTAAACATTGCTTGCCTAACATTAACCCATGTGAATCACACTTCTATGATTATAAAGAACAGCATCTCAAAACAACTAAAATGTAAAGAACCAAAGATTTTAAAAAATATATTTTTTTGGAGGCTTTTGGCGGTAGGTCCTTCGTCATTTGCTTTTATAGCCTAAGGTCCACGGATTTTTTTCGTAGTGGCGGAAGTCCTCTCATGAAAATGACCATCTGAAAAGGACATAAACGCCCCTAGACACGTCAGCAAAAGCAGACCTCGGACTTCGTTAGTACAAATAGCTGATGCTTTCTCCGTCGCGAGCCCCCTTGATCTTTAAGTGTAAATTCATCTCTAAATACACATTATTGATGCTCTTCCTCTGCAATCAATCTCACTTCACTCAGAATAGTTATCTCCCACATCTAATTACCAAAAAAAAAAAAATCTTGTTGGTAATTGTAAATCAAAGGAGACACCAGTTAGATCAAATACTCTTAAATAGAGTAAAATCGAACTTCATTTCTCCATACTCTAAGATGTAATTCCTTCTCTTCTTCGAAATAATTCATCCTTGCACATGAGCAGACAGAAGGCGCCGTTTCCTTATCTTGGTTCAAACTTAGATAAAGAGATGTCATAAGATGGAGAAATTGGTCGAACTGATTGTAGCGACATCTGAGCATTTCCCCCATACAAACGCTGGTTGTTTTAGCATTTCCCCCTACTAAAGTAGTTGGTTCTCTTACCAACTCAGATAAATTTGCCAAAACTCATAAAAATTTATCTGAGTTATGCAAGAAGTTCAAGTACGTCTACCAAAAACTCAGATAAATTTATCAAAACTCAGATAAATTTGTCAAAACTCAAATAAATTTATCTGAATTTTGCCAGAAGTTCAGGTAAGTTTGCCGAAAACTCAGATAAATTTATCTGAGTTTTAGCAAATTTATCTGAGTTTTTCCAGAAGTTCAGATAAGTTTGCCGAAAATTCAGATAAATTTATCTGAGTTTTGCATCTGAAACTGGTGCTTGAATGGCTGAGAGAGAATCAGCCAATGTTTTCACATATTGTAGGTAATCAGTAATGGGTGATGCACCTTTTTTAAATTGTTTGTAACGGCTGTGAAGAAGAGACTTCTGTGCATGAGACTGCTGCAGATGAGTCTATTTAAGAGAGAGCCAAAGTGAATGGGCAGTTGTGAATCCAAGAGCCTGAGGGGCAACGGTCTTGGCAAGAGTGGCATTGATGCAGCTGATGACAAACTGATCAATGCGAGTCCATCCTTCAAAGGCTGGATTTGGTGTTGCGATGCTATCTACAGAGATGTTGGTAGGAGGTGCTAACTTAGTACCATCAATGTAGCACATGAGAACAGTGCTTTTCAAGATAGATTCCATCTGATATTTCCAGACTAAATAGTAGGTGCCATTCAATTCAATGGAGACAAAATTGGTAATGTTTGTAATGGGGAGAGTTACTGTGAGAGAGGAAGAGGAAGAAGAAGCAGAGGAGGCCATGGTGGTTGAATGACAGGATCAAAGAAGAGAAACAGACATGAGTCCTTATAGGGCTCTAATACCATAGTGGCGACGGAAGGTGCTCTGCAATGGTATTTCATAACCATGGAAAGGAACAGAAAATGGAAGAAATGAGAGAGAAGAAGATGGAAGGAGTTCTCTGAGACAACAGAGAATAAGAGAGAACTTGGCCTGGGAATGAGGGTTCAAAGGGGCAAATTAGTCATGAAAATATATGATGTGGCATATTAGAGACCTTTCACCAAAATATCTCCAGCTGTTTGGACCAGAGACATTAGAGAAAAAGTTGTTGTCCTTGATGCCTTAGAAGACCGTGCGCAAGGACTTTTGGCTAATTTACCCTTTCTTTTTAATTCTTCCAAAACTTTTTCAGAAGTAATAGAGATTATCTTGTTAAGAAGTTTGTTAAGATGTTAGTGATATTAGTAGGATATCCTTATTCTCGGAATAAGGTTGGTTTGTATTTGCTTATAATGTAAATCTTTTCATTTACTGAAGTTTATGGTGAAATTATGGGAATGTTTTTATTATTGAAAAGATTGATATCCTATATGGTATCAGAACTTGGGCCCGCGATGATCTTGGGATCAAGCTGGGCATGAATTTTCTATTTTAATAAAGAAACTGAGCATCCTCTCTTATCCATCCATCTAAGCCCTACTATCTCATCATCTTCATTAAAATCGCATGATCAAAGCTTCTAGAATAAATCGCGACAGATTTGTTTCAGTGGCACCGATAGACTCAGGAAAGAATGAGTTGGGACAGATGGTGATGGATCCACAGCCAGAAGGTGATCACCAAGAAAATACGACCATCGTTTTTATTAAAATATTTATCATCTCTTTTTAGAAATAAAGTAAAGGGTTCTTATTTTTTCATCTTCACAATCACATATACTTTCTCTCAAACTACCGTATGATTGAAGTTTATCTTGTTACGAAATTTATTAGGATGTTAGTGATATTAGTAGATTATCCTTATCATTAGGATAAGGTTAGATAGGTCTTTTCATTTGATAAAACTTACGATAAAATTTTTGAGAATGTTGTGATTATTGAAAAGATTGAAATTGAGATTCTATAATCAAATGATAGCTTCCTTGCCGCATGAAGGAAGCCTACACACAATAGAAAAGGAGCTTCCTCATCATAAGAAAAAAAAGCCAAGATTCGAATCATAGATAGTAGGATGAGAAACGGCAAGCCAACGACTTGAGCTACCGAAAATCAGATATGTTTATGTCAAATTCTTCCAAAACTTTGACGCCTAAGATAAGGCAAAGACGTTTGCAGTTAAGTTTTACAGTGAACAGTATTTTCACTCTTAAACTAGTGAAAGTATCGTAAATATAATCTTATAAAGTTTTTTTTATCTTGAAACTATACAAAACATTCACAAAATAGTGCACAATAAGTGTATTATTTTTATTTATTTATTTTGCTTGAAACAATAAGTGTATTATTTAGGTAGAAAGTAGGAGGTAGTAAATCTAAGCGACTTGTGGGACCCACTCAATATAAAATAAGGGTTTCCTTCTGCCAGGTTGCACTATGTGGGACTCACCTCTCATCATTCTAACCCCCCCTCACATGTCTTTGCCTTGCCCAATCTTACCCACCAAAAATTCAAACATAAACATATCTAATTTTTTTCTTTTTTTCATTTTAATTGTTTTGATATTGGCTTTCTTTTTATCTTTTTAGTTGTTTTGATATTACCCTATTTATTCTGAGGGGTAGCTCAGTTGGCATAGGACCACGGTTTATACCTGGAGGTTGAGGGTTTGAAACTGCACGACTACACTGGGGCTACCGGGAATTTATTCGGCTCGGCTCTCCTTAGGTCCGTAGAAATTATTCTAACCTAAAGGACTGGGACACCCCTCGATTATCACAAGAAAAAAAAATTGATATTATCCTCTTTATAATAAGTTGCAGCCTGATTCGCTTGCTGACATGTTTGGCAAACACAGGTTTAGAAAAAAAAAAACACAACAGGTTTCATAATTGAAGGCAGTTCTGTCCAAGGTATGGCCCTTTTTTTTTAGGTTAAAAATGTATGACCTTATTAATAACGTACAAGCTATTCTGTCTCCATTAGAATTTTTTTATTACCGTTGGGGTAGGTTTCAAGGGCTACTGCTCTGTATTTATATTGGCTGATGAGATTCCAATAGAGAGTCTTCTAATTTTGGCTGCTTCTCTTTGGAGGTAGGAAGAAAGAATCCAGATCCCTTGTTGACAGGGCTTGATTACTCTTATGATATAATCAATCAGTGGGACCCAACAATGAATCCAAGCTTTTTCTCTAGGCCAGAATTCAGGCCAATCAGAGTTGAGAATATGGCCATCATCAGTTTGATCACATCTAAGGCACCTGATTAGATAAAAGAAAAAGTAGGAGAAGATAAATTGGGCAGTTAAGTACCTCTCACACTGGTTGTGATAAGAGTTAAAAATCTTAATATTTTGTGGGATCCATGTATCATTAATTTAACCCTTCACACTCACTGCCTACCCATAAATTGGGTACGTCTTAGTTTGACACTAAGCTAAATTATACTCGCAATTGAATAAAATTTTATTAAAATTATAACATATAAATTGTCAAATTTACAAAATTATGCCTCTTGTTTTCCTGTTTTGTTGTCTCTTCTCTAGGCAATGAATATAACTTTATCTATCGGAAAACAAAAAGTCAAACTTTGAGGCCCTTTACTCAGTTGTGATTATTCGAATGAGATGACTTATATTCCATGTTCCAAATTTCAATTTTGACAAGGTGTTACACACCATTGAATTTATGGGGGGTAGAAAATATATATATATATATATATATGAAAAATGTTCAAACCAAATAACCAATTGAGGGGGACACACACTAGCTACCACGCCTAAATGTGTTGAACCAATTCACACAGAAGCACGTCCATGCGAGAATCCGCACAAAATCACCAGCTAGATATAGAGGAATTTTCAAGTAAGCCCGTACGTGCGGAAATAGCTTAGTCGCACACAGCCCACCTGAAAAAGACCTCCGATGATCAATTTGAACGGGACATACACTACCACCCCTCAATGTCAGTAATCCCATGTTCATGAACAACTATCAAAATACCACCCCTATTTGACCGATCTCTAAATTTTGTTGCCCCCAATAGCGTCTAAGTCATTGTTCATATGTTCATGAAAATGACAATTGATGTGATCTAGTTTTCATTTTCCTCCATTTTTGGAAGTTTTTAGTGCAGTGGGGATCAGAGTCCGCCCTGGGCTCTGCTTTAGGCCCCCAATTTTTATCCATTTTTTAGGGCCCCAAATTTCTTTCGCCCATATAATATATAGGTCTGTAAAAAATATAAAAAAAAGCTGTCCAAGACATGAGAAATGGCCCAATTTCTAAACAGCCCATTACAAAAGGGCCCTAAATTAATGATTTTGTGTTATATTTAAAAGTAAAAAAATAAAAAAATAGTATGAAACTTTGGAAATTGGAAAAGATTTGGTCGGCTATTATAGAGTAGTTTTTGGATGCCGATTCTCTCTCTCTCTCTCTCTCTCTCTCTCTCTCTCTCTCTCTCTCCTTATTCACAATCAAAATTGGGTCTCTTTATTCCCAATTAAAATGGGTTTTTTTACTGCAAAACCGTTTCGACTTATCGTTTATGTGTTTCAAACCGCTTTGTGCCGACGAGCCGGAAAGATAATCAGGTGATTGAACATTCTCTCATTTTCAAGTTTCAAAGAATATTTTAAAAATGAACCATTATCTTTTTTAGCTGTTTTTTTAATCTTTTTGACTTTTGAAGGGACAAGACTATTGATTAACATTTTTTTTTGTTATATGAAATTTGTTATATACATAAACTCAATATAAAAATAAAAGGATAAGAAAAGGCGATGGATGATTGTTTTCCCAATACATGGATTGCATACAGAATATTGCTAACAATACCAGTTACAGTTGCCTCTGGGAAAAGAAGTTTTTCAAAGTTAAAGTTGATCAAATCTTACCTTCGGTCAACCATGTCACAGGAAAGATTGAATGGATTAGCTATATTGTCAATTGAGAAGGCCATGGTTGATAAAATTGATTACGCAGCTTTGATTAGTACATTTGCAACAAAAAATGCTACAAGAGTAGTGTTTAAATGAATTTGAAGTGATGTAATGACTATTAATTTTTCTATATATATGTTTTGAATTTTGGTAATGATTAATTTATGACCCATTTTTTTAAGCTAATTTTTGTATACAATATATAAGGGAACCCCCTTTGAAGTCTTTGCTTTAGGCCCCAAAAATCTCGGGGCCGGCACTGGTGGGGATCATAGTTTTGATACCCATCCAAAGAAAGAGATTGGGGTGAGCATCATTGGGATGGTATTTTGTCAGGTTTTATTGATATTGTGACCTTTGTCAACTATAAAACAAATGTCTTTTGTCTCTTCTTTGAACTTTTCTTTCCAAAGCAGTGTAAACATGAAAAGATATATGGGCAATGTTTATTGCATCGACAAACTCAATGGGGCCCACCTAGGACCCCATTAATCATGGGACTTGGGTGGGTGGGGGGGGGGGATGGAAAGAGTCATATAAAATGAGACCATATATCAAGTTTGAGGTCAATCTTAAGTCTCTAACCCCTTCATTCGTGACCCACAAATTTAACGATTTTATATTAAAGGAAAGTTTTGACCCTCAATCCAACGGTCCAATCCCATCGGATTAATGAGAACTCAATTGATCCATTATAGTTTAGGGGGTTCCATGTGTGTGGATGATTTGGATGAATCATAAAGTGACCCCACTATGTTATCCCTCACCATAATGTGGTGAGGGATAGATGTACATGAATATTGCCCAAGATTGATATATATATATATATTGTGACCTTATCTCTCATAAGAGAGATGCTCTCACATGAGCATCTCCCATAAATATAAATATATATATATGGGAATGTTCATATGCATCTTTCCCTATGGTTAGGGACACTCCCCTTTTTGCACATAAAAAGTGTATTTTATACTTGAATATTTCCAAAAAGGGAAATGTCTCTCACCCTGTGGTGAAGGAAAGATGCATATGAATGTTCTCCATATAGATATATATATATATGGGGCCAGCTCTCCTAAGCTGAAGCTTAAGATAAAGTAAGCTGAAGTAATCTCAATTACGTAGTGGGGCCCACTTGGGGACCGATATGGGGATGGGGGTGAGGGGGATTTCAAAGACTCCCTGGGACCCTCCCTCCTACAAAAAATCAGCCCAAATTGTGGTTTCTATCATCTCCATCTGGGCACCAAAAGTTTAATGGTCAACGGTCTATTTGGATTGGTACATAGTCGATCCAACGGTCTAGTAAATTCGGATTTGACCAAAAGTTTGCTCTCCTAAGCTCGAGCTTGGGGAGAAAATTTCATAAGTTCGTGCTTGTGGGGCCCACCTTTGGTTCATCCAAATGGACCAAACACATGACCCCCTTAAATTGTACATGTCTACCAACTTTCGGTAAGATCCGAATTTACTGGACCGTTGGATTGACTATATATCAATCCGAATGGATTGTTGACCATTAAACTCTTAGGCCCATATGGAGATGATAGAAATTACGGTTGAGGCTGATTTTTTGCAGGGAGGAAGATCGTAGGGAGTCCTTGAAATCCCCCCCACTCCCATCCCCATGTGGGTCCCCAAGTGGGCCCCACCACACACTTGAACTTACCTTATCCTAAGTTTGGGCTTAGGGGAGCTGACCTCTATATATATAGCAATGGAGTCTTTATCTTGGGTATATTAAATACCATGTAAAGTTCGACGACATTAGTTAAAAATAAATTCTCCTCGTAATCTTCTTCTTTTTAGTTGCATTCAGATAATTTGATTGGATTGCAAAACTTACTAAAAAAACTATGACATTGTGTATACCGTTTTTTTTTTTTTTTAAAGAAAAGGTGCAAAAGACACTTGCACTGGAGACTTATTAAAAAAACAAGGGGATTTTACTGAAAAAATCCTGAAATATAGCTATATATCCCGAAAGGTCATCGCAATTTGTATATCACTAATGAGGTCCTTTCGCCAATTTTTTATATTTTTTTATACTTTTTTTATGAGTGACGATAGCATCACCATGGGCGACACTAGCGTCGCTCATCGCACCCCATGCGTCGCTCGTCACACCTTCTTCCCTTCTTTTCTTTTCCTTTCTTTCTCTTCTTCCTCCTCTTTATTTTCCTTTCTTTATTTCTCTTACAGCATGAGCTAATCTAGTAGCTTTGGATCACGGGAGATGGATTCATGTCTACATAGAGAAGTTAACATGAACTCATTTTGTACAAATGAAACTCACAAACTCACAAATGAAGCCATTAATCTTTTTGAACAAATGAAACTCACAAACGTCCCCAATCTAACGCAGGCCAATAGGTTGGACGTTAATGGCAAATAACACAGTGGATCGGTTTGTAGAGGATTGCTGAAATCCAGGATCCTTTAACTGCACGCTCTTACATATGCTTTACAGAGTTGGGGACCTTTTTTACTTTCTGTCCCATATTCGAAAGTTCCCTTCCTGCTTCCCAAGTTCATGCCAAGAGCACATGGGTTGGCATTCAATTATGGAACGAATGCATAGGTGTTTGAAGCTGTCCTACAATATGCACCCAATGGCAAACTCATCCATCAGCAGTCATGTTTGTTTGTTTGCAATGGAGTGGAACAAGGGAGTGAAATAAAATTCTTGAAAAGGTATTTGTGGAGATTGTAAGAAGACAATGTTTGTGGCGATTAGCTCATGCTGCAAGAGAAAGAAGAGGAGGAGGTAGACGAGAAAGAAATGAAAAGAAAAGAAGGGAAGAAGGTGTGACGAGCGACGCATGGGGTGCGATGAGCGTCGCCCATGGTGACGCTGTCATCACTCATAAAAAAATATAAAAAATTGCCGAAAGGACCTCATCAGTGATATACAAATTGCGAGGACCTTTCGGGATATATAGCTATATTTTGGGATTTTTTCAGTAAAATCCCCAAAAAACAATTATGACATTGTGAATGCTAATTATTTTAAGAAAAGGTGCAAAAGACACTCGCACTGGATTAGTTGCCCGCAAAATTTAGGAAAGAAAAGCAAAAGCAAATTTATATTTAAGTGTCTGCTTGGTTTTTCAATGAGGGCTGGCTTTTTGTTTGCACATATCTTGCGTTTGTTTGCGCTTATTTTTTAGGTATAAGAATGGTGTATAAATGAGATAGTTTTCATATGAAATTTTTACATCTTAAAGAATATGAAACGATTACCCTCTCTTTGATTTAAGAAGGTGCTCTCAAGTTGCAATATCAAATCCTTTCACCATCACTCCTGTAGGCCCCAGATTCTTAATCTAAACTATTCAAAATCTTATTGACCCATTAAAACTCAAAGCGCTTAATTTTATGTCTTAAACTTTTTTAGGTCTTGAGATATGTGAAGATTTTATATTGGTAATTGGAACATTTAGCATTTACTCATGAAAATGGTTCTTCTAAACATAGAGTTATATTTCACAAGTTGAACTTTACATACATAAAATTAACATATAAAAATTTATTTATGTAAATCCCAGATTTACATATCTCATGCATAAAATACAAATGACCCATGGCCTTGTTTGTTTTGAAATTGAATTTCTAAGAATTTTAAGCGATGTCTACCTCTTGAAGGTTCCAAAATTGAAGAAGTTGCAGTCTGCAAATGGTTTTAAATAGAGGGAACATTCATACGCATCTTTCCCTCACCATAAGGTAAGGGACACTTCCCTTTTTGGAAATTTTCAAGTACAAAATGTACTTTTCAAGTACATAGGGTGAGGTAAAAAATGCACTTTGCATGTACAAAAAGGGGAGTGTCCCTCACTCTATGGTGAGGGAAAGATGCACATGAACATTCCCCTTTAAATAGCATCCTACTTTGCCCAAAATGTTTGTTTATGAATATCGTCCTAGTAATTCAAGTCCTAGACAAATGAGGTTCTTATCTACATTTGCACCTTATCTCCCTCTTTTCTCCCCCCTTTATTTCTCAGAAGATTTTCACCTATGCCTCTGTGTTCTAGCTCAAGGGTCCATTTGGAAGCATTTCTATCATTAAAAGTAGGATGGATGGAAATGTCTCTTTACGGATAAAGGTCATATCAAAAAATCAGTCCTATCAAAATATCTTAGCCCTTGATTTGACAATCTTTAAGTTTAATGGTAAAAAAATAATATAATTTTTGTAAATTAAATCTAACGGTGAGCAAAGATTCGATGAGCATAAAATTGGGCAGGGTGTTAGACCTTGTGGAACTAAGACTGAACAGGAGAAAATTCTCCAATCTGCGCTTTGTTCACCTACGGAAAAGTGTTGGATTTTTATCCATGCCATCTACAAAATGAGGACATTCCTTGCAGCCGTGCACCGGTGAGTGAAGATTACCACCCCATCCCAATGTAATTGTGAATTTGTAGGTGACCATTCAATGTAGTGATCAGAAAGTATCACTGTTCAGAACCCCTGAAAATTGGTCTGGCTCATCAAAAGTCACAAACCAGAGAGGAGGTTGTGGCACACAAATTTCAAGCTGAAAGGTACTTCCATTATAATTGTTTGGGCCAGCAGCAATTCACATGGAAGCAGTAAGTGAGAGCAGGAATTTGTTAATAACTAGGCCAGGTGGCCAAGAAATCATGGTGGATTGCACATAATAACTCTGCAGACGGCCTATACCAAAGGAGAAAAAACAGTGAGTACAGTTCTATCTAAGAACTTTCAGTCATGTAAACCCTAAATCATAAACCCGCATATCAAATAATTAACATACACTTCATTGGATAAAACTCATGTAGGTAATCAAGGTGAGGCAACAACTTGAATAGTTTGGATCTTTAGGAGTTGGACCTCACATCTACAGATTTGATGAGACCTTACTAGGGCACACCATGAGATCAACCGCTCCCCTTGCAATAAATCCCAGGTCAGCTGAAAATGAAGGACAAGAATGTTAATTAGTATGCATTGGATGGCCTCATCAGATGGCAACAGTGTATGCTTTTAGTTCAGGTATCCACTTAGAAATACTTTTGACAGTGAAGGGCTCTTTCAAATGTTTTTCTTAGGGCTTTTCAGAATTAGCAGTATTCTCCCAAAGTGGCTGGAAACTGTTAAAAAAAAAAATTTTAAATACTGTTAGTCTATGTGCTTTTCAAAAATGGTTTCATAGTTTAGGGGGATTGTAGAAATGCTAAGAAGTCAGATGGTTTATTTTTTAAGCAAAAATCTTGTGCTCTTTTAGAAAAATCTCTGTATTTAGCGATAACCAGGAAACTGATTCAGTTCCAGGTCCATCCAGTGTGGATTTGGTCCACCATATGCCTTGATTAATAATTGGGTCGGTCCAAGCACGCCCTGGACCCATCCCATTCACAGCCTTTTTAATTCCAACCGAGGCTGTATTTATTGCACGACTTATGTTACGGAAAAATCTCATAACTTCTAAGGGCATGTTTTTATTTTATTTTTACAGGAAAGATAAGGCAATGTCTGTTTTCCAATCTATAAAGTAAAATATGTAGTAAAGTAATCACAGCATCAAAAAATTTACTTTACCATGTTGTGTTGGTCACAACTATTTAAGTTTCAGACATCCAAAAAGTTTAGTTTACCAGACCACAAAAAACTTCACCTCATAAAAGACAAGTGGTTACTATACCACTCATCTCACTTAACCTTACTCTACCTCATGAAAACGCATGCATCTTTAATTTACCAGAAAGTATACTTCACCTTTATCTAGGAAATATGCATTTACAGTATCCATGATGCAAACATCCGTCAGATAACCCAAGTTTGCACACAAGTGCCTTCCATTTCTACTACTTGTAATGGGAAAAAGCAAAAAGAGTTCTGAATCTTTCTAGGGTTCTTCCACAGAAAGGTGCTACAGAAAACAAATACAGAGAAAAGAGAAAATAATAGAACACATACCATGACAGAAAAATTGGTGACAACTCAAACTACTGACTATTCTCAGCTACTGAAGCTTCCTCTTCAATACATTTTCTTTTTCTCTCACCATCTTCATCCTCTCCCTCTTCTTCATCACCTTCAGCTTCACCTCTTTTTCTCTGAGGAATCACTTGGAAAAATGCACTCTTCCAGTCTCTAGTTTCTAAGTATTTGAGTATAATCTCAACCACTTGATTCACTGTGAGAACCTGTTTCACCAAAAATACATGAACACGGATCAATGGGAAAGGTGTTTATGGGTAACTAAGGAAATCACAAACACTTGCTCACCCCTCAGACTGAAGTGGTGTTCACAATTGGACAACTTTTTACTAAAAAAAGACCTGTTTGTTTACACTAAAATGCATAGGAATTGAATACAAAGGGTGGTTAGAAATGAAGATCAGAGGTGAGTTTCCAAAAATAAGCATCAAATAGCATCTCTTTTGATTTTCATTTTTGGAAATCCACCTTTAATCTTTATTTTTTACCACCTTATGTATTCAATTCATGTATATTCTAATGCAAACAAACAGAGGCCTCTGAGCTCTAATACCAGTGTCAGCCTCTTTAGAAAAAAATATGTACACACACTCACACGCAATGTATTACGTCACTCAAAAGAATCAACAATTTATTTGAACCAAACATTTCACAAGGTGGGGCTCAGCTACCGATGATCCAGATTGTTCACCAGATCGGACCCACCACATTTGTGGAAATGGATCAGTTTCCGTACATTGAACAACCCCAATAATATAACATGTGATCTTTTTTCATTGTTGATGAAACATTAGATTTTTTTCCCCCTTTTTTCAGCTTTCTTTAAGGCAGATTATCAAATGCGACTCCTCTCCAGTGAGGGAACTTTAGTACGTCACCCATCCAGAATGGTTCACACTGGATGAATGATCTCACTTGCTAAACAATAAACCTTGTCTGTGCAATGAGTTTGGTTCAAACAGTCAACCTCAGGCCATGCATTGAACATTTTCCCCTTCCAATACTGTCATGCAACATCTCATAGCACATTTACCATGTGATAAACACTGATGTATATAAGAGAGTGTATTGTATGGACAACATGTACATACAGTATATCATCATTTCCTTGTACAAATTACTGGAAATGTAGTATGGTAGAGCACCACATCGAAAAAGTAGGCACGGTTTGGTTTGATAATTTATTATGGCCAACTTCCTACCTGATGTGAAACCTGTACTGCATTACATCAAGGGAACTGCCAATGGGGGACGTTGAAATGGGAAAACAGCACAACCCAAACGAGGCACTAATGAAATGCTCATGAAATATTTGCACAGAGAAAGGAACTGAATAGGGGCTGTCAATGGAGAGGCTATCTCTCAGGTAACCATTGAATGAATTAAAGCAGTAAAATGGACCATTAGGGTCCAGCAAAAAGGACCATCAATATGGATGCTCACATTATATAGTATTTTTCATCCTTCAAGTCAATGAAAGGGGCATTTTTGTAAGGTGACATTTAGACTTACTACGTAATATGGAACTGAATCTTGGTAAACAAAGAAATAATGAGCTAAATACATGTGGATGAAACATGTATGCAATAACAGATGTGTAGAGCCAGAAGGGCAGAATTAGGAATGAGTGCATAAGAGGATAACCGTGGGTGGCTCCAATAGAAGAGAAAACCACGAGATGGTGTGGCCACGCACATAACAGTAACAACCCCTTGCAGGGCATTGTAGTTACAAGTTCAAGGAACCAAGGGAAGGAGGAGACCGATCTCACAATAAGATACATTAACATTGTGGGAGTGACAGAAAACATAGCACTAAATAGGATTGAATATAATAGTATAACTCGCAAAGCTATCCCCTGATAGATGGGATAACCGGAAATGCTTCCATGACGATGATGATATTATAAGGAAGAAATTATGATAGTTATATTTATATATAAGCCACTGTACCATAAATTGTGATACATTTGAGCAAACCTACACTGCAGGCTCACTTGCAGTCAACGGAGATCATTAGACCGAGCCAACCAACCAACTCCCAACCCTGCCCACCAGCCTGCATCCACCCACCGAAATGGGCATAACTCTAACCTGAGCAATATTAAGGCATGGTGCAATTAACAACGTGTGACTCTATGGTCCAGATTACCCCACCGGCCGGCGGCCACCAGCCAAAAATGGGCAAGGTGCAATTTACAATGCACCCCTATGGTCTACATTGAAGAGAAGTGGGCCCCTCACAACATAATGTAGTGTCATCATTCAAAGATTAAATAAATAAATAAGGGAGTGTCATCTTTATTAATTATTCCTAATTTATATTAGTGCATAATTTCACAAGTTTTTTAGTTGCTAAATTATTCCAAATTTATATTAGTGCATAATTTCACAAATTTTTTTGTAGCTGCTAAAGAAAAGTCTCTAAACGTGCCTCTCCCGAACCATTCAACAACCCATTTAGATGACCAGGCATGACCAGGCCAAGATATTAGGCAGGTCAAGAATAAGCGGGAAGCACGTGAATGTTACTGAGAACTGTTAGCAGACTATTTCAACCCATCCTTGTATTTTACATGTGCAGCCAACCTGATTAGAGGACCAACCTGGTTTATGGACATAAAATATTGAGCCCACCTGATCAAAGGCTTGGATTTCAAATACAGAGCCAAACTAACACGTCTGGCCATGCTTGTGCACTTATTAAACCCCTTGCTATGGATACCACTCCCATGAATAATGAGAAAGTTTTCCCTCCTCCACAAATGATAAGGAGCCAAGTGAAACCTTTTAGATTACTCGTCCAAAAAAAAAAAATTAAGCCAAAATCCAACAGCAACTACAAAATTCGAACTTTCAGGGCTGATGTAAAGTTATGACAAATTCCAGAGAAAAGACAGGGCAGTCAAATAATGAAGAGGAATAAGAAAATGCTAAGAGAGTAAATAACCAGTACCTGTGAACTAGACATCTTTAAGTAGTTTGCAATAGGGAGCTTTGCAGATTGGATACCCTGATCTTTTGCCTTCTTCATGGTTATTCCTTTCCAACGGTTCCGATCCACTAACCCTCCAATAATATATATTTTCTTTGGATTAAGCTCTTCCAGCACAGTTTCTGCATCTGCAGTAAGATAGACAAGATTTTCTTTCTGATCTTGCAAGACTTCAATATATGATCTATTCTCCTTCTCAATGATCCACTTGTCAAATCCAGGGAGCCTTTGGAGTTGCGTCTCTATTTCTCCTCTGCATCCCGTCAACCAAAGATGACCTGGTGAAGTACATCTTCTATTCACTGCATAACAATACATAATCTGCAACTCCCATCACTTAGTGAATGGCACATAACACATGGTCAACACTTGAACCATATGGATCTTAGTCACTAACGAGTAACAAGAGTGAGAGATGATCTAGTGGGATATCAGCAACACAAGAAGCAGAAAAAGAGGTATCTTGGGTATTCATTTAGATACACCCAACTAATTGTAAGCAGTTATAATATGTAGACATAGCAAATGGCTTCCTACTTTGCCATGCATACGGTACAGACATATACAGTACAGAAGTCGCAAACCATGTTACATGGGAACTTGTGCCACCAAGATTATTAACAGATCAATCACTTATATTTATTTGCAGCAGAAAAATATGAAAACAATTATCACAACTCATGAGGGTACGAATTGCTGCAATGATCCCAATGGAGAGCAGATTATTGCCATCCATCCAGCCAAAGAATATTCTACCTGACTGTGATCTGGGACTTGCCCTTCAGAGACAATTATTAAGTTATCATGAAATTCTGAAATGGGAAATGCATTTGAGGTAAAATAATAATAAATCAACCACAGAACAAAGCAATACCAGAAGCATTGGCATATTAAGCTATTCAATGAACAAAAAACAAAAACTGATCAAAGTTATTTGTAGGGAGTGGCGTGAATCCGGCCTATTGGAAAGACTTGCAATGTTGGTTACATGACATGGGAGGCAATTTGAGTGAAAAAGGACGAAGCAGCGTTATTAGATGTCAGTAAGTATCAACACCAGGGGAGCAGAGACCAAGACCAATATTCTAAATGGGATCAGAGACCAAGACCAGTAAGCATCAACACCAGGGGAGCAGAGACCAAGACCAAGACCGATATTCTAAATGGGATCAGATCATCAGAAGCAACAGTGCCACCTCAGCTATAAATTTCCTGAAACTAAGATTATAGTTTTAGAATGTCAATTTATTATTACATAATTCAATGGAATACAAAGTTTTCAAAAATTAAACTAGAGCTAGTGCACATGCACAGAAAATAAAATAGCATTAGTTGAGAAAAAGGTATTATCATTAAGGTTGTAAAGCTTTATTGAAATTTGAAAGTTGTTGCAAAATGATCGGTTGAGAGAAAGGTTGTTTTCTTGTCAGACCAGCATGGGGATGTTGTGGACTTCTAAATCTACACCCTACCTGTTCTGATAATTTGATAAGCGATGACCTATATTCTCTCTATCAAATGAACCTAGGCAACTGTTTGGTGGTACAGATATGGCTGATTACAGCCAATGCTAGACAATAACAAGTCAATAAGTGAAAGAAGGATCGTTAGATGAGGGAGTTTTTGCCACACCTCCACATTTACAGTTTGCAGGCTTAAGCAAATTGTGAGCCCAAGCAATTAACATCTACTAGTCAATGGAATCAGGATTATGTCAGTCAATTGTAGAGTTCAAACACATGGAAAACTAGGATATTTTGTAAGAAAAAAATGAAAAATAGATATTGACTTTCAAAGCCAACTGCATACGGAAGAGACAAGGTTTCAATGATGATTATATTTCTTTCATTCATGAAACTTCTATAATGCAGTCAATGTGAAAACAAAAGGAATAAAGGGTTGACTAAGATATTGGGTAAGAAAAAATGAAAAATAGATATTGATTTTCAAAGCCAACCCCATACAGATGGGACAAGGTTCTGATAATGATTATGTTTCTTTTATCAATGAAACTTCTATAATGCAATTGATATGAAAAGGAAAAAAAAAGGGTTTTATTTATTTCTCAACTTCAGCAAACTTTCCACCTTTTCTTATCACTCCTCCAATCCTAACAAATACCTTCAAACAAAATCATGCTCCACCTGGTTAGTCAGCATTGAGTTCAAGGATATTTTCACATTAGGCTTAGATTCACCTATTTTGAAGCCATACAACAATATTCTGAATCCATCATCCTAAATTTGGATAAATTTAAATTTTTATCAGGGTGATAATGACTTCTTTTTCTATGCAAGTTGATGACCCACCAAGGAGAAGGGCGGGCCAAAGAGGACACAGATGGAAGTAGTAACAGTAGATCTGAAGAACTGTAAGCCATCCAAGGATTTAACTCATGCTAGAACAGAAAGGAGAAACAGAATTCTTGAAGCGACCCCAACAAAGTAGGCACAAGGCTGATAACAATGATGGTGGTGGTGATCACGACTTCATGTATTTCATAATATCCTCACCATATAATATAGCACACCTTTACCATTTACAATAACATCTGGCTTTATAAACACTTTTTCCAGGCTGCCAAAGGAATGAGAATGATCGACAAGAGTAAACACGTGTAATGGCACCATGTCTTTCCTTCATGTGTATGATGGTCCAAAATATATGTCCTCTGGCTGTTCAGTCTGAGGTCAGCAAACAAACATCTCTGTTGGTAGGACACAACCGTCCAATCAATGAGACTCGTTGAATGTGAACAATGCTAGGTCAATTAGGATATAATTTTTACACCATGGATTAAGGAACCAGGACAGTCGGGTCATTTCCATTTTCCATTTGTAGCCGACAAGGCACAGTTGGGCCATCCCACCAATAAATAATAACTAGAAGAGTATTGATCCAAAAGATCATGGTGATTGGAGAATTTTAAACATCCATCTTCGGACTGCAACAAACAAATATGCGAAAAGTTGATCAATTGGTCATGTAGAACCATCCGCTCTAAAACAAAGGTCAAACTCAAGGCATAGATGGCTCAGATCTCATTAATGTGGACCACATGATAACTATAGATGTGCATAGGCGTCAAAATAATTAAGAAACTAATCAAGATAGGCATTTGTTCCTATCATAATTTGTACATCATCAAATAATCCAAGACTATTTGACCCATGCAATGACCTTAGACGGGCAAAGACTATTTACTATGTCCATCCTCTCATCAATAGCTTTTCAATCATTGTTGCCAATTATGTTCCGGTTTGAGCCTGTAGTGAAACGTTTCAACATTCCGGTCAATTCCGTTATTCCATTTCGGAAAGACGAGATTGAAAAATGAAAATATATATACAGGAGCCCCTCAGATGATCACCTGTGCTCACGTTATGATGAACACCTGTGCTCATCATAACGATGAGCACAGCCCCCCTTAACACATGGTGGGGCCCCACTTTGTAAGGCCCATGGCCTTAATTAGGGGGGTAGCATTATTAATTAAGGTTAGTGTTGGTTAATCTAGTTTTGTAGCATAATTAGGTGCATTGAGTAGCTTTCATCATACATGACATTCATGTGTTAGACCCATCATACTATTAGCCCAAAACCCACCTAGAACCCATTTAGAAACCCACCTCAAAATGACCCTAAGCCCTTCTAATCTCATAAAACCCATTTAACAAAATGGGCTAGGCCCCTTAAAACCCCACAAACTATCTCTACAAATCTAAACTTCTCTTTCATTTACATTTCATTTCATTTCACTTCTCTTTCATTTACATTTACATTTCATTTCATATCCCCTCCATTTCTCTTCATTTCATTTCATTCACAACACTTCATCTTCTATTCTCTACTCTCACATCTCCCTTCCCATTCTCTTCTTCTTCCATCCCCTTCCCACCATTGTGCAAGTTTCCAAGGCCAAGCCAAGGCTCCCCAAGCTTCCCTAGAGCCTCATCTTCCTCATCCTCATCATCTCCTTCCCATTTTCACCTTTAGGTAAGCATACCCATTTTCAATCTCCAAGGCCAAGCCAAGGCTCCCCAAGCTTCCCTAGAGCCTCATCTTCCTCATCCTCATCATCTCCTTCCCATTTTCACCTTTAGGTAAGCATACCCATTTTCAATCTCCATATATTTGTTTCTATTCATTGTAGAACCTTGCATCCATGTCTTAGGTATGTTTTTCTTCTTATTTGGCATGTAGGCATTGGATTAGAGTGGGTTGTGGTGGAGATCAAGATTTGGAAACCCTAGGCACCAAGAAAGAGGGGTTTTGTGCAATCAAGCCAAGGCAAGTACATAGACATGAATAATAGTGTGTACATGTTACATTTGTTGGTTTTGATGCTTTAAATGTGTTCAATATCTCTACTAGATGCTTAAGATGTGTTCAATATCTCTAATAGATGCTTTAAATATGTTAAATATCTCTACTGCTACTTTAAATATGTTAAATATATCCACTAATGCTTGAAATGTGTTAAATACCTCTACTAATGCCTTCAATGCGTTAAATATATCTACTAATGCTATAAATGTGTTAAATATCTCTAAATGTGTTAGATATCTCTAACATCTGCATTTATGATAATTGGGTTAGTAGGTATGGATTTAAAATACACTAATGGTGGAGCTATTAATGCGTGTCAAATGGTGTTAAATTGGGTTGTTTGGATTAGTAGGTATGGACTTGAAATACATTAAGGGGTGGAGCTATTAGTGGGTCTTAAAATGGTGTTAAATTGAATGGATTTGGGGGCATTAAAATGGTGTTAAATTGAATGGAATATTTGGAACCCATTTACCCTTAAAACTTGGACCTTGGCCCCACTTGACCTATGAATATGAATTGGACCTCTAGTAAGGGGGTGTGTAGGCTAACATCTCCTTGTGGGTTGTGAGGTAGTATATGTGGGACCCATATTGGGCTAAGTGGGTGGCGTAGTTGAACCCCGAGGTGCCAACAACTTTAGAAGCACCAAATGATTATGAGAGGCATTTCAGACCCGCGTAACCATTGTGTTAGACGGTATGGACCCTACATGTGATGAATAACCCTAGCCTTAGGTTGGTTTGTGCCCAATCCCCTTAGCCCTTGACTATAGGATTTGTATAGGCTATGGTTAGCTATGACCTCCCGAATATTACAAGACAGGAGCATATACACATTCCGTTACTCGGTCTAATACCCTCTATTAATATGCTCGCGGGGTGGGCTCCCCTGTGGCTCCATTGACAATGTGATGGGAGCACCCAATGTAGGATTAACCAGACCTCTTGTTTATGAGAGTGTGTGTGGGTGGGTTTGGGTGTGTATGTGTAGGTTTGGATTTGTGCGTGTGGATTTGAATATGTGTGTGTACATGTGGGTTTGTGTGTGCGCTCCCGCGAATGATTTTGTACTTACCGTCTGCAAATCGAGAGGTGGACGTATGCCACCATACCAGCTTGTCTGGGTTTGACTAGGTTCGCCTGGGTTGCATTTGTTTGACCAGCTTGTCTGGGTACCGGGGTCGCCTGGGTGTGTTCATTCTCATAGCATATGATGGTCTGATTATTTTGTTGGTTAGTACGTTTCGTTTATCCATTATTTCTGTACTTTCTGACATATTGGTTTCGGTTGGCACATGTTACACTGCTACTCATATTTATTTACTTGCCAGTATATCTGATGCTGCTACATTTGGTGCTTAGGTAGTGGGGCCTATTGTGTAGGCGGTTGTGCCGGTCTTACGGGATTCACTAGTTGAGGGATTACCCCTAGTGGAGTGTAGCAGCAGTGTGGTGTTGCTGGATTGGTACATGAGAGTCTTACTTTACATTCCGGCTTTGAGCATAGGTGCTTCTTGCACATGTCATTATGGTGTTTTAGACTTTCGTTAAAACTTTGATGCATTTTGTAATTGAAATATAAGTAAATGTCTTTCTGTTACTTGTATCAACTATGATGTTATCATATGTTGTATTGGTGACCATCTGCGTAGATTATATAAATCGTTGCTTCCGTGTTTGTTTATGGTGACTAATCATCACTCATAACCTCACTATGGACTTCGATCCACCCGGAATTGGGGCTGCAAATCTGTTTAAAGGGAAAGATTTTAATTGGCCCCGATTCTCATGCCCTAATGATGCGGTTAGGATCCAATCAAATTTTTGAGGCGTGACACACTTCATGATCCACCCAAGTGGACCATAAAACAAGGACCCCCTTGACAGTCATGGATCCTGGGTTTGGCACCCATTTGAATGCAATGAACTATTGGACCGAGCAATGTTTTTAGTTGTTTGGTATGAAATCTTTTTCACTTTTTGTAAAGAAAAGTGAAACTTTTTTTTGTCTTTTAAGATAGTGGGGATTTTGAATTAAAGTGCCCCTGAATGTGAAAAATGAAAGCTTTACTATACTTTTACTAATCTAATAAAGTGCCAATGGCCCCTAATGGAGCTAATTTTTGAGCACATGCTAATGACATCGAATTTAACCGCTCGGATCATCATTGGGTGGGCCCCACGTAAGAGTCGTATAGATCCGGGCTCAGAGAATATAATTAGAAGGATGTCTTTGAAATTTTCACAAAAAAACAGGGGTACCCTTGTAAATTCCCAAATCCCCCACATGATCTCGCAGACCACCAAACTCAACCAAGCAAAAACCCTTGAACATAAAAAATAAAGGAAAGAAAACCCCACCTGCTGAACGAGGCTGTGAATCTCATTAGGGTTCATCAGATCCGAGAATTCGAGATCAACGACGATCTTCTGCCCAACGTCGATCGCTCTCGTCATCCTCTCGATCTTCTTCCCTCGCTCTTCCGATCTCTTCTCCATCCTCTCCTTCCTCATCTCCTTCCTCGACTCGATCAGCTTCGACTTCTCCTCCTCCGAAACGCTTTCGAGCTTCGATTGCCATTCGGATCTCTTCCTCTCCGCCTCCTTCTGCTTCTTCTCCTTCAGCAGAGCCTTCCTCTCGGCCTTCTTCTCCTCGAACCTCTGCTGCTTCAAGAGCTTCTTTTGGGCGTTCTTCGATAGAGGACGAGTGGGTTTGGGTTCGGGTTCTTTCGTTGGGTTTTCGGGGGCATTATCGTCATTGGTGATCGGGTCAGACATTTTACGTTTCGTTGAGCTAGGGTTTTCTTGGAGAGGTCCGTTGAAATGGAGTTGCCGGAATGACGGTGGAAATGACGAATGTGTCCTTTTTCTTAGCGGAGCTTTGAGCACATGCTTTTTCTTTGGAAAATGTTTGGCGCTTTGCAGGGCCCACTTGATCCACTAGTTACATTGGATATAAGATTACGACGCAGAAGTGACTCTGACTAATGATAGTTTTAATTGTGACATCCCAAATGTGAAAATTTTCAAATATTTTGGTTGTGGCATTTTTTGGGGATTTTTTAAAATGTTTAGTATTTTAAGTTATTATCAAGGGTATGTTTGTTTCATTTAATTGAATTTTTGTAGGCCATTAAAAATGAAGAATTAAAGGTGAATATATAAAAATAACAATCAAATGACTTTTCCCCCTTAATGGATATTGAAGTAAAGGGAAATGAGAAACGAATGCAAGGAATATAAAATGTAAATTCCTCGTTTCAACTCCTAGATATTCTATACAAATAAATCGCCCAAGACGAACCCATGAAGAAAATGAGGATTGAAGTAGGGTTGTGAGGAAGAGTTGCTTAAATTGTGATACAACTTTGCTCGGTCATGCTCAATTTTGTTGAGTTTTATTTTGAATTAGATTTCTTAAAGCCAAGTCTCTCTAATGTGTTTTAGATGCGTACAATTAAAAGATTTAGGACTTATTCATGCAATGAGAGCATTTCACACTTGGTAGATTTCTCTTCCCATTAGAGAGAGGAATCATGTATTCCTCTTTTTTCGTAGGAAATCAAAATCCTCTTTGTCGATAGAATTAACTATTGTTTTCCCTTTTTCACAAAGAAAATGATTCACAACAAACAATGAAATGGTGGAGTGCATAAAAAATTATAACAGCTTTCCTCTTCATCACATAATCTCTACTTACATAAACGTAACCTATAAAATTTGAGATAGGGTATAAAAATTAATGACAGTTTAATATAGTTAATAGGATAGATATTCAAATTTAGTTTACATTCTCAAGAATGGATGACTCCTAGTTATATAGAGAGAAATTCTCAAAAAAAACAAAAAAAAAGTACTAAGGGGGTGTTTGGAAACAAGATATTTGAAGATATTTTGTTATATTATCTACTAATTTAGAATGTAATCTACCAACCTAAAAATGAGTTGTTTTGATAACTCAGAAAGTATCTTACAATATCACACTTTCTTTCAAAAACTTTCATATTACATTATTCAATGATATGCTGTATAAAATAATCTTATCTTTAAAAAATCTTTTTTTAACTACAAATGGAGAGTTTGAGTAAAAACCATATGATAGATCATGAGCAACCATTAATTATAATGGCCCGCTATAAGTTTTAACATTTATGGGTCCCACTATTAGATTGGCCCCACAGTGCTTACAAATTTAATGTTGGTCCTATAGCCATATCATGACTACATAACACTTGTTAATTATCAATATTAGGTGGGTCCTATAAATGTCAAGCTCGGGGCTTTCATTGTGATTACCAACAATTAGGTGGGTCCCATACTATCAAAATCAGTCGGATCCCATGATTACCAAGATTGAATTGTGTGATTGTAATTATCAGTTTGCCATCATTAAATGGGTCCCACTATTTGATAGCTCTCCTATCGTTAATATGACCACCAACATCAAATGGGTCCCACAATGATTTCTCATAAAAAAGTTAGATATAGCCATTTGTGATAATCACCATTAGATGTATATAGTATAGCTACCAACGTTAGGTGGACCCACCTTAATTATTTTTTTTGAGAGAGAGATGGACCCACCTTAATTAAACAACATTGCTTGGATATCATGATTTATCTCATGATTTAATTTAGTCTTATATTTCTTTTTCCAATAGATGGGTCCTACCATGATTATTAACACATGTGAATACTAATTAGTGGGTCCTATATTGGGTTAATTGATTATATTCTCTTCATTTCTTATTTGGTATATCATCTTGTGAGTTTTTTATAAATTGTCAAACGCTTTAAAGGTATATTAAAATCTGTGAAGATTGCCAAACACCATAAGTGACACAGTATAATAATATGACGCTATTTTATTCTATGATAATGAAATCTTACAATATTTAAACTTGTTGATATTATATTATGCACTTATCCAAACAACCCATAAACTAAACTTTTTTTCCAATCTTCAAAATAGGATATTATGAAATGGTTGTTCAAAAAAGAGTTGATGAGTTTGCGGGAACTCTTTCGAGCAAGGTATCTCTAATGTTTTCTATCCATACCAACGAATATTTCTTTAAAAAAAGAAACTAATTAACAAAAGGGCCCTTACTTAACACGAGAAAAGAGATCTTTCTTTCTTCCTCCTCCTTTCTTTCAAACCTACAGTTTTGTCCTCCTTCGCCCATTTCACACATCACAATCAACCACACTATAAACCAACTGGAGTCAATAGCTTGATAAAACCTATATATGAATTTAGAAGTGGGGGGAAAGGTATTTCATTTTTTTTTTCAACGGTGTTATTAATCTATACCTTTATCCTAGACTTTGAGTTCGTGGCCATTGTTTTCTATCATTTTTAGTAAATTAGCCAAAGGCTGCCCTTATAAAATGCATTCTATGAGTCTATCAAGGTTTGCCTAATACATTCTTGGATGGAAACATAATATGGAAGTCTTTGCAACCATGTGACTTGGCCATGAAAATGATGGAACATGGTGAATGGCTTAGGGTTAGGGATGGCAATTCTGTCCGGTCCGGTCCGATCCGATCCGATACCCGCTCCGTTTGGATATGGATTTCGGATATTTTTTCGGAGATCGGGTCGGATTCGGATATAGATTTTAAAAAAAATTCGGAGATCGGATCGGAGGCGGATATGGAGATATCCGATCCGAATATCCGTTTGGATATCCGATCCGAATATCCGATCGGATATCCGTTTGGATATCCGAACCGTATCCGACCCGTTTGGATATCCGTTTAACCCTTAATTGCAGTTTTCCTCCTTATCTTATATAATATTATATATATTACACCATATATATATATCAATATATTATAGAGAACACTTCAATAATTGGGATTTGTATGACTTGTGTAAGTGTGTTGAAACTTGAATGACTTTATTTTGGAAGTTTATTTTTGAATATATTTTGAATTGTATCGTCTTTTTAATGTTTTTAATGCTTAAATTATATTTTGAATTGTATTGTCTTTTTAATGTTTTTTTAATGATTTGGATATCCGATTCTCCGTTTGGATATCCGATATCCGTTTGGAGGCGGGGATGGAGGATAGAATGGATATCCATTTGGAGATCGGAGCGGATATGGAGACGGAGAATTGGATTTGGATATGGAGGCGGATATGACAATATCCGCCTCCGATCCGACCCGTTGCCATCCCTACTTAGGGTCATTCATCCGGAAACGCATGTTGAGTGGTCTAAAATTGAATGGCATGGATTCATCCATCACGGAATTTTGGGATACATCTACAAGTGGACCTATGGACAATTCATCTACCTAATAAAGTCTTGAGATGGCACAACAGCTTGAACTCCTTTTTTGTTGTTTTGTTATTGTTGGGTAAGCTTTGTAAAGATTATAATCCTATTATAATTAGTATTGGCAAATTTATTGGTTGTTGGACAAAACCTGGGATTTATCTACAATTGTAATTTTAGTGGGACTGCCCAAGAAAGATGGCTTCATGGGTGCACCATGGACGAGTCACACGAGTCAGTGCTGCAAATCATATGAGAACGTTTTGCTTCATGATGACATCAAATGGAAACTTACTATTTGAATGATGACGTCACATGGGCACATGGTAGTTGTCATCACATGGGAAAGGAAAATGAAGGCAACACAAAAGTCAAAGAATCATGTCTCGTCTCCATGTCTATAAGTAATTCAAATACAAAGAATAATAAGCCTCGGGATCCGTGCGTCAAGAGTGAGGCTTCCCAACAAAATTGCTTTTAAGGAAAAATTTTAATTGTTGCGCAAATTCAGATTTTTTAATATTTTATTTCCTAATTTCTCTCAAAACACTAATTTGAGTCCTACTTGCTCTACAAGTATTAAGGCACGAATTAAAGCCTATATATTGCCTTCCTCTCTCAACTCTAGGGCACCACTCTCCCATAAAAAAAAACCTAGAGATCTATTGAGAGATGGCTTTCTTCTCCAAAGCTTCAAGTTGTTGCGCTTAAGTTCTAGTCTTTGGATATTCTTTCTGCTACTTTTCTGAAGTAGATTCATCTTGAAAAAACATTCAAGGTGGTTTGTTCAAGTACAGCGAAGGTGTACGGTGATCAATTGGCAAGATAGCACAGTCCTTAGGTTGAGTTAGCAACTGGGAAAGGGTTATGAGTTCTTTCTTGTAACTTTCAATTTATTTAGTGCTTAGTTGTCTATTGGCCTAGACAATAAGGCCCGTGGTTTTTTCCCGAGTAGGGTTTTTCCACGTGTATACCGTGTGTCCTTCTCATTGTGTAGTTGCTTGATTTTAATATGAATTAGGGTTAATTACTAGATTAATCATTTATTCTTGAAATCTAATAGAGATCTAGTTATTGGAACCTAAGCCTATGTTAAGGCCGGATTTTTCAATTGATATCAGAGCAGGTTACACAAAGTTATTGTGTGATCTATTTAGAAGTAGTCTCTAATGGATTTCAACAGAGAATGAATGTCTACCACCAAGCGCCCTCTCTTAGATGGAACCAATTATGTTTACTGGAAGGTAAGGATGATTGCTTTTCTTAGGGCTATAGACGATCAAGTTTTGGATATTATAGTGGAATGATACTTTGATCCCACTGTTGTTGTAGATGCGCAGACTAAACTCACAACCCTGAAACCCAAAGCCCAATGGACCGTTATTGAAAAGACCAAGTTTAATTGTAATAATAAGGCCATTAATGCAATCTACAACGAAGTGACCCCAATAAAATTTCATAGAGTTTCTGCGTGCCCTAATTCCAAGGCAGCTTGGGATCTGTTTATGACTATCCATGAGGGAACAGACACTGTCAAGCAAACCAAACTCCAAAACTTGACAACCGCTTTTGAGACGATTCGGATGAAAGATTCTGAAACTTTTGACGAGTTCAATTCTAAATTGAGTAAAATTATGAACTCAAGTTTTAATTTGGGAGAACCTATACCTCAACCCAAAATTATCAAGAAAATATTGAGGTCTCTCCCAGAAAGGTTTCGTTCAAATGTAGTTGCAATTGGGGAGTACCAAGGTCTAAATTCTCTCAGTGTTGAAGAGTTAGTTGGTAATTTACAGACATATGAAGCTAGCGATTGTCTTAGCAATAATGGTAAGGAAGTTGCACTCAAGTCTTCAAAATCTGTGGATAGTAGTTCTGAATCAGAGTGTGACTTAGAGGACGTCGAGTTTGAAAAATACTTCATTAAAAAATTCAAAAAGATGTTGAAAAATAAAAAGGCTAAGAAGGATGGTAACAACAAGGCACCCTACAAGAGCAAATATGTGCCTGAAAAGAACCAATCTAAAGGATCCACCAAGCCTATCCAATGCTTTGAATGTCAAGGTTATGCTCACACTGCTGCTAAGTGTGCCAATAAAATAGAAATGAGCAAAGGTAAGGTTTTTAATGTGTCTTGGGAAGATGATACAGATGAGGAAAAGAGTGAGCATAAATCTCCTGATGATGATTTTAAAAATTGTGTTGCTTTCATGGCTTTGTCTACCGTATCTTCTATGGAGAGTTCATCTGACAGGGAGTTCAAGTCCGATGAAAATCCAGATTCTGATAACTTTTCTGATGATGACAAGGACTGGGAAACTGCATACAAGAAATTGTTGCAATAGTCCATACGTATGTCAAAGATCAATAAGAAAAGAGCATTAAAGATGCAAGAAATGGAGTCTCAAAATTCTTCTTTAACTGCACAACTAGAAGAATCGTATGCTAAAGTAAGCCAGTTAGAAGATCAGCATATGATATTGTCTAACAATTTGATTGCTACAGGTAAGGAGACTGAATTAATGAAATAACAAGAGCTGATAGCAAAATCTAAGACAGACAATTTGAAGAAAGAGTTGAGTCACTGTAAAGTTGAAAAGGTTGATTTAATTGGAAAGCTCAAGTTGACAACCTCTGAATTGTCAACTGCAAAGGTCTTTTTGGACCGCATGAACAAATGGTCTATGACGCTAGATGAAATACTTGGAAGCCAAAAGACTGACTTGTCTAAATCTGGAATTGGCTACACTAATGAAATTTCGTCCTCAAAAGCTAAAGGTAAATCTGTATTAGTTCAAGGACCCATTGTTTATTCTATGACTCCTATTGTTCATCCACCCTTGAAATTTGTGATCGCTAAGAATGTGTCTAAGCCTAAATTCACCCCATGTCACCTTTGTGGAATTAAAGGGCACATTAGTCCACAATGCAATAAAAGAAGAAATCATATTAGAAATCAGACGAGGAAGAATCCTTCTTCTCTTCAACAGGTCAAGACTAAGGTTGTTTGGATTTGTAAGACTGACCTGAGCTATAATGTGGTGTACACTGCACTATTTGAGTTAATTGAGAATGCTAAGGTCAATCCCCCTCTCAGTAAGCCCCTAGGTAGTGACCTAAACCCCTAGTCCTCAAATCATATTTTGAATAGCACATGCATACTTTTTCGGGCTAATTTTGAGATTATTTGTCATGTGATACACTTTGATTTGTTGGATTTTCGAACTGAATCTTTTTTCACGATTTAAAGATTTCGATCATGTCTACAAGTACACGATGACTCACTTGGACACTCACTTAGGGTCAATGAGACACTAGGATTGACAAGATTCACTGTCTTAGTGGTTTTGTACTTATTCGGAGCATCAATTTTGATTTTCCCAATTCTCTATGTTCTCTTCTTAATGTCTATATCTATATATATGACCCAAAGTGCGTAGAGATTTTTGTAGACCGACATAATGAAATTGTATCCTATATGTGACCCAAAGTGCATAGGGTTTAGAAATTTCTATATACGTGACCCAAAGTGCGTAGGGTTAAAAAATTTCTACAAAAAATGAGCACTAGAACTTGAGCATTTTTATATGTGGAGAAGTTCACGAGAATATCTAATTTTGGGCTAAGAAAATATACATATATATATATAAATGAGAGAAAAAGAAAAAAAAAGCGTGACATTAAGGGGGAGCTTCACATCTCATTGTTGTTTAGATCAAATATTTTTAAAAGGTGTGAAATTCACTTTGTATCTGATGATTGTTGATTTGTGGTCGATCTGTGATTCCTTTGTGTTTTTCATTTGAGATTGTCTTACACACAATAAACACACATGACAAATTTCTTAAACTTGTGTTGCCACATCCATTGCAAATTATCTTGTTTGAGCATCGAAGATTTTTGAATCTTGGCCTGCTTGAATTTTGCATTCAAGCATTTTTTTTTTAGGTATTGATTATATGATTTAGGGGGAGCAAGCGCTTTGTCAATTCTGAACAAAAAGGGGGAGAAGATGAGATAGCTCATGAGGTTTCACACGCTGATTAGTGTTTTGTTAAGTTGACTATATTGCTGATTAAATTTTAGAATTATTTTTAATTTTTAAGATTTCAAGCTTGATCTTTTGTCGAACTTTCGTGAACAGGATTTGCAGGGCTAAACTAAAGAAAAGTCTCTTGAAATTTATCTTTTTTTTTCTGGGTAGAAATTTTCTTGTATTTAGGTGTTGTATCCATGAATTGCCAAGGGGAAGATTGTAAGGATTGTAATCCTATTATAATTAGTATTGGCAAATTCATTGGGTATTGGACAAAACCTGGGATTTATCTACAATTGTAATTTTAGTGGGACTGCTCAAGAAAGATGGCTTCATGGGTGCACCATGCATGAGTCAGTGTTGCAAATCATATGGGAGCATTTTGCTTCTGTCACGCCCCCGGACCGAGACCCAATTAAATAAATCCTTAATCCGGCGTCGTGGCGTGGCGAGCCGGAAAATTCCGCCCGCACACACTTATTTTCCATAGGTTTCCATGGTGAGGATCCTCAAAATCAATCCATCACTTTATAATAATTACATTCACAATGTATAAATTTCGCGGAAGCAAGTAGCAAACGTATATTTAAATCAAAAACAATAATGAATAATCAAGTCTTGTATCAAAAGAGAAATATATCATAGCAAGCCCATAATTAGTTTCAAGTTCAATACAAAATAAAGGTTAATTAATACAATTCCCAAAAGAAAGCCAACAATGGCTATAGACAAGTTCCCAAAATAATATCCATCCCAATAAGTGATTCGAAGCTCAAGATTCAACCCGACGTCTAAACGACATCATCAGGATGCCACTCACGTTCAATCGGAGCTACTGGTTCCTCCTCACACTGCGTCTCAAGGGTAGAGGGGTCAAGATCTGGCACCAAACAAAGAGGGGTCAGACACAACGGTCTGGCAAGCAAATAAACAGATAATGGGACGATAGAAATTTATAAAACATGATGAAATAATTGTAAATACATTTAAAGTTCTAAACAATAGTAACGGTGAAATAAAAGAATGATTTCTGAAACATTAACAAATTAATGATTTCTGAAACATTAACAAATTCAAAGAATATAATGATTTGAAATAAATGATAACAATCGAGTAAAACAATGACAATCGAATAAATAATGGCAAACGGATAAAACAACGGCAAACCACATGTGCTATATTCTCCTATTACCGAAGTAATAAGAGCACTCAATCAATAACGTACCTCATTAACAAAGTAACGAGAGTACTCAATCAATAACGTACTTTATCACCGAAGTAATAAAAGTACTCGATCAGTTACCGAACCATAAAAACGGACGGAACGATCTAATCGTAGCCATGGCCGAAAACAATCAATCAATAGGATCCAAACTGCAGTTGGCAATAATTTTAAGGATTCCAAGTCGGGTGATAAATCCAACGAGGATCCCAAGCTTAGTGGTGCCGGACAAAAATCGCAAATCGATACAATCAAATCATTTCAATACACTTTCATCGATAAAAGCAACTACTCTGGACAATTTGCAAATGGATAATATCACTCGATTCAAACGAGTAGTTTTATCGATATTTTCAAAACATGGGGAACCACTCAATCCATTTCAAATCAATTTACAAAAGAATACATATAAATTTTCTAACTTGAAATGGAATAGTGTATGGTGATTCAATTGCTTACCAAGGAATACCTCAATATACACTTAGTCTCCAAATGTCGTTAACAATTGAGGAGTTTGGTACCACTGAAGATCTCCGACAATTAAATAGATAAAGTGTATATTAAGACTCAAAAGATTTCCCGGGTAATTTATATCATCAAACAGTTCCATCATTTTCCATTTAAATCTCATGATTCAAATTAATTTTATTTAATGCTTTCATTCCGGACTTCCATGTGTTAATATAGGGCTGAACGAACTTCAAACATAGGAGGAGGAGTGTTGACACCAAAAATGTCACTTTGCCTCTTCAAGATCCAAAGAGCTACATGAAGTCGCAACCTGCCATAAATAGGTAATGCTGCTTCCAAAAATCAAATCTTGTCAGAATCAAACAAAAACTGCAAGATTCTTCAAGACAGCCAAAAGAGGAGTACACAAGAAGTTTCGGGCCATTTCAAAATCATTTGGCCTAACTTCGCTTCTCAGACAGCCGAAAAGGAGCTCTCGGCGGCAAAAGCATCGGAGACACCAAATCTTCGATCAGGGCCGATGGATAGTCTCAAAATACTTCCAAAAGACTCCACGTCAAGTTCCGAGTCAAACCGACAACGTTTGACCCTACATCAACCCTCGAACAGCTAAATCAAGCCTCTCGGTGGTGAGAACCACCGAGGCCATTACTCATCAGATAGAGCACATGGACGGCTTCAAAATGCTTATAAAGGGCTACACGTCAAATTTCAGGTCATTTCCACAACATTTGACCATAGTTTGACGCTCGGAAGACAAATCAGGCCTCTCGGCGGCAAAGCTCTCCGGGACCATGGTTTCCAAGACAGAGCCTATGGATCATCTTAAAATGACTCCAATAGGTTCCCTGTCAAATTTCAAGTCAATCGGACATCGGTTGACCGCACATCAAACCGCGACATCTTCATCGCGACAAAAAGTAAGTCTACTGGTGATAGGACCCCAAACGGCTTCAAAACTCAAACAAAAGCCTATGGTTGGTCTTATTTATTGCTCAGCAGGCTTCGCACCAAATTTCAGGTCATTCCGACATCGTTTGACCCAGTTTCAGCTTCTGACGGAAAATCGGCAGCTCTGCGCGACAAAGTCTTCGGCTTTCTCAGGAAATTGGAAACTTTGCAAAATAAAAATGCAAGGATTCTCATCAGGTTTCCTACAAAGAAATTAGGCCAATAAATGGTCAAAATGTCAAGGAAAAGTACAGGAGAAAAAAGAATCGAAAAACAGCAAAAACGGACACAAAACGGGACACAAAAGGGGGAAAACCCCCCCAGGGTCGCCGGCGACCTTGGAACCCGGGGTCGCCGGGAAGGCCCCGGAAACCCCGATTTTCGCCGTTTTTTCGCAATTCGAAGAGCCCAGCCTCTGGTACTTTCCAAAATTCATGCTTTTGAGACACCAAGTCCTCTGACATCCGTCCAAAACACGGGTCAATCATCAAGAGTATCGAAAACAATATTGATCGCCACCCGGTCAACCAAAAAAAAGTGTGCTTTCTACCCGACCGATCGAGAAATCGACAGGACAGATGGCACCGACCCGCTGTTGGCAACAAACACCTGAAATTACATGGTCATCTGATGTTGATCTACATGAAGATCCATCGATGATCATCGATAGAAGAATCCCAAAAGACGTGGCACAGCCCGCGACTCTTCAGCTGCTCGGCGACCACTTAATGCGATTAATTGACTAGCTTTATTACAGTCATTAATCCATTTCTTTGGACGGCCCAATCAGAAGCAAGCATTCGGGAGTTACAAGTCAAGAGATTCATGGCATTTAACCCATGAAACTCCTCCCATCATGGCGATTAAAGGCGATTAAATGCCCTCAATCTCCTCCGGCCAATCAGAAGCCAAGAAAAGGAGTTACAAAATAAACAATTCAATTTTGTAACTCCTCCCATTATGCAGCTTTATGACAATCAAGGCTCATAAACCCTCCTAAATGGCTACCTAAAAGCCTATAAATAGGAGAGCTCTCCAAGAAGAAAGAGGACACAGACAGACAACGAAAATCACAGACAGAAGCACAGAAATCCAGAGAAAGGAAAAAGAGAGAAAACTCTGCGGAAGTTCTACACCGGCCACCGCAACAAGGTGACAAAAGTCCCTTGGGGGGTACCCCCCAAGGTCCTTGCCTTCTCCTCCTGCCTCCAATGGCTTAGATGTGGCTTTTCAGCCCGTCTACTCGGCTTTTTATTAGACATAGGACCTTCTTTTGGTCTTTGTCCTCTAAAAACCTGAGGTTATAGCCAAGCCAAGCGAATCAATAGCATCCTCTGTTCTCATCTGCATGGATGATGGCGAAGCCCACATATGGCTTGCGACCGTCAATCTAAACGAGTCCCCCACAATCTCCTGAGAAGTTAGATCCTCCTTTTCTTGCTTTTCATTGTAGTTTGTATTTTTTCAAAGAGACAAAAATCACAATTCTTGTCTTTCATTATTGATAAGGATTGTAAATCGGCTATAAACGCCAAAATCGGCTATAAAACGCCAAAAATCGGCTATAAACGCCAAATCGGCTATAAACGCCAAAATCGGCTATAAATGCCAAAAAAAATCGCCTTTCACGGCGAACCAAGAAAAATGTCTCTTTTCTTAAATATATGTGTAATGGAAAACTTGAAAGAAGTTGATTTCCTTTTTACTTGCGAAGGTTGATCTCCGGATCACCACTTGCAATTCCAAGTAAAAATAGAAAATCTGGCACACCCACAAAAAAAAGAAATGTTGATGCACGCCCCTGCCCCCTGGTTACGAAAGGGTCGGAACCAAACGGACTCCCACGTCCGCCGACCTCGGTAGGAACCGAGCATTTGGAGCGCGGTCCATCAAGGAGAAGTGGGCTGAATTGGGCCTGAAAACAGCCCAGAAAATGGGCCCAGAACCTGCCCAGGCCCTGCCCTGGGCCCGAGCGGCCCATGGGCTTGCTCGAGCGGACTAGGCTCTGTCCCAGCCCGTTAAGTGCAGACTTATGCACTTCTTTTTCTTCTTCTTTGTTTTTATTTTCCTTTCCCTCCTTCTCTTCCATATGCACTTTAGTATAATTTGGGCCTCTCCTAGCCTCATCAAACTCCATTAAATCATCCACATACTAATTCCTTCCATATTCTCAAACAAAAATTGATATGAACAAGACATTAACATTAAAATATACACATTTGATTCAAGGAGATTCATTGCCAATAAATTTCAAATTATTGAAAACAACAACTTTGAGAACAAATAACATAAACCATTGCTCAAATATATCAAGTTAAATCCATCAATCTTTAAAGTGAAAAACAATATAGAATAGAAATTCATGAAATCATTCATATTAAACAATAATCATCAAATTAGCTGAATAATTCACTTGCCTTGGTCAAGATGGGGAATAAATCAATCAAAGATGGTCTCTCTAAAGCCTCTAGCTCCAAATCTACAAAACCCCCAAAAATACTCATGCAAGAGCCCTAAAAATCAATCATTTTGAAAATCTCCAAGAATTTCTTTGCATGAATGAAAAAGACATTTTAAAGGTCTAGGAAAAACAAGATTTGGAGAAGAAAAACCATTGCTAACATTTTTCAAGCTCAAACCAAGAAGAAGGGCTTGGAGAAGAGGATTATCCTAGCTCAAACTCTTTGAAAAAGATGTCTTTGGAGAGCTTGAGAGACGAGGAAGAAGGTTTGGAGATCAAATCTTCACTTTACACTCAAAAGGAAAGCTTTTAAGAGGAGAGAGAATGTGGCTGGGAGAAGGGGAATAGTGAACCCTAAACTCAGCCCAAAAGTTGCAGGAAATGAAATGGGAAGGAAAAAGAGTACAACTGGGTTTTATATTAAGTAGGCAAGTGGATCCCAATCTTTAAGTGGCTGAAAGTGGCAGTTGTATGTCCTGGACAAAAACGGCGAAGAAGACAAAATCGATCATCAAAATATTTAGTTTCCAAAAAGTATATTTTCCCTAATTTTTGCAAATTTTGAACTTCATGTACAGATTTAGTGTAAAGGTCGTTTTTCTTTCTTCTCAAAAAACGTGATTTTTGAGTATTAAATCCAAAATGGTCAAAACATGAAAGTTGTTAAAATCAATGAAATGAGTCAAAATAAGTAAAATTTGAAAATTTTCAAAATCAAGACTAAATCCCTAAAGTTTCACTCGCATCACACGGGTGCCCCGGCCTGCGTCAATCTAAGTCTAACGACTCTCAAAATCCCCAAAGCTATTAAAAAATCTAAACTAGCTTAAAAACTAAGCTAATCGTCCTCTAATCCCACTTAGCAACTAATCATGACTAAAATATGAATTAAATATACTAAACCTGGGTCGGTGTCTGACAGCTTCATGATGACATCATAAGGAAACTTAATATTTGAATGATGACATCACATGGGGAAGGAAAATGAAGGCAACACAAAAGTCAAAGAATCAGGTATTGTCTCCATGTCTACAAGTAATTTAAATGAAAAGAATGATAAGCCTCGGGATCCGTGCTTCAAGAGTGAGGCTTCCCAACGAAATTGCTTTTAAGGAAAAGTTTTTAACGAGGGCAGTAGCCTAGGTCGTGGAAATTCAGATTTTTTAAGATTTTGTTTACTAATTTATCTTAAAACACTAATTTGAGTCAACTTGCTCTACAAGTATTGAGGCACGAATTAAAGCCTATATATTGCCTTCCTCTCTCAACCCTAGGGCACCACTCTCCCATCCAAAAACCTAAAGATCTATTGAGAGATTGTTTTCTTCTCCAAAGCTTCAAGTTGATGCGTTGAAATCCTAGTCTTTTGAGGTTCTTTTTGCTATTTTTCTGAAGTAGATTCATCTTGAAAAGGCATTCAAGGTGGTTTGTTCAAGCACGATGAATGTGTACGGTGATCAGTCAGCAAGATAGCACGGTCCTTAGGTTGAGTTAGCAACTGAGAAAGGGTTGTGAGTTCTTTCTTGTAACTTTCAATTTATTTAGTACTTGGTTGTTTGTTGGCCTAGACGATAAGGCCCGTGATTTTTTTCCCAGTAGGATTTTTCCACGTATATATCGTGTGTCCTTCTCATTGTGCGGTTGCTTGATTTTAATCTGGATTATAGCTAATTACTAGATTAATCACTTGTTCTTGAAATCTAATAGAGATCTAGTTATTAAGACCTAAGCCTGTGTTAGGGCCGGATCTTTCAAGCTTCATTATGTGGTTCTGACATTTTGTTGGTTATTTTTATTATTTGTTATGTTATGTTTGGGCAAGCTTTTATCCACCAAGCCACTACCTACAAGCAACAGCTGATTTGATTGCTAACGTTATCTAATAAAGATGATTTTTGGCATGGATAGCCAGGGATTGGATACACTACTATAGAAATGACGTATGTAGTCTAAGGGACTTCTTATTAACAATGAGAATCATGGGTAGGGGAGGAAGAAATGAGGAAAAAAATAAAACACAATTTTATCGTCTTAAGTAGGGTCCCTTCTATCATTTTAGGGGCAGAGGAGGAGGGGTAGTTTAGGGAGGGAGGGAGACGGGGAGAATGAGAGGGAGAGAGAAAGAAAGAGGGAGAAGGAAAGTGTGAGAGAGGAGGGAGTGGGAGAGAGACAGGGAGTGAGGGAGAGGGAGAGGGAGGGCGGGCGGAGTCAGGCGGAGGTGGCCGGAGCATGGAGAGAAAGGGAAGGAGAGGGAGGAGTAAGTTTTGGGGTTTTTTTTTAAAGAAAGTGGGTGTGTGCAAAGTATTTTGCAGTGTGCAGAGCTCTCTTAAAAAAATCATTGAAGTGAGGAGAAAGCACAGGCAAAGACCTGTTTGAAATAACTCTGGAAAATTTATCAGATTTTTTGAAATAACTATTTCATGATATCCTATTTTGAAAATGGCAAAAAAGTTTTACCTTCCAATGTTACTGTGACATTTTTTTTCTCATAAAATTTGATAGATGAATGATCAATCACATAACTCTTTTTTTTTTTTTCAAATTAGTGAATTCAATTTGGTGCTTGAATTATGTTTTTTTTTTTTTTTAGATTTTTAGGTTATGATTTGTATTGTTGGGTAAAAAATCCAAATTGAAGGTTTTTTCCCTTTCTACAAATTGACCATATGTATCCTTCTTCTGGAATGGTGATTTTTTTTATCATTTTGTTTATTGCATTTAGTTTTTTATCTATTTATGAATTTGTTTATTTATTTTTTCCTTTACAAGAGAATCAAACGTAAGCACTTGCACTACACATGTCCTTGACTGGTTGAGCAATAATCACGGAGTTCAAGTTTTTTTATCTTTGAAATTGGATGAAAAAACTGTTGGATTTTTTCCTTGTCAACTTGACTCTCACGATTTAATTTGTAAAATATAGATGAACATCAATTACCGCTTCTGTTGATTATCTCCTCTAGCTTGTTTTATATGAATAGGGTTTCACCAAAGAACAACAACAATATATATATATATATATATAAATAACAAAAAGAAAATAACATGTACATATTAATTCCTTTCGGGCATGTTTGGATGATGTCCTCTGAGAGAAATCCTCTCCGGTTTTCCTCGATTCCAAGGAAAACCCACGTTAAGATGAATAGAGGAAAAGTGAGAGAGAAATTTTCAAATCCTCCAAACCCATAAAAAAAATCATATTTTCCACTGATTCCAAAGAAGTCCTTGAGTTATAAGGAGTGATTCCTCCTTCATGTTTTCCAAACATGGAATGCAATGACTACTCCCAATAGGAATCCTCATAGAGGACAACATGGTTCAAGGGGAACAATCTAGAGGATTCCTCTTTGTTTACCAAACGTGCCATAAATTGGGTAGAGATTTTAGAAATAGAGGCGTTTGACAGAATCACAATGCCTCTAGATGGTATAGAAAAGTAGAGACAATACCTCTATTTCCCACATCCTAACTTCGGTTGCATGTGGATTAAGAGGAAAAAAATAAGAGGCGGGTGAACAGTGATTATACCCATTCACGTCCCGGTCCATTTTTTTAATCAATATAGAAGAGTTTTAATCATGATCAAGATCGTTGGAAATGTTCACAAAATCAAACACGACTATGAGACTAAATTTCAGCCGTTGGATGATCACCAATCTCGAGATATGAGAAAAAATCGTGAGCCATTCGATATAATTTGCTATGATATGTGGGCCCCAAATACAAGATCAAAACCGTTAGATCTCTTTGGAAGGCTGAAAACGGCTATGTGGTCAATTTCCAAGACTTGATACCTTATGGATATCGAGATATTTGCAAAACAAAAACAACCATTGATGTGTTTTTCTCAATATTGAATTTGTCCATGAGCAGTAAGGTTTTTCAATTTTCTTATTATTTATGAGCGTGCAAAACAAGATCCGAACCGTTGGAAATGCTCACAAGGTCAAACATGATCATGACACCAAATTTCACCCGTTTGATCATCACTAATCTCTATATATGAGTAAAAAAAGTGAGCCATGGGATGCAATTTTGTAGATTATGTGGACCCCAAATACAAGATTCAAACTATTAAATCTCTTTGGAAGGACGAGCACGGCCATGTGGCCTAATACCTTGTAGATCTCAAAAAATATGTGAAAAACTCTCAACCATTAATATTAAAAAGTCTATTTAACATAGATGCTTGCATTACCAAAGACCTCTTTTAATTCTACGTACCCTCTTTTTCCTATGGCTCTTTCTTCTTCTTCTTCTTCTTTTTTTTTTTTTTATGGGTCTACTTTGAATGGTCTTTAAGAAAAAGATTAGTGATCCCAAACATTTCATTAAAAAGAGTTAGGAATCTAGGACACTATAACACATGCTTGAAGGAGATGAAAAACTACTTCATTAAAGTACATTATCGAGTTATAAGTTGAAGTTTGATTTGCTCTCCTATCATTGGCTGGTAGGAATACTTGTCCATTTGAATACCATTTGTAACTTCATTTCTTAGATGTGAGCGCAGCGAGTTAGCTAATGCATGCTCCGCACAATTACCACCTACATGTTTACCGTATTCTATTTCATGGAAAGTTTGTCCTAGGAAAGGATTGTTATACCTATTTCTTAGTTTTTAATGTGGCTTGCTACTACTGTTGGGCAAGATATTTTGAATATAGGTGGTCCACAGTAGTTACAATAATATGTTTGTGTAGTAGTAACTTGGTTGCTTGAAAGTGTTAATAGTAGTGTAGGTGGCTTGTCCTGCCTTTAAGCTTTACCTACTTTGGGCTAGGCTTGAACTGAATCTTTAGGACCATGGGCCAAGCTTGGGCCTAAAAAAATAAGTACATTTAATATAAGGGTCCAGCTTGAGCTTCTTATATTAAAGCCCAGGGGATTTGACCATACAGGGTACAAAATACCCGGTACTTCTTAAAATGATGTTAACTAAAAAGTTATACTATATATGGGTATTGTACAGTGGGGCCCCATTTTTTTTTTTTCAGTTTTGTCCCTAAAAGGTAAAAAGATAAAACCTACCGTTGTAAAAAGTCATTCGAAGCTTCTTTCACCCTTTCACTATTTCATTGTTATGAACGAAAAACCCAATCCCATCTTCCGTCCATCTACTGTGAGACCAAGCTTCTTGATCGATTCCATCTCGATATCACAAAGAGGTCGTTCGTCTTCAACCTTCCAGCAATGTTTCACATCTCTATTTTGTGAGTCCCTTCTTTCCTGTTCTATTGGTTTCCCTGTCTATAGCAGGGAATGCAACATGCATTTGTCTTTCTTCTCTCCCATTTTGCTTCACATGGGGTGCTACAATGGTATTTGCATGTTTTAACAAACTTGCTTTGGTTTTTGAGTTATTATTTTTCATATGCATTTCACGTTGGTTTGGAAGAGGGCGGGTAGGGATGGTCTTTGCCTTGAGATTCAGTTTTTATATAGTTTTGTTTGGGTATCCTCTCTATAGAGGAATTACTAGAAAAAAAAATCTTCATGGAAACCAGATGAACTGGGAATCAAGATAAAAACCATGGAATCTGGATTTGCAGCCAAATAGCTATGAATCACCTCCAAAAAAGAAAGAAAAAGAAAATTTCTTTCCTTCCATTTTCAATAGTCAACTATTGTCTACCAAGTATGAGATCTATGTCTTCCTTTATATTTAACATAGGAAGTCAGTCACTGACAGGTGATATTTTTTGAGGTATCGCTCATCCACCATGTGGATAAAATGGTCTTCAATATATTGAAAGTGGCATGGACTACTGTTGTGCCTACTTAATGAGGATTAATTTAGTGGATGGATCAAAAGGTTAGAAATTTTTAGGCGGGCAAATGTATTTGAGGTATAGCAAGTCTACCATGTGGATGACCAGATCAAACGGCCTTCATGCATGAATTCAGGTGCATTGCCGTGTTTCCTTTTTATGGTCAAATTAGAATATGTGGACAAATGGGTAAGGATATTTGCACATGGTCCACCCACGATGTAAACATCAAACTTTACAGCATCCACTGTATGCTAATTGATTTTTTTCAGTTTTAATTTAGTCCATTGAATACTTTGAACAGCATGTAAACCAAAATTAAGAAATTGAAACCCAAGAAGCAGCATAGATTTCAGAAGAAAGGAAGACCATAAAACAAATGATAGAACTGAAGTTTAAGGGAAAGAGTTCCATAAAAGTGAAATCACTTATCCAAGTGATCCCTCAAGAAAATAAATATGGTTTTGACACTTGACAAAAACCAAGAGACTACCCAATTTTACTTTCTAAACTATCAATAAACCCCGATTTTTTCAATTTTACTTTTACTTATATTTGTATGTTTTATAGGATTTAGTTCTCTGTTGAATGAATGGTTATCTGCTTTGACTCATGATAGTTTGGATGGGGCCACTGAAAGTAACTTCTTTCAAAGAAACCTTTCAACCATTTTAGAAAAATAATTATTTCAAGAGAATATGAGTATTTTCAAAATTCCCAAAGTTTAATGGTTGAGGTAGATAACTTTTAAATTTTTGGGCCTTTAAAAAGAGGGTTGCAAACATGAATCAAGCTCACTGGAAGACGAACACCTCACCCTTTTGAAATAAACAGATGCTTACACTTTTGTTCTCAAACCTCTTTAAATGAAAACGTTGAAAATTTTGAAATAAATTGGCCTTGCTTTCGTGGAAACTTTGTGACTCAGCCATTTACAAAATAACATATCATGAAGGCATTCTAATGATCTAAGAACCTTACAGGTATTATCGACATAAAGACCAAAAAACAAAAGAAAGGAGATAAATTAAAATAAAATATGACAAAAACAAAAGAACAAACAAGAAGACAATAAAAAAAACCCATGTTTTTTTTTCTTTCTTATTTTTGGCATAAAGGTGAACAGAATGCAACTCTAGATTTCCTCATCACATCACATGAAGATGGTTTCATGAGAAGTAGTTCCCAACAAGGGCACATAGCTAGACAGCAACATCCCACAAATTATTGACATCATGGATCTATCGATCCCTTGTTCAAGCTAAATTCATTACAACAAAAAAGTAAACAAATGGAAGAAGAGTAGTAGAGAAACCTTCATATGCCTTTGGAGAAATGAAAGAGCGATTGCTTCATCCTCTTGATAACCTTCTCTAAGATGGAGACAACCACAGGAAAATATTGAGGGAAAACGACTTGCTTTCTGTCTCGGCTACAAACGGAGGAAAAACGGGAGAGAAAATGAGCAGCTTTTATAATGACTCTTCGGTTTATGCGATATCATAAATATTTGCGATATTGCACAAAAATGGTAAAATTAGAGAGAGAGAGAGAGAGAGAGAGAGAGAGAGAGAGAGAGAGAGAGAGAGGAGAGAGAGAGAGAGAGGGAAAAAGGCTCTCTGTACGATCCCCATATTTGGGATAATACTTTTGGTCAACACCATTTCAAGGAATACAGTGTATTTTATACCTGTACGATCAAATCCCCTAGAGCCTATTAGTTGTAGCCACTAGCTTATTTTGACCTATTATTTTATATGGGAAAACTTTATATTAATCTTTAAGTTTAGGGCTAAATATTAAAAGAGGGCTTAGTGGATTCTAATATAAGATACTAAGCATAAAGCTCGTGCGATGCACTAATTAAGTTTAATGCAAATTGAATGATAACTTAAAATTAATAATAAAATTATGTATTAATTAATAAGAAGCGCATAAATTGAGTGAATGATAAGCCCATTATTTAATCATCAGAATATAGTTTTATTCAGAACACAATTAATTAAAAGAAAATCTATATATCACACTTCCACAAAATTTGAGCAAATATTTGTAAATTAGTTTGAGACTCTCTTTTCTTCATTGCTAAGTTGGGCTATTCGTCGGGAGATGTGATACTTTATACTTGAAGACCCTTGAATCGATCCTAGGTATGTGTGTGATGCTAAGGTGCCTGAACCACTCAACCATGAGTGTGTTGGCAGATTGATATTCTATTAACTCAAACTACTTGTCATATCAAAATGTCCTTTGACTAAATCAAATCAAATCTTAAAATGGGCAAATTAACTAACAAAATCATGATGGGATCACCTAAATATTTTATGATTGTGGAACACTTTAAATGACAATATTGGACCCACATGATACACATCTTCTTCTTTTTTTTTTTTTTGCTAATGGAGGGTTCCCAACCCTTTGGGCTGGACCAATCCCTCCGGCCCTAGAGAGAAGCTGGGTAAAATCCCTGTGGGCCCCAGGTGGTAGCACAAGTGTGTTAGGATTTTGTGTATTGTAATTTGATGGATGTATTATTCATTTTATTCATCATTTGAATTTTTCACACATGCATTGTTCTAGAAACCTTGAAATCTTGATTTACACATGCATTGTTTTAAATCATGTAAATCATATGTTTCATGCATGTTTTGGATTTAAATCTTGGATGCATTTTAGTTTGAAAAAGATTTTACAAATCAAGCTAGCCTATGTTTTCAAAGTTTCAAATTATATTTGGCTTTTTATGTTTCATGATTTTAAAAACACTTAGATGATTTAAAATCATGTTTCCAAGCTTTGTTTAATGGCCCAAAAATCCCCTCAAGAAAAATACTTTTAAAAAGGTAAAGTTAGGATTTTTTTGTCTAAGGCTGTCGGTCAACCGACGTCAAGCTGTCAGTCAACCGACAGTAGAACTAAGGCCAGCCGAGACCTCTGTCTGTCCCTATTCCAGAGAGCTACAAATTTATGATTTTCTCTGTCAGTCCCTTCGTCGGATCATGTCGGTCAACCGACAGTGCATATTTTTTTCAGACCGAGACCTCGTTGGTTCTAAAACCAGAGAGCTTCATTTTCAGCATTTTTGCTCTGTCGGTTCATTTCGTTTATCTGACAGATGTATAACGGTCATAAAACTTTTGAAAACATGACCGTTGACCGACACCTACCTGTCGGTCGACCGACAGGTAACCGTTGGCAGCTTTTTCTATAAAAGCAAGCTCATTCCTTTGGCCAAAGTTGATGATTTTTAAGCCATTATTGAAGAGCATGGAGGCCAAAGAAAGGAGAAGAGCTAAGGAAGGCTAATGGTCATTTAGGAAAGCTAGAGCTTTGGATTAATGAAGTTAAACCACCAAGTAAGCTTTACCTTTTATTAATCATATTTTTATGCTTTGACTAAATTATTGGTAAATGATTTTTAGCATATAAACTATGATGTGTTGAATCCTCTACTACTTAATCTTTGATTTAAGTCTATGGATACTTCACCTTGATTTCAAAAACAAGTTTGTTTTAAATACTTTATAAAATATGTTATGTTAAAATCTTTGATTTGTTTTATAAACATGTTTTATTAACTTGTTTGAATCATCTTTGTTGTTTTCATTCATTTAAACCTAAGTTAAATTAGTTTTTTGAAAATAACATTGCACATGCATCACTTGATTAGTCTTAATCATTTTCATACAACTTGTTATTTTTAGATTTTCATATCATTCACAAGTGTGTAATTGTTCAAGTGATTTGCATTTGACTTCAACGATATCTTTTATGTGCTTTAAAACTTTGAAATGCTTTAAGCATAAAATTCATTGGACTTAATTTTAACTTAATTGAAGTTCTACACACACATACCTCATGAGTATTCATCTTTGCATTTCTTAGTGTGTTATGTGAGTTTGTTTTATAATTTCATATCCGCCTATTTAGAGGCAATTTATTTGAGCTTAAATTGTAATCTCTTAGAGTGTTTTGTTAAGACAACCTTTTTGAGAGAAAATCTTTATTTGTAAAGGTTATTGCTTAGCATAAGAAAAGCATTGTGTAAGGTTCTTGCTTAGCCTAGAAAAGCAGTTTGTATAGGTTGTTGTTAGGCCTTTAAAAACAACATTGTAAGGTTATTGCTTAGCCTTGGAAAGCATACTTAGTGGAAATCCAGTGGGGTGTTGAGTCACAAGCCGGTAGTGGATGTAGGCATTGAGGCCGAACCACTATAAATCTTTGTGTAATGGTGATTGTTTTGTTTAAGCTTCTGCATTTGTATGTTAATCATCACATGTGACTAGTTGCTTATAAGAAATTAAATTAGTCATATTTAGTCATTAAGTGTAGATCACCCTATTCAACCCCCCCCCCCCCCCCCCCTCTCTCGGGTTAAGATCCTGGACTTTCAAAGTGGACTCAACCTCCAGTTTCTGAAGGGGGGGGGGGGGGGGGAGGGGGGGAACCGGGTGTCGATACCAAAACTCCTAACTCCGAAAGAGGGAGGAACCGTGGTCCTAACATTGGACCCACATGATACACATTATTTACAACTAATCTCTTTGCCTATGGGACCATTGATAAAATATATGGACATTGGGTCCTACAAAAGAGTGGATAGGTTGAATTTGATGGGTCTCATCTAGGTAAAGATAAGATATGTCGAATATTTATCTAGTGGATCCCAGACAAATGATGAAGATGATTGTCACGCCCCAATTTCGGATCCCGAGTTTACCACCAAGGTCCCTGAATTTTGCGTGCAACTTTTTGAATTAACTGGAAACTTCTAGGATCATAGGTCCGCGGCGAGATCTGGATTAAAACTTTTTCGATAATATCCACAATAGCAATTAAGTGTGGAAGCAAATAAAGAATAGCAAAAGGAATATGTCAAATATAAGTGAAGCAAAGTAATAACGTCTAATGGTATCATCATCCATATAGAAAATAGAGTGGTGGCAAGTCCAAGCTAATCTCAAAGAATGGAATAAAGTGTGTTTATACAATCCAAAATATAGAAGCCCGTCCTCACATGAATCACACTAAAAAACCTAAAAAAGAATCACACAACCGGCTCCTCTGGCTCTCCATCATCAGGCACCGCCACAAGGTCGCCTAGAACTGTACTCATCAACTAATGGCGCCTCGAGGAACGTCTCACCCTTGGGGGTAATGGGGTCGGTGTCAATACCTAAGCACCAAATAACGGGTCAAGTCCAAACGACCTAGCAACACAATTTACTAATAACATAGTATGGATGCATAAAAAAGGAATGATGACAATAATAAGATCGATGGAGTAACAAAGGTAACAATGATAACCAAATCGTGTAAAATAATAAATAATATGGATCAATATAAAGGAACGTGCTAAACCATCCATCTAATCAATATGGTACATCCACAAAGGCTAGTACCGCGGAAAATTATGATGCTGCCCTCTTGTACTATGTAACGCCCCACCCCTTTCCCTCTTGTACTATGTAACGCCCCACCCCTTACCCATGCATGATATTGTCCGCTTTGGCCCACTGGCCTCACGGTTTTATTTTTGATGGGCCTCAACCCATCAAAAGGCCTCATGCTAGGTAAGGGTGTAAGCTCTACATATAATCCCAATCACTTTCCTCTCTATAGTCGATGTGGGACTCCGGGGCGTCACATTCCACCCCCCTTAAGGCTGCACGTCCCTGTGCAGTAGCCTGCCAGCCCCTGTAGCCTGCCAGCCCTCTTGGCCCGCCCACATGGAAGCCCACCCACTTGCACCAGACCACGGCAGGGGACCCACACTCGAACTAGTCGAGAGTCGGCTCTGATACCATTTGTAACGCCCCACCCCTTACCCATGCATGATATTGTCCGCTTTGGCCCACTGGCCTCACGGTTTTGTTTCTGATGGGCCTCAACCCATCAAAAGGCCTCATGCTAGGTAAGGGTGTAAGCTCTACATATAATCCCAATCACTTTCCTCTCTATAGTCGATGTGGGACTCCGGGGCGTCACACTTTCCAAGGTTAAAACCTGCATCAAATAGAGCCTCCTGCTCTCCCATCATCCATTCCATATACCACATTCCATTCCATTGAATTAATGAATAATTCTAAACAACCTAAGATCATATATATTTATCCATTTCATACCAATTACCCAAATATCTAACCTATCATATAAATCCCAACTCAACAAGAAACATGCTTGGAATTAAAAGGGAGTCTACAAGAAACATAGCCAATCAAATGAAAACAAACATACATGCATATATAGAATTGTAGATCTACTTGCCTCAACCGAGAAGAAGATTGGAATTGGGTGAAATTCGAGGAGAAGCTTTTCTACCCCAAAATCAATAATCTAACCCGAACAAATACAACCTATAACGCAAAGGAAAAGAAAGAAAGAAAAAGAATCAAGATTGGACCTAATCTAACCAAAGAACTGATAAAGAGAAAATATGAGATTATGGGATGTCTTACCCAAAATGGTACCGGAAGCAAGAGAAGATCGCAAGGATGAATCCTAGCGGATCGGATCTCCGAACGGGGTCTTCTAGGGCTGAGATCTGACTGAGAAGAAGAAGAAGAAAAGAGAGGCTGCTGGGTTACTTTGTTGCAGAGAACGAATGAAAAGTTAGGGTTAGCTTTCGTTTAAGAAGATGATTAAGGAGGAAAAGACCGATTTACCCATTTTAGTGGGTCCGGTGAAGGATAGACCACTTGAAGGGTTTTTGATCGTCGGATCGCGACGAGTCAAAGACAAAATCATCAGAACGACGAGACCTTTCCAACGAACCCAAAAATCACGGCGTTTGTAATATTTCGGAAAAACACTCAATTTTCCTTAAATTGTAAACTACCCCCTCGCTATGATCAAACGAACTCGGAATCGAACGAAACTACACAGATACTATTCTAGTGCTAAATGAAACTCGCTCATGATCTAAACCCACTTAAATATCTAAAAATACAATTAATTATAATAATAACAAATTAAATGGGTCAACGGGCCGGGTTTTGGGCCCAACTGACCCAGTAAGGTCACAGACCTTACAACTCTCACAAATAAAAAGAACATTTTGTCCCCCAAATGCCTAAACATACCTCAGCTGGAAAAAGATAGGGGTACGTCTTCAGAATCTGATCCTTCAGCTCCCACGTTGCTTCTTCTGGACTGTGATTCTCCCACTGTACCTTGACCCATTGGATGGTCTTAGTACGCAACACTACCTCCTTACTGTCGATGATCTGTGCTGGATGCTCCACATAGGTGACATCTGCTTGAAGCTGAAGTGGCTCGTGCTGCAACACGTGGGTGGGGTCTGGAATATACTTCCAAAGCATTGAAACATGAAATACGTCGTCCACCCCGCTAGCTCTGGCGGTAGCACTAGACGATAAGCCACGTCTCCTATCCTAATCTTGATCTCAAATGGTCCCACAAACCTCTTGGCGAGCTTCCCTTTCTGTCCAAATCTGACAACACCTCTCATCGGAGACACTTTCAGGAAAACCATATCCCCACTTGGAATTCTAAAGGTCTCCGCCTCTTATCTGCATAGCTCTTCTGACGATCACGAGATTCCTTCATTCTCATCTGTACAACTCTGACCTTCTCACTGGAATCAGCAATCTCTGAGGGGCCATGAAAACTTCGAACTCCAACTTCCTCCCAACATGCCGGGGTTCTGCATCTCCTTCCATACAATGCCTCAAATGGTGCCATACCAATGCTAGAATGATAGCTATTATTGTAGGCAAACTCACATAGAGGCAAACTCTCATCCCAACTCTCCTTGAAATCCAAAACACATGCTCTGAGGAGATCTTCCAGTGTCTGAATTGTATGCTCTGACTGTCCATCTGTCTGAGGGTGGTAAGCTGTGCTGAATTTCAACTGAGTACCCATAGATGACTGGAAAGTAGACCAAAATCGAGAGACAAACTTAGTATCTCGATCAGACACTATGGACTTAGGCACTCCATGCAACTTGACTATATGATTCTTTTTGAAGATAGATCTGCGTTCTGGTTATCACCAATTGCGAGTCAGAAAGGAGGATGTTCCTAAGACTGCATTCCGGACGAGATATGGACATTTTGAGTTTCTTGTGATGCCTTTTGGATTGACAAACGCTCCAGCAATTTTTATGGCATTGATGAACAAGGCATTTGCTCCTTTCTTGGATTAGTTTGTGGTAATCTTCATAGATGATGTATTGGTCTCGAAGACTAAGGAAGAACATGAGCATCAGTTAAGAACATCTTTGCAGCTTTTGAGGGATAACCAACTATATGCTAAGTTGAGCAAGTGTGAATTTTGGTTGGAACAAGTGGCATTTTTGGGCCATATAATCTCGAAGGAAGGACTGACTGTAGATCCCAAGAAGATTGCAGCAGTTGTCAATTGGAGTAGCCCGCGGAATGTAGCGGAGATTCGTAGTTTCCTTGGACTTGCAGGTTACTACAGAAGGTTTCTGAAAGGATTCGCTACCATAGCATCCCCGTTGACTAAGTTGACAAGGAAGGATATTCCATTTGTATGGACGGAGGGGGTGTGAAAAGAGTTTCCAAGAGCTGAATACCAGATTGACTACAGCACCCATACTTGCCTTACCCGCTGGAAATGGAGGATTTGTGATTTTCACAGATGCATCCGGAGTAGGATTGGGATGTGTTCTCATGCAGCATGATAAGGTGATAGCCTATGGATCGAGGCAATTGAAAGATCATGAGAAGAAATATGCCACACATGACTTGGAGTTAGCAGCAGTGGTGTTTGCATTGAAGTTATGGAGGCATATTTATATGGAGAGAGATTTGAGGTGCATACAGATCACAAGAGTCTGCAATACCTGTTTACACAGGGTGATCTGAATAACAGGCAGAGGAGATGGATGGAGACATAAAGGATTATGATTTTTCAATCAAGTACCATCCTGGAAGAGTGTGTTGTAGCAGATGCTCTCAGTAGAAAGGCAGCATTCAGTGGATGTATAATGCCTGAATGGAGATGGATGGAGCAATTCAGAGATATAGATGTGGAAGTGGCCAGTTAATGAGAAGATCCTAGTTGCTACAATGGGAGTTTGGGAGCCAGAGATAGTTAACAGGATCAAGGAATGCCAGAAGGATGATCCAGAACTATAGAGAATCATTGATCATGTGGATGACAAGCCAGAGTTCAGATTGATAGAGGGAGTTTTGTACTGCAAGGATAGGTTGTGTGTGCCAGATGTTCAAGACATCAAGTCAGAGTTGATGACAGATGCGCACCACACCCGATATTCTATTCACCCAGGGAGTACCAAGATGTATCAGAATTTGAAGAATCACTATTGGTGAGTGAAAATGAAGAAAGAGATTGCAGAGTTTGTCTCCAGGTGTATGACTTGTCAGCAAATTAAGGCAGAGCACAAGAAGCCTCCTGGGTTACTTCACCCGTTGGAGATTCCGCAATGGAAATAGGAGAATATCACCATGGATTCGTGTCAGGGTTGCCAAATACCAAGAAAGGCAATGATGTTATTTGGGTGATTATGGATAGATTGACTAAATCAGCCCATTTCTTGCCATTCAAGACTGGACAGTTTATGGACAAGATGACTAAGATGTACAGGACAATATAGTCAAGTTGCATGGAGTGCCTAAGTCCATAGTGTCCGATCGAGACACTAAGTTTGTCTCTCGGTTTTGGTCTACTTTCCAGTCATCTATGGGTACTCAGTTGAAGTTCAGCACATCTTACCACCCTCAGACAGATGGACAGTCAGAGCGTACAATTCAGACACTGGAAGATCTCCTCAGAGCATGTGTTTTGGATTTCAATGAGAGTTTGGATGAGGGTTTACCTCTATGTGAGTTTGCCTACAATAATAGCTATCATTCTAGCATTGGTATGGCACCATTTGAGGCATTGTATGGAAGGAGATGCAGAACCCCGGCATGTTGGGAGGAAGTTGGAGTTCGAAGTTTTCATGGCCCCTCAGAGATTGCTGATTCCAGTGAGAAGGTCAGAGTTGTACAGATGAGAATGAAGGAATCTCGTGATCGTCAGAAGAGCTATGCAGATAAGAGGCGGAGACCTTTAGAATTCCAAGTGGGGGATATGGTTTTCCTGAAAGTGTCTCCGATGAGAGGTGTTGTCAGATTTGGACAGAAAGGGAAGCTTGCTAAGAGGTTTGTGGGACTGTTTGAGATTAAGAGCAAGATTGGAGACGTGGCTTATCGTTTGATGCTACCGCCAGAGTTAGCGGGTGTGCACGACGTATTTCATGTCTCAATGCTTCGGAAGTATATTCCAGATCCCACCCACGTGTTGCAGCACGAGCCACTTCAGCTTCAGGCAGATGTCACCTATGAGGAGCGGCCAGTGCAAATTATCGACACTAAGGAGGTAGTGTTGCGTACTAAGACCATTCAATGGGTTAAGGTACAGTGGGAGAACCACAATTCGGATGAAGCTACGTAGGAGCTGAAGGAGCAGATTCAGAAAGCGTACCCCTATCTTTTTCCAAATGAGGTATGTTTAGGCATTTGGAGGACCAAATGTTCTTTTTATTTGTGAGAGTTTTTAAGGTCTGTGACCTTACTGGGTCAGTTGGGCCCAAAACCCGGCTCGTTGACCCATTTAATTTATTATTATTATAATTAATTGTATTTTTAGATATTTAAGTGGGTTTAGATCATGAGCGAGTTTCTTTTAGCATTAGAATAGTATCTGCAAAGTTTCGTTCGATTTCGAGTTCGTTTGATCATAGCAGGGGGGGTAGTTTGTAATTTAAGGAAAATTGAGTGTTTTTCCGGAATATTCCAAACGCCGTGATTTTTGGGTTCGTTGGAAAGGTCTCGTCATTCTGATCATTTTTGTCTCTTGACTCGTCGCGATCTGACGATCAGAAACCCTTCAAGTGGTCCATCCTTCACCGGACCCACTAAAAGGGGTAAATTGGTCTTTTTCCCTTTCTCTTCTTCTTCTTAAACTAAACTAACCCTAATCCTTATTCGTTCTCTGTAACAAAAGTAACCGCAGCCTCCCATCCTTTTCTTCTTCCTTTCTCAAGCCCGGAACCCTAGCCCAAAGATCCCATTCGAAGATCCGATCCGCTAGGATTCATCCTTGCGATCCCCTCTTGCTTCCGGTACTATTTGGTAAGCATCCTCATACTTTCATCTTTTCATTCGTATTCTCTTTGGTTAGATTAGGTCCGATCTTAATTTTTTCCTTCCTATCTTCTTCTTGGCTTCTTAGTTTCCGTTTTATCGGGATAGATCGTGGATTTCGGAGTAGAAAAGCTTCTCCTCGAATTTCACCCAATTTCAATCTTCTGACGTTGAGGCAAGTAGATTTACAATGGATAATATAGCATGTGTGTTTGTTCCTTTATTGATTGCAATGGTTTCATGATAGATTTCCCATTAATTCCAAGCCTTGTTAATATTGATATGGAAATTACATGTTAGGTTAGAATTGTGAATGAAATGGATAGATTGAATAATTGATAAATCTAATTTGTTTTAAATTGTAAATGGTGAGAAGGTGATGGGATTGAATGGAATGGATGATGGGAGAGCAGGAGGCTCTATTTGATGCAGTTTAAGCCTTGGAAAGGTTTGGGGAATGGAGAAAATGAAATGGGGAAGAAGGAGACCAGAAATGGCCTAAACCCGTACGAGTTCCGTACTGTCGGTTCACTTGTCGGTTCAGTGTCGGTCAACCGACAGCATGGTGTGGGTCAGCGAAAGCCATGTCGGTTTCAAAAACAGAGAGCCATATTTGACCTGTTGAACTGTCGGTTCACTCGTCGGTTCGGGTCGGTCAGCCACCTTGGCGTCGGTTAACCGACACTGTTCTCGGTTCCAAAAACAGAGAGCAAAATATGAACTGTCCGTTCACTTGTCGGTTCGGGTCGGTCAGCCCACATTCAGCCGAAATTATCATTTTGGAATGTCCATAACTTTTAATTCGTCCGTTGGAATTCTACATAAATATACTGTTGGAAAGCTCTTGAAACGTAGAATCCAATGGTTCTGGTTTCATCACAATCAGAGGTCGGGAAGTGATGTAAATAATTGGATTATTAATCCAATTCATGTTTTATTGGAAATGAGACCTGTAACCTAGGATTTGGGACTTAGATGCTGGAAACCACCAACCTATTATCACATGACCATAAAAAGGGATTGAAATCGAATCACGTAGCTTGGTGTGAATTCGATGGGTTGTCTAGGTATTCGTGTATTACACGTAGTGTAACCGAATGCACATGGAGTTGAATTTAATGATGCTCAACATGATTGTACACCAAGGAATTATCTTAAAAGCATCATTGATCAAATTTCCACATGTACTCTGTTAGAATACGGAAATACATGGATGACACCACTTACTTAGGATTGGATAGTAAATTGTCTTTGACTTGTAAATTGTATCCGTTGTTACCATTCTCCTTGTACACTCTCTTGACATAAACACGTAATTAATTATGAAACATAAATTCTTATAAAAATCTGTCAAGTCCCCCGAACCCGATTAAAGAAATAACCGGATCCAGAGTAAATTTAGGACTAATTAAAAATTTTGTCCTTTGGGCCCACGGATCGTAGTCCGCGGTGAGGATTTAACCGCGGACTACGATCCGTGGGCCCAAAGGACAAAATTTTTAAATAGTCCTAAAATTCACTCTCCGGATCCGATTATTTCTTTAATCGGGTTTGGGGGACGTGACAGGAGTGTGGGTCCCCTGCCGTGGTCTGGTGCAAGTGGGGTTTCCATGTGGGCGGGCCAAGAGGGCTGGCAGGCTACAGGGGCTGGCAGGCTACTGCACAGGGACGTGCAGCAGCCTTTAAGGGGGGTGGAATGTGACGCCCCGGAGTCCCACATCGACTATAGAGAGGAAAGTGAATGGGATTATATGTAAAGCTTACACCCTTACTTAGCATGAGGCCTTTTGATGGGTTGAGGCCCATCAGAACAAAAAACCGTGAGGCCAGTGGGCCAAAGCGGAAAATATCATGCATGGGTAAGGGGTGGGGCGTTACAAACCTTCGAGTTGTGGTGCGAAAATGTACGGGATCATAACCTAGCCGTCTAGATATTACCAAAGTCTACCGATCATATATTGGTATCGTGCTGTGTCGTGTGATACCCCAGTGGCGTACGTCCACCTTGCCAACTCATTATGATGGCCTTACTTATATATACAGTAGCTCCTACCAATGGTGATCAGTGCCGAGACTAAGCTTATATCAACCGAGCGGATGTTTTATGCCGACCCTAAGGAACCACATAATCAAGTCAATGTCCGGCTAGGCTATCCTTGTGTGAGCAATGTCTCACATGTCCATACAAAGTCCGGTATATAAGTCAAATCCATATTCTCATCATGTATATCATATAGTCCATCATCGTATTTATATCCATATCCATATACAATCTACATATAATACATTCATGCCAGGTGCCTAATCATATAACAATCCATCTCCATGGTATATTATCCATCCATTCATTAGGCCATAGGATAGCCTGCCAAGCCACATACACGCTCCATATGGGAGATTTATAACTAAGGGTGATAGTTGGTTATTCATTTCTCATATTACTTTGATTCCATCTCCATAACAAGAAAGGCTACTGAATGCTCATTTTTGAAAATTAACTTATGGTCTTCATTTTAACTACTTATGACATAAATCTTATGCATTTAATTCTTGTGTATCTTAATGAAAACAGATTGGCCCTTGAAGAATTGATAACTCTCTTCACATAGGACTTTGTAATTCTCAAAATTACTCCATCTTGGGAATTATTTGAAAACAACATTTAGAGAATTTATAATTCCCTTCAAATAATAATTCTCTCCAAACCATGAAAGGATAATTTCATGATCTCATCCTTTTCCCACATCCAAATAGGCAACGAGGTTGTAGAAAACCTTAAAACTCCAAAAATTAATGGCTAAAAGATGAAACCCTCTTGTAATCACCACCTTATAAAAAGTTGATAATACAAAGTATACGATAAATAATCAATCTACAATATAACGATAAATTCATTCTTGCATTAACATGTTAAATGACCCCTCTCACCAGCATTGGTGCTTACAATAATATGAGCACCAATTCTTATGGGGCTCAAATGGGGAAACCGCGGGGGGGGATGCTCAAATAATCATCCCGACTACTCGATCAACAGTCAACAAATTTTCACCATCCAAAGCGATATAGTCAATCCACTGGTCTAGTTCATTTGGATGGGTGCCGAACCCGAGATCGATGACTATCAACATCCCTAGTTTATGGTCTACTTGAATGGATCA